>OZ038480.1:7500-357500 GCA_964036315.1 Acanthosepion esculentum | reverse complement strand
CATTCATTTTTTCCTTCTGAAAAAAAATGACCAAACAACTCCACCCAAAGTTTTTTAATTTTTTTTTTTTAATTTTAAGTGTCTAAATTAGTATAACAACATGTGGCAGTGTTGTATGGTAATAGTAGCTATTTCCTTATAAGGAAACATTTAGCATTCATTGACAGAGCAGCCAGTATGGCTTTTGGTTGAAATGTATAAAATCTTTCTCTTAAAACAATTTTTCAGGAAAATAGGTTTCTTAAAACTGGTAGCTGTTATCGCTCTTTCCAGTATTGATGGGAGTTTCCTTCCTAACCTTTTGTTTGAAATAGTGTGAAAATTCAACATCTTGATTGTCATTATTTTCTCTTAGAGTTACATGTGATACTCATTTTAGCTTTTACTTCTGTTGAAAGTCCCCAAGTGATGTAGTTTCTGTTATTTGGTACAGTGTTTTGTTTGTGATTCTGTAGTGTCAATCTACAAGGTTTCGAAGAAGGATGGTCATCACCAAAACCCACGGGCTTCACTCACTCAAAGCCATTTTTAATGAGGTTAATGTTTTAGTTTGGTAGCAATTTGCGGTGTTGGGTGAAACTATCTCTAGTACAACCTAGGATGAGTAAAAACAATCAAACCATTTCTTGTCTGGAATGCCCTCTATCCCATTCCATTCCTTCCCTTTTGTTTCTGTCATTTCTTCATTGACATGTTGTAATAACATATTGTAATTATTATCATCGCCATCATATTGTGGTTATTATCAGAATCATTTGTCCAAACATTCATTTCAATGTCTTGGATTTAGAAATTCCAGGAGAGTCTGAACCTAGCAGATAAATCTGTCAGATTACTTGTAAGTTAAGTGGTGGGAATTTGATTTCATTTTTGGTAGGATCTATCTGATATATATTTTAATTATAAATTATAAACAATTTATGATCAGTGATTGTGTTATTGTGTAGCAAAAAAATAATTTGTAATGCTCTTTGTTTATTTATTTATTTTTTTTTTTTAATATTTCCAGTTTTAAATGTAGAAGAGAAAAATATTAATTATGATGGACAAACTTCATATTAATAGCAAAATTTACTTTTATAATCCTATAGATATTATGGAAAGATTGACCTGACAGTTGTAAAGAAAATCTGATATTTTGTGTAAGATTTTTAATCTAATCATTTTTATTAATTTTATGATTGATTAATTGAAAATTTGTTTTCATGATTTTTAAAAGCTCAATGTAAAACAGAAATGTTAAATTGAACCAAATTTTACAGAAATTTCAGATTTGGTCTAAGGTTGAGACTTTGAAAAAAAAAATTTGTAAAATATTTTTTTTTAAATAACTTAATAACATAAAATGGGAAGTATAAATCCAATATTCAAAAAATGTTTTTTTGTAAAATTACACCTTTTTATTCTATTTTAAATTCAGAAATTTACTATGAAAAAATTTTAGATCAAAACTTTTTTTTTAAATAAAATAAAAAAAATGTCTATGCATGTTTTCAATCCTGCTATAGGAAAAGAAAAGCAGTTTGCATCCATAATTGACTTCCACATGACAAAACAAACCGGATCAGTTTTACTAAATGTGATGTTTCAAAATTAGAAAAAAACAAATGGAAGTTTAAGAAAAAAAAATATTGATTTTTTTTTTTTTTTTTTTTTTTCCCCTCTATTGACCAATTCTTATGGGAAAAGAAAGGAAAAAGATTTTCTTGAAACCAAAGGAAATGCATCACTTAATTTTGCTTTTTATATTCCACACACAGATGCACACATTTCCACTTGTAGGACTATTAATCACAGATTGATACACTTGCATGACATCATGAACATATGAATAGTATTACATTTTCAAATATAGTTACATACACATATTTCTTTCCCTTCTTCCCCTCAATCATTTTTGTAAATCTTTATTGAAATAAATTCATTAAAGAACTTGCTTTTTGTTCAGTGTTCAGAATGCTTTATTGTATCAAATTCTTATTTTATTTTCAAGAAATCAATTGATTTCTCAGGAATGAAGTAAAGGTCACAACATATAAAGTTGAAACCTGACATTCAGTATCCAGTATTGAATAGGTAAGGTGGTAAAGTTTGCTATATGAATTAAGTAAATTTTTTTTAAAAATCACACATTTTGCAAGAAAATTAAAAAGATTGGCAAAGTTTAATTAAGGACCAAGCCCAAAAACATGCATCATAAGGATATTTTTTTCTCTTCAGACTGCTATTACCACAATTGCATATGCTATGGTTCTATTTAAATCCTAAAAGTAGCTTTTTAAAACAAAAACTATACCAAGAGTGTTTATGGCAATAGGGATGTCAAGAGAAAAATATCATTTTGACACCACACTTTTTGTCATTTAAAATATTTTAAATATTCATCAGGTTGGTTGAAAACAATGCTACACTTTTGAAAAGAGAAAGTAACTTATTAGAAGGAAAATTCTCGGTAGTGCTGCTATTGAATCTTATCAAAATATAAATCTACACCCTAGATTCTTTCCAATCCCTGAAAGAATTAATACTTTCACAAGAAGCCAACATACATGACTATGAAAATGTTAAAAATTATAAGAAAATGGTTAAATTCATAACCTCATGTTATTTAAAATATATAACACATAAATTAATCCAAAACTAAAATAATTTAAATACTAATTTGCATTAAAAAAAATTTCAAGAACATCATTAGTCACTTTTGTTTAATAGATATTGAATTGTGTCACTTCACGTCCTCCATAGTTTGCCTGACTTTTCAACCAACTTGAAGATTTGAGCATTCTTAAATTTAAAAATTTTGAAAAGCCAATATTTTTGCTCTTGTATATAAATACTTGTTAAAAAAAATATAATCCTTGCATTTGCTTTAAGAAAGTTCCTCAGAGGATGAAACATGTCAGCTAAGTTTTGCTTTTTGTCTTTATTCATATTGTTCTTTTACAGATATACTTTACTTTGTGGAACTCTCTTTCAGCTTCTTGCTTCCTTGTCAACTTTTAGATTGCATTTAAATTTTTGAAGATCAATCTTTATCTTCTTTCTTCTTGTTCTTTTATTTTCTCTCCTTAATGTAACAGAGAGAGTTTTGGAACGACACACACGCACATTTTTTTTTTATTATTGGAGTAGATTTGAACAGCAAAATTAGATCAGAACAATTTTGTTTACTGATGGGAATCTGATCTGGCCCATTTGGAATTGGGTCATTAGGAAGACAATGGAAGATGATTGAGAATTTTTATTGGTTAAAATTTGAAATAGAGCTTACTAAGGCTATGAGGAACTTTGAAATTCACATGATTTTGGGTTGAAAACAACACTCGTGATAATCGCTTGTGGGCCAAGGGTCAGTTTATGATCAGCCAGGTTTATCTATATAAACACACAGAGAAATCTGTTGACAGAGTGGTTGGCTTGTCTGCTGTTGAGTGCAGTCGAGCTGGGTATAGAGAGGTCGGAGACTGGAAGTGACGTCAGAGATTGGAACCAAACGCCCGCTAACATATTTTGTTGATATAAGTACGAAAAGCGAATTACTCTACCAACAATCTAAGACTGCTATTACTACTATTATTACTACCACTCAAAATGGAAACATCGAACAAGCTACAATAATCAAAAGGTTGTTTTGGGGCTTGTCTGTCGTCGAGTGCAGTCAAGCTGGGTGGAGAGATATCGGAGACTGGAAGTGACGTCAGAGATTAGAACAAAACTCCTGCTAACATGTACTGTTAATATAAGTACCGATGCTTCTGCTACCATGAAAATTACTACGACTGTTACTACCGCTGAGGAGGAACGCAACTATAAACTTTAAGCCACACACAGAAATCTTTATCTCTCCATCGAAAGAGTTGTATATTGTTCTGAGATGATTTCACAACAAGCTAATCACAACCCACTCTCTCTCTGTCTAGAATCCAGTGTATGAGTTTTTACATCAATTATTTTCTTTTCTGTAACTCGTTTCTTTCCTATACTATTCTATTCTGTTATATAAAAGACATTAACAATTCAACTATTGAATAGTTGTTTGTGCGGCTTCCTGCAGAGATATATATATATATATATATATTTTTTTTTTTTTTTTTTTTTTTTTTTTTTTTTTTGTGCATTCTAAATTTCTTAGCACAGACTCTCCAGCCATGTCTACATATTCAGTCGACAGTGAATGGATGAACATCACTTCTGCTTTCTGGATCAAACCAAACACAATGCGGGCAGAAAGCAGGATTAAACCAGTGGACTGGTCGAATGATCTACGGATACTCAGGGGACCTACGGTCACTGCCTTAAGTTTGGTTAAGACCAAGTATCAGGTCATCCCATAAGTTCTGTCCGAATTTTGAATAAAGAAAAGTGACCAAATGTTACATTTAATTACAGATTCAATCAACAATGTATTTTCCCTGATTATCTATGACTTCCTTCCATCTATTAACAAACTTACTAATTCCATTACTGTAAAATTCTTTTGGCTTTGATTCGAATAACTCACAAATGTCAGTTTTAACCTCTTCCTGTGTTACAAAAGCTGTTTCTTCCAAATGATTCTGTAAGCTACGAAACAAATGGTAGTCTGAAAGAGCAAGGTCGGGAGAATAAGGTGGTTGAGGAATTTTCTCCCAACCAAGTTCTTCGATCTTTTGTGACATGATTCTTGCTGTGTGTGGTCACACATTGTCCTGATGAAACATCACCCATTTTCAATTCACTAGAGCAGGTCTTTTTTTCCTCAAAGCTTGGCTCAAACGCTCTAATTGCTGACAGTATATTTGAGCATTAATTGTTGCATTAGGTGGTAAGAATTCAAAGTGGATTATTCCTTGGCAATCCCACCAGATTGAAAGAAGAGCCTTTTGCCCATGAAGTTCCTTTCTTGGCTGTGGCTGGGGTCCTTCTCCTTTACCAAGCCACTGTCTACGACACTTAACATTTTGATACAAGATCCATTTTTCGTCACAAGTCTACCCAAAAAAGGTGAACAAGTTGGCGAGAATGGAGAGAAGAGCAGATGTCAACTCAGGATTTGAGGTTGTTTTCAGACATTTCAGGAGGCACCCATTTTCCAAGTTTAGGAAATTTTCCAAGTTGTTGAAGATGACAATGAACAGTTGTATGGTTTGAACTGAGAACCACTGCCAATTCCTCAACTGATAAAGCAGGATTTTCTTCAGGGGCTGCTTCAAGTAGCTTTTCATCAAACTCAACTGGACGTCCGGTTTGATCTTCATCTTCAAGGGTGAAATCTCCACCTCTGAATTTTGCAAACCATCTTCTGCAAGTTCTTTCATTCACACATTCCTCTCCATAAACTGAGTGAATGTTTCTAGTCGCTTTGGCTGCTGAGTTTCCTTTCTTGAACTCATAAAGCATTATGTGCCTCAAATGATTCTTGGGTACTTCCATGTTAGCAGGGTTTTAATCAAATAAAATTTAATTTAATTGTTCTCTGAAATAAAATTTGATCAGTTTAAATGCATCTAAACATAAAAATAATGTTCAGCTCCATTAGATATTATAAAATACTCTTTAAATTTTGTTCATTTTAACAAAAAGTTAAAATTCAGACAGAACTTATGGGATGACCTAATAGATACCTCAACCCACAGAGTAAGACGTCGGAGGTTGAGGGACTGGGGCGAAAGTGTTAGATTAATAAGATTTTTCTCACATTCTCTAACACTCAGTAACCCCTTGCCTTAGTGGCTTTATTTCCTTGTTTGGGGTGGAATGTTTATACATATTATTATTATATTTTTATTATAAGAGATTATAAATTTTAAAATTGTTACACAAAAGCTTTCATGTTTCAATGCTATGATTGTACTTCTTCAGGTGATAAGTAACTGGTTATTAAATGATTTTTAATGAAATTTAAAAAAGTGTTACCTCTTTTCTGAAAGTTAATGTGGGGGACATAAAGTCAGAATTAAAAATAGACTTGTGAGTATGTCTTGATTAATTAATTTAATGTCAGATCTATGCTAAATAGAAAAGTAAGCTCAGAAGGTGGAGGTGGGTGAGTTATTTTTTCAAGTCACGATAAACCGTGACATAGACATGTCATCATTGATGATTGCAGAAAATACGCCAGCGACAAATGTATCATGATTGTAGACAAATATGACATGTTCAATTTGTTGAAAGGAGGGGTGGGTTAATCAAATGTAAAGTTAACAGAAAAAAATTTTTATATTCAGGAAGCTTCTTAAAGGGGCCGGTAGATAAAATTAAAAAAAGGGGAACATCTATATACAATATTAATAATACTAACTGGATGGCAGTACATATCAATATTTAAACTGATTTGTTTGGGGTTTTATGGCATATCAACCACTATGGGTTATTTAATGCCAGATCCAGTTTCCACATATTTACTAAATATATATACTTTGCAACCGTAATTTAAGGATAACGTTAGCAACATCATTGTTTCAAAAACGTATAGCTGGCAACATCATCGTTTCAAAATAGCTGGCAACATCATTGTTTCAAAAAAGTGTAGTTGGCAACATCATTGTTTCAATGTGCTGGAAAAGACCTGGAAGTTTACTATTTTCCTATAGCTGGGACCCCAACAGGTGCTACCACCCCAGGTCAGGGTGGACCTGGGAACACCAGCAATTAAGAGGTGGTTCCACGCTTCCTCAAAACCTCCTGATCAGAAGCCTTGCTGTTGGATGCAGTTTAACGTCGTACCCAGGATGAATATTTAAACTGAATAAACAAAATAAAGCAATTACCTGTAGAGGGTGGACCATTACATATTTATAAATTATGGCTATAAAAAATGGTAATACATAATTTAATTAAAAATTTAACTATATTTCAAGGTAAAATATAAACTCTATTGGCAATTTATATTTAGTTCACTTCTTTGGTTTATATATAAATATAAAATACAGTGTTTTAAACTCAGATTTGTTTAAACTGGTGTCCTTGTCTTGGTGGTTAGCAGTATTTCAGTATTTTTGCCCACTACATGTGTCTGTTGTAGTTGGCATTGTTCTAGTAATTTTGAGTTGAACCTTTTATTTAATCCAATGAAGTTGATTGTTTTTATTCCACTATCCATGCTAGATACTTATCTTTATGAAATGTTTGGCTTCACATGGAGCATAAAGATGCAACATCATGTGAGGTGATGCAGTTTTGGTAGCAAGTAAGTTTAGGTACCTCCATGAAATCACTAAAAAAAGGGCATAGCATAATGAAAAAGATCCCAAACTTGATGAAAACAAAATTTTATCTTCTAAATGTTTATGTTATTATTAAGAGGAAAGAATAAAGTATTTTTAATTATTTAAAAAAAATTTTCCTTTTCAGAACATTTTAACTTTTGATTAAAAAAAAACTTGTTTCTCTTTGTATCAGCAGAACTAAAAATAACAAAATTTTAGCACATTCTTTTTTATGACAGACATTAATTTGGAAAATCTTGCAAAAATAAAAATAATTGTTGAATGTTAATGAAACTTTCAGAAACTATTCACAAATGATGGAAATTATTATAAATGTATTTTCTTTTTTTAAAGTCATGGCAAAAATATGTTTTTTATATTTATTACCCCCTACCCTATCTAATTTTATGAAAACTCTAGAAATTCAATACTGTTCAGTTTAGTGATTATATTAGTTAAAACAGAAGGCTTTGAGGAAAGCAAATCATGTTTTTTTTTTAATCTGACCTCCAACCTGAAAATCAGCTTTGAATTGTAACATACAAAACTCAATAAAACAAAGATATTATTTAATTTCAAATGCTTTTAGTTGCTTTCATGAATATGTATAATATTGGCTGAAAGCAAAAAAATTTTTCAATGAAAAATGAATTTTTAAAACAATTGTTATTTCTTAGATTATTTTATTATGTTTACATTAAAGTTGTTAAATATTATAAAATTAGTGAAAACTGTTCAGTTTAGTCAATGGTGTTAAGTAGATCTATCTTCTAGCATTATAAATTGTATAGCTTATAATAATCAGAAAAGACACACGGTATACAAAACTAAATCCAGATGACTTTTGAATCCATAAAACGGCTGTAATTCAAATGTCTGGAAGAGCAAGAATACAATAAAAAGTCATGTTAGTTAAGTGTTGTTCTCTGCTGTTACAGCTTTTATTTTTGCGAATTGTTTACGCAAAACAAGTGTGAAGAAGTTAATTTGATTTTTCAATTTCAACTGAGAAGGGTACTTACAAGTATTAATATCATCTTATGAAGTTTATATGATTTTATTTTTATATTATCTCAGTTAGGATATTTTTCCATAAATGAAATATCAAAATTATTAATAAAATGAATGGAAATACAAATAACACAGTAAAATGTAATAAATGTACATAAAATTATAGTATTTTATGTACACTTCTAATAAAATTTCTTAACAAAGGTACCTATAAATTAATTAGATACCTTTCTTATGAAATTTAATCTCACTCTCAACGGTCTTGTTTTAATTTTTTTATAATATATTTTCCATAAAGTATCATAAATGTAAAGGTGAAAGCTAAGAACAAGAAAAAACAAAAAAATTAGAGTACTGAAAGTTTTCCTTAAATTGAATGAGGTAAATAAGTTGGTTCACTTAAAACTAAATAATCATGTCACTTCTGTCCTTTTGTACGGTAACTTTCCTTTACATAAGCTGTCAATATGTGATGGAATTGTCACTCATCACCCATCAAGTGACACCAAATTTTAAGACCTGCTTTGTGTTATTTTTAAGCTACATTTTTTTCAGCACAGTAAGTAAGTAAGTAATGTTTGTTTCAAAATATTTTAAATAAACTTTATAATTTCTAATTTTCTTAAAATAAATTTAAAAAAAATTATAATTGATTTTTAAAAGAATTTGAAATGGAGATTTTCATTTTGTTTATAAAATGGAAAAAATGGATGACATGATCGATTATCTGTTAGTTTTGCTGACTCAAAAAAACAAGATTTTTAACAAAAATTTCAGACATGCTAGGAACGATTAAGAAATGTAAAAAAGATACCCAAAAAATACTTTGATCTTACCTCTTAATAATAACAAACATTAAGACAATAAAAAATTATTTTCATCAAGTTTAAAACCCTTTTTATTCATGCTATAGTGATCTCATGGAGATACCTAAGTAAGTTTGACATAAAGTTATTCGCTACACATGAAAATAGTTTGAATTTAATAGGAGTTGAAAGGTTCACTTATTGGCTGATTTATCCCTTGTTTCCTGTTTAGGACTGGGTTTCCAGTTCCTTTTGAAGTCTGCTTTAACTCTATACTTCTAACATCTCTGCCTAGAACTCTGTACTTTTATTTATTTACACTTTTTCTTCAATAGGTGTAGAAAGGTTGACCTATTGTCTGATTCACACTCCTCCCTGGTCTTTTGAACAGGAGTAGAGCACTTTTTGTCTCAAAATTCCCTTTTCAAAATCATCCTGACAACCAGAGCAACATATCTCTCTCCAAAATTTGCCAGTAAACTAATTAGGTTCTGTTTAGGTTTCGATTTTCATTTCCTTCTAAAGTCTACTTCAACTCCGGACCAGCACTAAGGTTTTGGCCCCCACCCACCTCCAAAACTTTGATATGGGCCCCACTCTCTCCTTTATGTCGATTTCAAATTTTCCCAACCTGGGGGCCATAAATCCGCAAAGCAAAATTGGTGGTGAAGGACAGTGCATTTTTTAAATTACCAAAAATCAGGGAATTATCCAGTTGAACTGAAAATTTCAGTATATATTCATTATTTACTTTTATAATGATTAGGTTTTTTTTATTTTAAAAAAATATGAGAAAATATTATTCTTTTTTTTTAATAACCACCAATATTTTCATGACTAAATTTTACTAAAAAAAAAATGTTTAAGTTGTAAATTTTTACATTTCCATAAAACTTAATTGCTGATGCATCTCTGCAGAAAAAGTTTTACAAAGATCCCAACAGAACAATAATAGGCTTGTCTTAAAAATTTGTTTTAAAAAGAGCATTTCAATTTTCATGAAAATTTTTCATGTGTTGAAATGTTTGAACAGTTTTAATTTTTAAGTGATGATTTTCGAGAAATGTAAAAAATAGGGACTTTATTTTAATTATTTATTGACTTATTGTTAGTATTACTATTAGTAAAAAAATAAAAATCAGAGATCCTCCTTGATGGATGATCTTGGAATAAAAAAATGATTTTACCAAGATATATTACCTTCTTAATTGATTTAAAAGAACTGTTCAGAAAGAAAATTACAATTTTAAAAATATAAGTACTACTGAAATTAACACTTCTTCCTCACCTGTCCAGTAGGCACAGGGCCTCTACACAGTTTCAGGGTAGTAAGCATGGGCCCTATCGGTTATTGTAGTTGATGATTGACAATATAACTTAGGTAGAAAAAAGTAAAAATACAGAAAGCAAAAAAATGCTGAAACTAGTCCTTTTGGGGCTCCAACCTCATCAAGGGTTCCTGCGTAGTACATACCACACTGGCCATGCAGATACACAATGTATAATATTAGTTGATAGCTGACAATGTAATGTCAGTTTAAAAATAAATTTAAAAAATGGCTGAGGCCACAACATGGCCCCAAAGAACTCCCCCCATCTAGTTGGGGGTAAGATGTGCCAGCCCTGCTTCCGCTCTATTCTGACATCTCCCCTTAAGCTCTGAAATTTTATTTACTATTTTTTCCTTCAACAGTAGTTCAGTTCACCTATCATCTGATTCACATTTATCCTCAGTTTTTTGAATAGGAGTCAAGGTTTATCCTTTGTTCTTTGTTTAGGATTGGGTTTCCAGATCCTTCTAAAGTTTTTTTCATTCTCTTTTACTCCCAGTAGCCCGCTTGCATCTTAGTGGCTTTATCCTGTTTGGGTGAATTGATTTAAAAAAAAAAATTCGGTATTCTTTCTTTTAGACAAGACTCTAGATTTGTTGGCAACCAGTCTGTCCTATTTTACCCATAGCTGGGGAAAGAAAAAGAAATGGGTTCTTACCTTTCTCAAGGGTGTTAGTACAAAATGAATTCACCAGACTCAATCAGAATTTTAACCTATTGTGCCAATTTCCTTTTCTGCACCAATAACTATCATGTTGCTCACAGTAGAGTAGAGATGTTTGTTCATCTTAATTCTTATTAATTTGTCCTTGTAATATGGCTGCTTCTACTTGTTCCACTGAACTAGATTATGTGTTTCACTCCCGGATTAAACTATCAACCACCAGAGAAATTGTATGAACCAACTTTTATCTAAATCATCTCATAGGATAACTGGGTGGTGTAATTTGGGAGTCTTAGATCTAATGTCAATTATTCCTATATGGTGTTCAGTTCTACACTAAGTCTACTGATTATATTATCAGAATCTTGCATGCATTACATTTCTTTTTCCAATTACCATATTCTGGTATACTGAGAGAAAAATAAGGAGTCATCAAACCCCGTAGAATTAAATCGGTATAAAGAAAACAATCTGAATCTCATAGAACAAGAAGTTTGAAAGAAACAGCACCCATGTTAGGAAAGAATTTGACCAGGAAAAAAAAAGATGAGTCTTAAGGCACCAAAAATCTATAACTTGATTGTCCAAACTCTATAAAATAAAGTCTGAATAACAGAGCAACACTGAAGAACAAAACAAGTGAAAGAGTCTGCACACACCTGTAGCCTGCATAGAAATAAGCACCACATTGGAAAGAATAGACAATTGCTTTAAGACACCAACATTTCACATTAAGTGTATGCCTTTTCCCTGATGGCTGTGAGTCTAGTTCCCAAATCAAGTATTGAAAGTCATATCTTCTGGTTGAGCAAACACTACCAATATAGATAATTATCTTCCAATTCAGATAACGCAACTGCCATAGATTGAATAAAGGGTTCAGTTCAAAATTCAAAGAATCTTACCAAATATAACATGTACCTGAAAAAATCTGGAAAGCCCAAAATGTTGTTATTTGAAGAACCAAAATGAAACAAATGTTCATATTAATCAGACTTAGAATAATTTCTTTCTTCTGAAATTCAGGCAGAAATTGTATATAGTGTGTCGAGCTATAAAATAGAATTCTGGTAGGTAACTTCAGTTGATATTAAAATGACTTTTCAACATGTTTCTCTTTTCTAGACAAAGGAAATCAAGTAGCATCATCTGTCATTCTAAGAAGCACTCTTTAATTACAGAATTATCAGTAATAACCATTAGTAATAACCTTGCCACTTGTTTCCAACTGTCAAAATTTACTGATTTTTTGGACAATCAATTTGTTCACTTGAATATCAAATCTCCGAAAATCTTCTAATTGGAACATATCTCTAGTACATAACTTCCTTTTGCCTCTTTGTTTTATATATATGAGAGAGAGAGAGAGAGAAGAAACCAAATACCATGCCACAAAGACCTAAAAATGAAACTGTACAAAAAAACTATTAGTACCTAATCAATAACTACAGATACTTTAACTTGTATATTACACAGACACAAGTATAATTTGGAGTGAGCATTCCTCATTGCTTAGACTTTGATTTATGACACTTCTAAACCAAGTTATGTGGGAAAGGATAACATTTGTGTTATATATATATATGTCTGTGTGTGTATATATAAATAAATTGAGGAAATTGTAAGACAAAATGGAAAAAGTTTATTTGTAATGTATTTTATCCATTAGGACTTCATTGGACTGAATTTGTTGACATTGCTGTAACTACACATGAACATGAATGAGAGATGCTAATTATTTCATATTCGATGTGAAACAAAATCTCATAAAATATTCCAAAATATAAAAGTTGTTCTTCCTGATAAATGCAATGAATAAAAAAATATATCATTCTACCCACTAACTTTATCACAGCTACAAACAAAATTTATCTAAACTCAACATTAAATTTGTCACAACTGCATCTAAAACAATAAAAGACAATCAATACAAAACAAAACACTAAACCAAAACTTGAATGATTACCTGAAAAGAAGATATTGGATAAACTTCAAGAAGTTTAAACAAAAGACTCATTTTAAAAAACAACTTATAAAATGCATTGGTTGTTCATCGTAACAAAACTGACCACAATTTTGACCTAATACTACTCTAATTAAAAGAGAAAATAATTCACTAAGATAAAAATGTATAGAAAGTGCTTTAATTGCTAATTCTGCCACAGTAAATTTATGTCCAGGTTCTTACAACGTATAACCATTTTTTGCAGATTTTCTGTTATCACAATCGGGGATACATAAAAACAAAGATGATGGAAAGAAAAAGAATATAGATGAATTTGGGGAGATTGTAAAAATGATTTAAAAAAATTTTGAAGCAGCATCTCCAATTCATGTGCATATGTAGTCACAACAAAGTCAACAAACTCAGTCCAGTGAAGTCCTAACGGATGAAATGCATCACAAATAAACTTTTTCCATTTTTGTTTTACAATTTTCCCAATACTGTTCTTAATATATAAAAATACATATCATTATCTCAAAATCCTATATATATATATATATATATATATATATATATATATATACACATACATACATATGTGTGTGTATAAATATATGTGTATATAGATATATATATATATGTGTGTGTATATATATATGTTTATAACTAAAATGCAAAGCTCTTTGGTAAAATGAATAAGAGCACTCTGACTGACATTTGTTTACATTCGTGCTAATGGCTTAGGAGTAGAAACTCCGACTGACATCAAATCAGTTGGATTTCAATCCTGGTTTGATGCTTTTGGACGTCTAGTCGCACTGAGGAGCTGTGATACAGTGAAACAGTACTGTGTGTAAATGACATATATATGATTTGCCAACTAATATACAGTCTTGGAAATGCATGTGTGAGTGCATGCTGTTGTCAAGAACAGGTTATGTAAACCATCTGAAAGATCACCATAACAACCAGAAGCATGCCACCCTGCCTCATTGGCCTGGTGACAACACCTGTTTACAAAGTTTACAGATCATCATCTGGACTGAGGTGGCACACAAGAGAGTTGTAGGCCATGCTAATCTAACCAACCAAATCAAGGATACAGAGTTTATCTGTCATATATATATATGACATATATAACTATGAAATCAAATGCTAGTTTCAAGAGTCATCATAGAGGCCATGGACTCTGAAATGAGATGGAACCCATTACTAGTGATTTAAAGGGGAAGAGGTGGCAATCACTATATATATATATATATATATATATATATATATATATATATATATATATATATCTGTGTATTTAGGCAGCAATCCTTCTTTCATGCACATTTCATTAAAAACGACTGACAATATATACAAGTATGATAAATGTGACATTTTTTCATTTCATAAAGTTAAAATGCCACACAAGAGCATCAGCATTCTGCCAAATATTTTCTATTCTCTTCTAATAGGTGAATTTCTCTGAATAGCATGATCTACACTTAAATTGACTTTATATCAAAGGCAAAAGACCTTATTACTGGCATGAAAAATCAAGGCACAACTGACAATCTTACAAGGATACCTCATGCATATCATCATCAATCATCTTGAAGCTTTCAGCCATATTTTCCTTTTCCCAAATCTTTTTCATTTGTTGTACCAACAAACCACAACAGTCTTTTCCCCATTTCAGAAACAACTGCTTCTTCTACAACATAGCCTAATTAAAAAAAACCCCGAGATAATCATATCTGATGATCAACCAGTTCCAAATATGATTGATGACCTACCTAAATCATTCTTGTTAATCACCATGAAGTTGTCTCCCTTGTATCTTCTCCATGAGTGAGGTACGATTGAGGCGAAAAGGCGGGGGAGGGACAGTTAATTATCACCACGTGGTGTTCGAAGGTCGGCAAATAAATTTTTTTCCACACGTCTTGTTGGAGTCATTTATTTAAATTCAAATTGGTAGCAGAGCGTTTAGACACACACACAAAAAATGGCTTCTAAGTTTATTTCCCCACCTGCCTTAAACACGGACAAGTACAATACTTGGAAAAAGAGATGCAAGTGTGGGAACTTGCAACCAGCTTAGAGATACATAGACGCGCCCCGGTGGTACTTCTATCCTTGGAAGGTAAAGCCAGGGAAGCTGTACTAGAATTGGACATTGCTTCCCTAAATGCCGATGATGGCATGGAAAAATTATACCAAAAAAAACTGGACACACTTTTCTTGGAAGACGCAAACCAGGCGGCTTTTACAGCGTATGAATCCTTTGAGCGATACACACGACAGAGTACCGATTCGATTGATGATTTTCTTATCTGCTTCGATCGTCATGTTGCAAAATTAAAGGAACATAAAATATCGGTGCCCGAACCGGTTCTCGCATACAGGGCATTAAAAAGCGCAAATCTCAACCCAGAGAATGATCGGTTGGTGAAATCCACGGTTAAGGAACTTAGTCTTAACGAAATGTCTAAAAAATTGAAGAAGATTCTGCACAGACAATAGTGCGACGCTTCGTCACTCACCACTCCTCCAGTCGTGGTGAAAAATGAAATGGATGTTGCTTTCAGCATGGATAACCAGGAGGAGCAATCTAGTGGGACATTTTCCAATCGTTGTTCTAACAGAACTACTCGCTTTTCTGGTCGGCGAGGTAGTGGCAGGAGGGGTCGTAACAGAAATTCAACACGCTCCACTGATAAAAATTTAAACCCACTAGGACCTGAAGGCAACACCACTAAATGTTTTACATGTGGATGCAAATTCCACTGGGCTCGCGAATGTCAATACGCAGAAGATACTTCGCATAAAAAGGAAGACAATGAAACATACTCATCTCTAACCTCGTGCTGATGAGTCAGCAAAAGGAGGAAGATGGCGCTAGCACGTTTCTGGGTGAAACACTAGGCTCAGCCGTCTTAGATTCTGGTGCCTCTGGGACTGTTTGTGGAAAGAAATGGTACGAGTGTTTTCTTGAAACCATACCAGAAAAACAAAAACAAAATATAAAAGTTCGTGATGGAGTGAGGACATATAAGTTTGGTGATGGAAACAAACTCAAATCCATCTACAAAGTCACCCATACCATGTGTCATTGCCAGCATTGAAGTCAGTTGTGGACTCTGACATACCCCTCACCACCACCACCGCCGCTTCTGTTAAGCAAAAATTCCATGAAGAGAGCCAGGACATGACTCAATTTTGAGAATGACACTGTCGCCATGCTGGGGAGAAAAGTCCCAATGCAGACCGAGGTAAGTTTGTAGGGGCGCAGAACATATTTGGTTTATTTCTCTCTCTGGAGATAAAGCTGACTCAAGGCCACCTCCAGATGTACTTTCCAAATAAAACCTCTTTCCCTATTATTTAATTTATGAAGATCAAAAACTCTTGACCTTAGACAAGAAATGAGAAGAAATAAATTGAACAATGCATTCAATTTGTGACATGAAACAAAGGTAATATATATTCAACAAATATTTACATTTAGGTTGAGTTGCATGCGAAAATGGTTAGTTATGCATAAGTTGCCTTCCATTAGCCGTGGTAGATTACATGTCAAATGTTTTCATATTAACAGATTAGACAAAGTTTGTTTGTGCTACTGTTGGTTGACAAAGTCTTAGTAAGAATAAGTGAGTTGGGCGAAGGTTTGTCTTGAATAGATTCATGTCTGTCCCTTGAGTATTGAAGCCGCAACAATATTTATTGCTGAAAAATACAACAAATGTGGCACAAGGCCAAAAGAGGGGGTGGGGAATAGGGCGGTCATCATTTGTCTTAATTTTAAACTTAGCTAGCCACAACCACTGACCCAATCAAACCAAACAGTATTCCTACCATCAAAACAACACATTCATGCTTACCGTTCTTACTACATCCAACAGAATACCCCGTTGTCCTAATGAAAATCCTGAATAGACCCCATATGTACAAATAATAATCTGGGGTGGGGGATAAAAATAACAAGTTAAAAGAAACCCCAATGATTATATACAATGTGACTTAAAATTATTTACAAGAAAATAAACAAAATCATATTAGTAATAACCCCCCCAATCCTAAATGTGACAGTAAAATCAGTTAACTAGACGAAATCGATACGGGACATCAAAAATCTAGAAAACATTCATCCATCCCAAGCACTCACACACACACGCACTGATTCAGACACAACAACAAATACGAAAAAACACACCCGCGAAACGAAAGGCGCCCCGCATCCACCAGAGAACTGAAATCACTGATCACCTAACGAGGGAGAGGATGGGGAGTTAAACTAAAGGAAAAGAAAAGGGGGCCAATGAGCAGACACACCCTAGCTAAGTTTACAGAAATAGAAAACAAAAACTAAAGAATCAAAAACAAAAATTCTAGCCTAAATCCAGGGATGGGTTGCCCAAGTTCAACCCAGGAAAACAATATCCTGATGCCTAACCGGCATCAAAATGCCACTCCAGGTCATCCCCTTTTACTCGACACATACGCGCAAGATTCACCCACCTTTTGCCAAATTCTGATGAGGTGAGCCGCCGCCTTTCCGTCCTAATCGTGACTTTAAGCTGATGCTTAAAGAACAAGATCAGTTGGGAAGAATTGAACTTCTCGCCCTCATAGAATTGCTTCTGACGCGTCGTCCAAATCACGATTCTCATAACCCCTAGTAAGCAACAGAACACATAATGTTCAGCCTTCGTCATCTGTGGCACCATATTGCTACAAACAGAAATGGCCTCAAGGACAAAGAACTTTCCCTGCAGCATGCGAACCATGAGGCCTTCAACAAACCTGCACAACGGCACTACCGCCCTGCAATGAAAGAAGGCGTGACCAATGGTCTCGACCTCTCCAGTACAGCGACGGCAGTTTGGATATTTCTCCAAGCCTGCAGAATAAAGTCTCTTGGCGACCGAGAGGACCCCACGAATCACCAGCCAGGTGAGTGATGCCTCATTATTATTGAGGCATTTCAACCCAGGCGCCCAAGGCCATATCGAGCGAGCCTCCTGCTTCGTAAGACCGAGCTCGTCAATCAGATCATCCTGAACAGCCCCCCCCCCCTGACTAACACTTGATACAATGCCCTACGAGACAACGCCTGGACGTTGGAGAGGCCATCCGACGCCCGTGAGAGGCGTTTCAGAGCATGACGACATTCACGGTAGAAGGAGCATTTGGCTCGGGGTATACGACCGGCGTCCTCCCGGCACGAGTGCACACTGCTCAGAGATGGGAAATGTTTACGGACGTCTTCCTTCCAGAAGGCGCCATACTCATCCGATCCGCGACACATTCGGTCTAGAAAGTTGATGCGAAGCATATATTGACGAATCTCAATGCTAGGCATACCCAGACCGCTATCAGAGGAATGAAGGCAACAGATCTCGCGAGATACCATAGCGGCTTTGTCTCTCCACAAGAAAGAGAAGAAGAGCCTTACTAATAATATTAGTCTGGTAGACGGGAGTGGAAGTACAGAGAGTCGGTAAAGGAGAATCGGGTAGATGTTTGAAACACATACTTCCTCCCTCCCCTTCAAGGAAAGCCTCCTCCGAGACCACAGATTAACCGCGATCTCGGCCTTCCCTTGTACCTCCGACCAATTCATTTCCAACTGGAGATCAGGACCGAACCAGACGACGAGTATCTTGATAGGCCCATCCGTCCAGAGGAAAGGTCCGGGAAGAGAAACTCCCTTCTACGCACCCAACCGCAAGCCAACAGACTTATCGCGGTTGATCTTGGCCCCTGTCACCATCTCATACCCATTGATCTCTTTGCTGACTTCGTCAATCTCGGCTCTGCTCGACACAAGAACCGAAACGTAGTCAGCATAGTCAGAATACCTTGCTGAGGTGGTAGCCCCAGGCAAGGAAATTCCGCGCAGGACCGGATTCGCCTTTAACTTGCGAAGGAACGGTTCCAACGCAAGAACGTAAAGCAAAGGCGAAAGCGGACAACCTTGACAAATGGAGCAAGACAATACGAAAGGCTTCGATCTTACCCTATTCACCTCCACCAGCGCACCGGGGGTCGCATACAAAAGTCGGATCCAGGAGCGAAAGTCGGCTCCGTAACCGGCCGCCGAAAGGACAGCCTCCAGAAACCGATGGTCAACCCTATCGAAGGCCTTGGACTGATCTAAATTGATCAGCGCGACTTCACTGTTGACTTGTTCTAAGATCAAGCGTACCATATACAGGTTATCCTGAATAGTACTGCCCTTCACAGCACAAGTTTGTTCGGAGCCAATCAGACTAGACAAGACAAGCTGCAAACGGTTGGCTAAGATCGTCGCCAAAATCTTTAACTCTGTGTTTAACATAGTCAAAGGGCGAAAGTTATTTAACCCATCCCCACCGTTCTTGTCTTTACGCAGCAACTTGATCATACCCCTGGTGAAGCGTTGGGGTATAGGCCCCTGCTTCATCCAGTTGTTGAAGATCAGTTCCAGCAAAGGAACAAAAACGGGCGACTGCCTCAAGTAAACTTCGTAGGGAAGACCATCTAGTCCCGGAGATTTATCCAGGCCAACCTGTTTCAGCGCTTCCCAGATTTCCGACTCTGTGATGGGGCCCTCGCACCCAGCCGCTTCAGCTGCCTCGAGGCAGGGAAAGTCGGCCAAATAGGCGTCGAACCGAGCAGGGCTCAGATCGGACTCCCTGGTGAAAAGATCCTGAAAGTAATGTCGAAAGGCCTCACATATGCCCGCGTTTGTTGTCACGGTCCGATTATCCGGCAATGTGACGCACGTGATATGTCGCCGAGCAGCGCTCCGATTTTCCTCTGCACGCAATTCAGCTGCCATATTCGTCGCCTCAGAGGACATTCTTTTTAACCTATCCCTAACTACCAGAGCTTGATCCTTCTTGATAAGCAAGGAGGACAACCTTGCCTTAGCTAAGGCTATTTCCCCACTATTACGGGATTTCACTGCCCGATCAACCTTTTCTACTAAAGCCGTTTGCGCCGCTAATCTATCTAGATTTAGTCGACGACTAAAATCGGCAGCAAACGTTCTAATTTTGGGTTTTAATCTATCCCACCAGGCGTTCCCTAAAACTGCCCCGTCAATTCCCTCTGTATCATTATTAGCAGCTGGTCCCGGAAATCCTGCTCACCAAAAAGTGAGCAGTTTAATTTCCAGTACCCAGCCAACCTAACCTTAGGCTTATCTAAGTTTACACAGACCAGGACAAGCCTATGATCCGTATAAACTATATAATGGAAGCTTGGACACCCTAAGAGCCCTACATCGACTCTCCTAACTAAAACTCGGTCGAGGTAGCTCGGAAGCATCCCAGGAGCCGAGTTGCCACTATTTGTCCAAGTCCATGCTACCTCCCGAGGGTGCTCATTCCGGTACTTATCGACAGGATCAAACTCGCCAATAAAATCCTGAAATGGTTTCACGTCCCGGATGTTAGTACCCGAATTTAGCCCTTTACGATCTATATCGGCGTCAAGGACGGCATTCCAATCCCCCGCTAAAACTACCCGACGAGATGTCGTCAAAAACGGCCCGATCTGCCGAAACAAAGCAGGCCGCTCGGAATGGATATTAGACGCATAAACCCCAATGAGTCGTAAGGCCTTATCCTTTATGGTAACATCCAGCACGCAAAGCCTGCCCGCCGGATCTGCGAAGACAAGAGTATATGCAGCCTTCAAAGACCTGCTCACTAGCCAAGAGACACCCTTCGAACGACCATCAAAACATGCTGAATAAAGGGAGAACACCTTAGACAGTATGTCCTCACGGTCACGAGAAGAAAACCGGGTCTCTTGCGCACAACAAACATTCACCCCGAGACGCTGAAGGTCATGAGAGAGCCTAGCCCTGCGAGACTCGAACCTCAGGCCCCGCACATTTAAACTTGCTAACCAGAAAGCCATAGTGAAGACTGATTAGGGTTGCTTTCCTGAATTGAACATAGCCGGGGTAAGGATACCGACAGCATCCCCCATAGACCCATGGCCCATCTTAGTCTTGATGGTCCCGTCTTGGGAGATCCCGCCGATATCCAGGGGAAAGTCAATTTTAGTGCTCTATAAAGGGAGGGGTGAACAAAAACCGGGATCCTTCCTGCACAAAATTGCTTCATTTTTCTTAATTTCTCGTTTTGTACGATGGCAATGGGCGGGGTCATTTTGAACGAAGTTATTGCTTCGTCCAACATGGACCAAATCTGTTTCGCCCCAGTTTCTGATCTTATGACCGTTAAAACCCTTTGGGCGTTTGGAAAATTATTTGGATCATTGATGTTTTTATCTCCAAACTGTTTGATGGATAGTAGGTATTTCAGGTTTTTGATTCTGTTGCCATAGTCTCTGGCTTTCTCCGCTTGTAAAGCGGAAATTTTACACACATCAGTACCTGGATTATAAATATGCTTGTTTTTATCTTTTTATCTGTGGAATCTTGAGTGGGGCTCCTGAGCCTTTTGTTAACTGGAGGAGGCATTTCAGGATGTTTAATAGGAGAAGGACTGGGGTTATTGCCGGTGTATTTGGTTGTCTAAAAGGTCTGGGGTCTCTACTGAGAGGGATTTGGGACTGGGCAAAAGTGGAAGGAGATGCAAGTGGAGACTTCCATCTACAAAGAGGGGATGAGGGACGGGGAGAAGGTGGTGGGTTGGAGGATGTGGAGAGAGTGGATTTCTTCGTAGAGGGAGACTTTGGTTGACGGGATGTAGAGGGCTGAGGAGACTGTGTAGTGCTTTTTGGATGAAGGGAGTTCTTGGATGGAGAGGTTTTTCTTGGCGTTCTTGATCTAATTTGATCTTAAGTTCCTTTATTTTTTGCGTTTTCTCGAATCCGGGGTCATAACGTTTTTGTAAATCTTGCATGGTCGGAATGGAGGCCGGGGCGTCGCCCTTACTGTTGTCAGAGGGAGTGGGGCTGTAAGTGTCTTTAGCCCCAGGGGCTTCAGGGGACTGAGGATCCGCTGTCTGACGCTTCCCTCTGGCCCTAACAAATACCTGCCATTCCCCCTCTTCCCTCTCCTCAACTACACTTGCAGTGGAAGAAGGCTCTTCGGGGAATTGATGATGATCCAACCGGGGGTACAACCACTCCGGTCCAGGTAGCCGGCATGCCCATTACAGGCATGGCGGTTTTTAAAGACTCGGTCAGAGGGGGAGTTTGGTCGATTGGGACCTGACTTCCAGAGGCCTTCTTCTCTGGACAGGAAGAGGAAAGGTGACCAGGCTTTTTGCACTTCCAACAAACTGGTTTACGGCCGGTCACAATGACTGGCAGCTTCAGGTCACCAACGTCAAGACAATTGGGGACGGATCCGAAGGCTTTATGATCGAGCATAATATCGAAGCTCCATCCCCCAGTCAGGCTGTCACAAGAAGCACCCAGAATCTCGCCATACTGGGCTAAGAAAGCCGCCAGGCGCTCCCCGATAACCTGTGGAGGGACCTCATATACGGCTACATGGGTCCTTCGCCGGCCCTCGTACTCTGTACGAAGGATCAAATCTTTTATTATTAGATCCCTGTTTGTGGCTCTTATACAGTCTTCGGCGGTGGGCAGCAGCACGTCCCAAATGAAAAAGCCCTTGCGCGTAACAATTCAGAGTGGCTTAAACCCCAGGGACTCCAGTGATTTTAACACTGTGTCTTTAGTTGAACGACAAATTTTGCACGAACGCTTGTCGACGACAAAAACTGACACTATTCTTTTCTCGATCTTCTTCAGTTCAATTAGATCCTCCAAGAGCCCACCTTTCAGCACAAGGTGTGCGTAACTCTTGGCACGCTCCAAGAACTCCGCAATATCGATGATGCATTTAGGAGGGGACTTCCGATAAGCGGGCGATTCACTGCCTCTGCATAAGCAGTTGAGTTTGTCTCGTCTATTTTCTGGAAATTTTCGGCCTCCGTAGTTTTGGAAGATCTCTCAAATTTATGACAAGAAGATTTGCCACATTTTTAACTTCAAAATGATTTCTTTTGAAAGAAAGAATGAAATAGGTGGTTACTGAATAGTTGGCAAGTTCAAAGGTTCCTTAAAGTGTGTGTGCTATGTTAAAAACTTAAAAATATTTTCCCAAACTTTATTATTAATAACCAAATAAGATTATCTTTGCAGAATATTATATACACTACAGGAAAAGGGTTTTTGACTACTCTGAATTCCTTTAAAAAACACCTAAAAATGAGATATTTTTGTATTTTTTAAAGTAAAAGATAAAATTTCAGTAACTAAATTGTATTTGCTTTTATTTTAACAAAAATAAGCACTTAAATATAAAAAATGATCATGCAATAACATCCTATTTTTTTCATCGATAAAACCATCACCTGTCTTAATTATAGATTTACAAATTCTTGTCATTTTTTCCAACACTTTTGAAAAAAAAGTAGATGGCAAATCTTCCTAAACATTCTTCAATCACTGAAAATGCTCACTCTCCCCCTTTGGGTATTCTCAAACTCTTTTAGCCAATTATCACCTATGTCCTAAGGAGGGAGTGCAGCACATAAAGAGAGAAAGATCCACTTCATACCACACCAATTGAATGGGAGAGAGGTCAGGAGATTGAGGGGGCTAGTCAAAACTTTTGAAATATTGTTCCTTCTTATCCTTTTCCCCCATAACAGTCTTCTCTGTTTATTCAACTTCCATAACAGGAGTTTCTTGATGGCTATACACCTTCTGAGTTCCACTGATCTAAGTTAATATTTTACAGCTGAGACCAACACTGGTTGTTGTCGAGAGAAATTAAGTTCAGCTGTCAACTCTGGAGTAGTTTTCCTTTTATTTATTTTACTTTCAATAATCAAGTTTTTCTCTTCAGCAGCAATTATCACTTTTGTTGCTCCAGCTCTTTTTCTGTCAACATTTGCACCAGTTTCTAACTGCCTTTGCAATGAATATTTCACCACATCTAGAAATCTCAACATTTTGTAATTTGTCTTTGAGAGTAGCCTTCATTGAATAAAATAACAATTGGTGCCCTCATTTCAATGCTTAGCTGCTTTGATTTTGCCATTTTGTGCAAATTACTTCAAAATTTAAAAAATATGAAAATTCAGTCGTAATGACACAATCTTTTTTTTTTCAAACAGAGATGTTTTATTTACTACATTAGTCAGTGCTTAGTTAACATTTAGAACTTGTACTAAAATTTAACTTAGCTGATAATTTTGGTAATCCCTAAAAGTCTACTGAGTGGTTAATGGTGAAAGCAAAATATATTTCTCATACAAAATGTTCATAATTTAGCAAAATCTATTGTGGACAAACAAATCCCTATTTGACCTTTTTGGCACTAGTCTGGGGAAAGACTGAAAAATAAAAGCAAATACAGTGTAGGTACTGAAATTTTATCTTTTACTTTTAAAAAATACAAGAATATCTCATTTTAAGGTGTTTTTTAAAGAAATGCAATGTGGACTTAAATTTATATATATATATATATATATATATATATATATATATATATATATATATATGAAAACAAGTTTGATTAAAAAGAACAAACAAGGTCTGTTGACATCATTTTTATTGTATTTATCCAATTTTCAGATAAGGTGTTGAATATTGTGATCAAAGTTGTGTATACACTGTTGTTTTTGTTCAAGTATTTTTGATTTTCACAGTCATTATCAAGAATTGATGTGGCATTTGTGTGATAGTTAGGCTTCCTTTGTCTGCATCCTGGTTTTCTTTGGGAAGCTGGATATTTGAAATGGTCTAGCATGATGTCATGTGTAACAGCTACAGGGAATGAGGCTGCACAAAAAGATTGCAATTTATTTATTAATTTATTTTAAATTATTTTTTTATTATTATAATAAAGTATGCTTGCACATCAATTATATCATATGCATTTTATGATACTTATTTAATATCATATACCTAATTAATATGGACTGTTTATTTTGTATAATAATATCTTCTAGAGTTTTGAGTCTTTGCTTGCAATGGGTGCTGTAGAGTATTTTGGTGCATTACTAGTATTTGTGTTATGTTGATAGTTATACTTTGGTCATTCATGATATTCTGGTTGATGTGTACACAGATTGAACTGAGTTTCGGCAGGTAACAAGTCAATCTGCAAGGATGTAGATTAGAATCTATGGTTTCAATGAGCATTTTCAACAATAAAATTACAAGACCTAACTGCCAATCTACTACTGCACTTAAATTCATTAATAATAGAAAAAGTAAATAAAAAAATTCATCAAATTTTCCTTGTCTGCCATATATATATATATATGATAAGATAAAGAACTAACAGGAAACGTTTATCAATCTAATGTTTCACTTTTATTAAAGCTTTGGTATTTTAAATCATGTGATGTCTCCCCTCATCATAAATGTATATAAAAACAGTCCCAGATTAAATGGAGTGCCATTTGATTGCACAAAGCTAAAACATCAGAACTCCTACTACAAGACAGACTCACATATACAATTATGAATGTGCATTACCATCCGAAGCCTGCGTAGACATACTAGAAATTTTTACAAGCTAAAATATATATAGAATTATCTATGATTTTAATGCACCTGATATATGACTGACCAATGAGAATTGACCCAAAAAGAGTGAAAATACACTACAGTTCTGTCTTTTTGTCAGTCTTCTCTTACTCTCTGACAAAACTTTAATAAAAGTGAAACATGTTAGATTGATAAATGTTTCCTATTTCTTCTTTATCTTGCACATATATATATATATATATATATATATATATATATATATATATATATATATATATATATAGTGATTAGCTACTTCAATAATTAAATGTGTAAGATTTCTTGCTGGAACATTTTATAGGACATGGAATAATGATGGTGATGAAAGTACATGTACAAAATAACAGACCAATTGATTTGCAACACAAAGATAACATTTATTAAAACAAAATTAACAAAAGTAAAGTTTTGAACAAGAGTTTCTTTGATTAGACATAAATTAATATGTGATAGTGGGAACTTACTTTGTTGGTCTGTTTTAAGTGAAGCATTCACAGCGCTCGTAGCCTCAGCGTGGAAAATCTATATCAGTAATTCGAAATAAGGGAACCCAGAAAGAAAGTTACTTTAGTGTCCACATGTCTTTTATATTCAAGCTGCTGCTAATACAAGGCTTATTTAAGCTGCTACTGCTAAGTTTTATTTTAGAGCTCATGCTGCTATTATCTTTAATGTCACTGCAGTACATCCTTTCAAGTGAGATAGTTGTACAACAATTTTAAGAAAGAGAATGTTTTATTATGTTAGGTAAGAACATAGTTTCTTAGGCCATCTAATATGACAACCTCTTTGAGTTCTAGTTCCTGTCTACTTGGTAGTTTCTAATAAATCATCACCAATATTTTCTAAATGTGGCAGTTTTAGTCAGTTAATGGAAATATTTTATTGTTTATTATAAATTGCAACTATGAAATGTTTCTCTGTACATTTTACTACTTTGTAAGAACAACTGTAAGCCGGTCGTAAGACATGTTTGGTTGCATTGCCTTTTACTAGCACAAAGTTGCAGTTTTTGAATGATTCTGGCACATATGTTACATGGTTTGATTGTCTCAGAGATGGGGACGTTACTTGAGACATCTTCAATCTCACCATATCAACAAATGAAGTAAGATCCAAAAATGGTTCACTTGGTTTGATTATTAACTCTCCTGGTAGACGTAAAGGTGTGTCATATACAAGTTCGTCTGCAGAACTCTGTAAATCAGATTTTACAGATGTTCTTAGCCCTAAAAGTATTAATGAAGTGTAATTCAGTGCTGTTTTTAGGGATTCATTCAGAGAACGATGAAAACGTTTTATCATGTCGTTAGTTTCAGGATGGTAAGCAGTTGTACACATTCTAGTTGTACCAAGCAGGTTAATTAGAGAAACGAAAAGTGAGGATTCAAACTGTGTTACTCTATCCGTGGTGGTGGTAGTGGGACCACCAAATCTACTGACCCAACCAGTTATAAAACCCTGTTCAAGGGGAATTATTTTGGACCAGCGGGTGAGTCTATCAATGCAGATGAATAGATAGTAATATTCATGACAGGGGGGTAATGGTCCGGTGATGTTCACATGTTGAATATATATTTCCTTCATGGTGAAATCGAGTATCAAGAACGGGAAAAATGTAGGAGCTGATTTAGTGTGTCTCACTATTTTTGACACGGAACGCAATGGCGTGTCTAATCCCTAGTATCCTTGTTGATTCCGGGTAAGATATAACTTTTACTAATTAACCTGCAAGTCACGATATATATATACATATACCTGGGTGTGATATTGAGTGCAGAGTGTCAAATAATTTTCTACGGAGAGTTTTTGGAATAAAAAGCCGAAAATTTCCTGTAGAATTGGAAATGGAATGTTTTGCTTGTTGAATATATATTTCCTTCATTTGTAATGAAGAATTATTGTTCCCTAGAAGAGATTTTAGATCTTCATCATCTTTTTAGGAAGTTGCAATAGCTTCAGCATCGATGACTGGAATTACATTAATTATAGAAATATTCCTGGAGAGTGTGTCTGCTAAAATGTTTGCATAGCCTTTGATATATCGAATATCAGTTGTAAATTGGCAGGTGAAATCGAGGTGCCTAAGTTCCCGAAGAGAATAGTTATCCGATTTTGCCTTGATTGCTCTGATGAAATGTTTATGGTCTGTGAGAACGTGAAAGGAACTACATTCCAAGAGATTTCGGAAGTTTCGGATGGCACACGACACTGCTAGTAACTCTCGTCCGAAAGTGCTGTACCGAGTAGTGGTTTCTGATAATTTCTTTGAGAAGAAAGACACGGTAACCATTCATCTGATTCACGTTGTTGCAAGACTGCTCCAATAGCAAAGATCGAGGCATCTACTGCCAAGAATAACTCTGCTTCATGATTGGGAAAAGTGAAGTTACTAACATTAGCTAACTTTTTCTTTGCCAAATTAAATGCTGACAACTCTTCAGAAAGATTTATATCTGTTGTGGTAGGATCCACCTAATTTGCATAAGTGACTACCGACTATATAAATAATGGTTGGTACCGGAAGACGAGAGGAGCGAATACAGAGATCCAGCTAGAGACTCTGCCCGACTGCGACTTAGTCAACACATTCTCCAGGAACGTCTTCCCAGAAATATACAGAAATACTAGATGTAAATATTGTGTACACTTTCTTGTTATAATACATTCTTGTTCTAAGTACATTTTGTGTTGTATTATTATTCCATGCATTAGTCGAGATTCAACAATGAGTCAAGACTCAACAATATCACAGTTCTTTTTCCTTTGTCCTTGAAGAACATCTGTCAATGGAGAAACTATTTCTGCCAAGTTGGGGATAAATTTCCTATAAAAATTCCCCATGCCAAAGAATTGACGTAGATATTTTTTAAAGTTTTAGGAACTTGGAAACAGCGAATAACTTCGGTTCTTTCAGGTAACAGTTTGATACCATTTTTATCAATTCTATGACCTAAAAGGTCAACTCTAGACAAACCAAATTTACATTTTATTGGATGCATTACAATATCATATTTTTGAAATCTTTCAAAAACATCTTGTAAATACCGTTTATGTTATTCTGATGAAGAGCTGGCAATAAGCATGTCATCGATGCAACAGAAAACTGAATCTAGTCCTTGAAGAACTAGGTTAATAAAAATTTGAAAGAATTGGGCCGCATTCCGTAGTCCAAACGGTAAACATAAGAATTCTTAAAGTTCAAATGGCGTTGTGATGGCTCTCTTCTTTATGTCACAGTCCTCTACGGCTATCTGATGGTAGGCTTGGATGAGGTTAAGTTTTAAATTTTTTTTAATTCCATGTAGTTGGCTGGTAAAATCTTAAATATTCGCAATTGGGTACCTATCCATATGGGTTGTTGTAAATTGTGGGTCACTAAGTGCCTTTTTATTAATCAAGTAGCTATATCGGTCCTACCACTACCCCCTTGAGTAGATGCGTCATGTGTCACTTATCTAACAAAAGTGCAATAAAAGGTACATTTTTTTTACATTCTTTTCCTCCCACAAAAACGGAAAAATGTAAAAATATTAGAAAACTAAATAAAATTAAAATTCTTTTCGTCATATTCAATGAAACATGTTTGAAAGAAAGGTTACTGCCCATATATATATATATATATATATATATATATATATATATATATATATATAAATTTGGGCCTTGTAAAATCAATAAAATGAGAAATTGTTTGAAAAAACGGTATATATATATATATATATATATATATATATATATATATATATATATATATATACCCCAGTGTAAGCCCCGCATGTGCTATAAAGACAATCTAAACGACACACTCAAAAAGACACATATAGATATAGACACCTGGGATGAACTTAAATCAGATCGGCAAAAATGGAAACATTTCGAGAACAACAGGGTAGAATATGCATAACAAAAATGTGCAGGTAGATATATGAGTGGTGTCAACACTCTCCCACAACGCGGATCAAAGGAGTCTCTTACATGGGATCAATTTCAAAAGCAGATCTTCTCAGCCAGATGCAGAGTCCTCCTGATGTCAACTACCAATATGACATCCCCGATGGTCATACGCGCACAATCTGCCAGAAAGGTGTCAGCCAGCGAATTCATACATTTCCACAGCCATCATCCAGAAAGGCAAACTACAGGAGGAGGAAGACTGACATGTCAGCAATATGGGAAGAACTACAGGACTCTTGTAGGTCTTAAACGTCATTTGAGATGTCATCAGCGACGAACTGATGATATTTAAAATGTGTCAAAAATTTAAAAAAAGATTCAGTGGATGTGATGATCTTACTTGGTCACAATTTTATTTACGTCTTATATAAAAGCACACTCAATCATTGATTTTCTCTCTAGCTAATTATGGCATGTTCAGCTCTTTGTGTTGTTGATGCCTGGGTTTTGTAAAATCAAACTTTTAAATATTAATTACTTGTTTTTTTAAACAAGTAATTAATATTTAAAAGTTTGAATAAAGGTAGAAATCAATCAAATTTGCCTTTTAATGATAATAATATATAATCACATAATTTTGCAGATTTTAATCAAAACTTATAGAACAGCTGGCCAGAAGGTGGAGATTGCTGGCATTTGAACACTGAAAAATGTGCTTCTCTCAAAGATCATTTTAATTTCGTCTTACCATTGGGCCTGATTTTCAATACTCCAAATCCTGATCGGTAGCAGGATTCATTTTGTATTACAGGGAAAAAGTATACTTGTAAAATCTTCAGTATCCACAGTATAGTATCTTCACAAACTGAGCAAATTTTTACCTTTTGTTTCACTGATGAGAGACTCTCTGGAAGAATACTTACAATCATTGTCCTTTCTATCGGTAGATCTTTGAAGGCTGTTGTCGATGGCTAGGCTTCTGAAGGATATGAGGTCAATGCAGGGATTCTCACAAGGTTCACTGCTCAGTTCTACCCTCTTTCTGATTTATATTAATGATCTGCATATGAATATCCTCTGATCGTAAGTAAATATCTATGCAGATGATATCAAAATGTATGGACGCACCTCCAAAAGTCAAGGCCAATCTCTTATCTGACCGATCACTACCAACCTAATGGCGAAAAACTGGCTTTTAAGGTAGAGCTCGCGCAGAAAAGAAATTGGCCTTTTTGAAGTTTGGTGGTGCGTCCATACACTGTAATATCATCTGCATAGATATTTACTTACGACCAGAGAATATACTTATGCACATCATTAATATAAATCAAGCAGACCTATCTGTTATCTGACCGATCTCTACCAGCCTAATAGCGAAAAGCTGTCTTGTAAGGTTCAGAAATACTTCAGAAATCAAGCTAGTAACATTTCATCATCACAAAGCTGACCCTAAACTCTCACTATCCATGGTTGCTCTCACAATGACGCTCCTTGCTTTGATCATCTACTGGGACTCTCGTTCACTTTAAACCTCAAGTGGAGTTCATATATACGATCCATTGCTAAAGATCCTGGAAAAATTCATAAAGTATCTGACTCCGCCTGCCATGCTCTGTCTTTACAAGAGCCAGATCAAACGAAAAATGGAGTATTTTGCAATATTTGCACTAAGGCTAACCAATCCTCTCTTTCCAACCTCAAAAGGGTTCATGCTACTTGTAGATGATGAATCATTTTCTACCGTACAACCCCTCTCCCATACATTATATTGCAAGCCTATCGCTATTTCCATGGTAAAAGCTACTTTCCCTAGTTCCACGAGTTCAGACTTTTACCGCTACGACCCTTCATGCCACGTACACATTGTCAAATCGTCCTTATTCTCTTCGTATTTTATTAAGAAAAATTCCCATTCGGACTACTTACCAAGAGCCATTATTTTATAGAACAGACTCCCAAGAGGATGCTTACTTGAACACTAAAATCTTAACCTCTTCAAGTCTAGAGTCAACCATTATCTATCTTGCATATCCTCATAATATGCATTTACTTTCACCTTCCCTCTCGTATGTCCACTCAACAGCGTCATTTAGTAACCGCTACTTTCAGTGGCTCTCGGGTCTTTTACTGAGTGAAAATAGCATAAAATAATACTTTGGACAAGTTATAACGGCCTTCCAATTTTGGTTTAGGTCTTGTTGTCCAACAGAGGACAGAAAGTCTATTTTGTTCAGGTTGTCAATTATGAGGCGTGTTCGTGATATTTAAATTTAGTTAAGCCCTGGACATGGCTGTTTGGGGTGGAGATCAGGAAGGCTGGAATCGAAACTTAAACTGTTTTGGAAATCAGTATTTCTAAGATTCCGACTTTTTTCTTTTAGGCTAGAACGCCAATCACCAGTAACAGATATACAACCCCCTAATCCAGCAAGTAAGTCAAGGCTTGTTGCACTCTTAATTTAGTCTGGTTGATTTAGAGTGAATATAAGGTGTACCCGGAAAATGTTACCAAGACCTGTTTCGTATCATTGGAAGTGGGATTTTATATTCTGCAAAAAAATGAAAACTCCTCTCTCATCCACCTCGGGGAAGTTTTTATGGCCGTTTTTCTGAGCACCACTTTATTTGCAAAACAACAACAAAAAACAGGTAATATAAGGCGAAACATTGTTTTTAGCTACATAAGTAGTTTACACTTGTAAGTGGTTTTCATGCTCAGTTCATTCAGAATGTGTCTTGCAAGTTATTAGAACATTATGATGCCAATTTCTAATCTTTATTGAGATTGTGTTTCCCGATTGTGCAATATAATCTGTAACTGCTTCATATTCTTGTAGATCAGATAGTATCAGCTAATAGATAGCATTCAAGAGAGAGACTAATTTAAACGTGGACTTTATTTGGATTGTTCTGGGTCAGTGAAGTGAACAACCAGCCAAGAGTGAATAGTAAGGATTACAGGAATGTTGTTTCATGCCTGTATTTTAACTTTTTTCTTGAATACAGCTGACGAAAATGTTCCACATTGTATTATCTATGCTACCGACATATGTGTTTTGTGTTGTTCTGGTTCTAAGAAGAATGCTGTCCTGCAATGCAAGTTTAAGAAATCTGAATATCCATACTGTATTCCTAATCGCTGGATTCTTGCAAGGATGTTAGGAGGACGCTAAGAGACGTTCAGTAGTATTAAGTAGTATTTCTTAAGAGAAATGGAAAGAAGTTCTTTCTTTTATCTGTAAGTGATTCACATCTATGCACTTGCAAGTTATATATAAATATGTTTGCACAATCTATTGTAGGATAGGGAAGTAGGTTCAGGCTTGTTTCAATGTGTTCTTCAAAACACAAGTTCTCCTTCCGGGAAGGAAATTTATCAATGATGCTAGGTTCTCCGTGTTACTGAGTACCATCTACGTGGAAAGTTCGGTGTCACACATTCTTTCCGGAAAAGCTGTCTCAAGAGTTTTTCAAGCACACTTTTTAATACATGCAGCCTCGATGAGCAAACTTACCGATGATGTGTTCCAGCAGATGCTGACCAATTGACTTCTCAGCTACCGAACTTAGCTGATGTAGCAGAGACAGATAAGGGAGAGATTTTCGGCATGGAAGAGGAGTTTCCTCTGTGGAAATATAGCCGAGCTTCTAGATATTGAAGGAACTCTTGAGAGCAATACGTCTGATGTGTTTCAAGATAATTTCCGTGATGTGGTGCAAGGCTATTTGCCTGAGGAACTAGAACAGTCTTTTGTGGATGAAATAAACGATTTGTATAATAAACACCCGTCGCATAAGATCAGTACTGATGACATTGGCAAATCTTCAGCCCCCGTGAAGCTGCAGAGAGTGCTCGATACTCTGATGCATGAACTCAGGGGCAAATCAAGAACAGCAATGTTGTCGCAGTTAGCTCCCCCTCATTTTCTTAACGCTTCACCAGGGGTCTCTCCCTCCCGGGAGTATAAATACGGGTAGAACCTTGGCCTCTCTCTCTCTTTCTTTCCACAGCTGCGCCCACGGGCGGCTCACCCGGCCTCGCTGGAGGTCGGCAACTGTCGCACGTGGTGCGAGGTATTTCCAGTATGTGAACTCTCACACACAACTAGCGTTTCCCATGTTCAGGGAATACGCTAGAACAAGATTCACCAAACCGTACGGACATTCCAACTCAAACACACACACACAATAACTTTCCACACGGACACTAAACGTTCTATACATGTTTTAAATTTGTATTTGTAAATTCGTGTATCAATCTGTTTTTATCTGTTTGTTAATATATATTTGTTCGCATACTTATATCTGTCTTGTTTGTTCCTTTGGACGCCATTAAAGTCCAACATTCTTTTTTGTGGCTGGACCGGCCAGAGATAATTCATCTTCTCTACTTCTTCCACACTCACACGGCCGGTCCACCACAATGTTATGGCTGACCTACATTGAGTACATCGACAAACTTAAGCTGTTTATTCTTGCCGAGAGAACAGGGGATTGGAATTTGCATCTTGTGGTGGTGAGGCGGATGCTAAATTTATTTGCAGCAACCGGGCAATTCAATTCTGCAAATAGTGCACGATTGCACCTACAATGGAGCGCGAGAATTTTCTGAAAATCATCTTTGGCTGCATCAACAGTACTCAGATTACGGGTTTCATTCTGTTCGACGCAGTGACCGTTATTGGGCCGGATTGTCAATTGACCTCATTACTGAACAAGTGATGAGATCTGTAAAGAGCAGAGCTGACCTAACTAGGAGCCGAGGGTTTACGGAATCATTGAGATTGATGTGGGTGTATAGCATGCGCACTAGAACCAAAGTACATGATACTATGGCGACAATGACTGCTCTTGCCTACAGAATCAGCGAGCTAACTTGCGCACGCCGGAAAAGAGATCTTGTTGATATGACCCGTGTCTTCAATTGGATCTCTCAGCACAACCATTTGACCCAAGTCATCCATAAGTACGATCAGTATCATCTGGTTTGACAGTATCTGGTGGTGCTAGAATCGATTATGATATCGTCGAGATAGGTCACTCTATCCAGAAGAAGCTTGACAACGTGAACTTTTTAGAGAGCTCACTGAAAAGAAGTTCTCAAGTGCGTACGCTTGTTGTGCTGGAAAAAACGTTTAAAGGTTGATTGTTGACCTTAATGATCTGTTTTCAAAGCTGGTTGTTCTGCTTGAAAGATGCAAAGATGTTACTCGGCTCTTCAAGTTCGAACTCACTCCATTGCAACTTCAGTTTCCAAATGAGAAAGGCAAAAAAGCCTTGCTGAAACATCATCTGACCACTGATGTCCTGAAGCTCAGCCATGTTTGTTTTAGATAGAGGTGTTCTCCTCCACCGAGTGAAGTGATTGCCTAGCATGACATACAGCGACGTGGTTGCACAGTACCTGAGCTACGTGAAGGCTAAGTACAGACCATTAAGCATAATCTTTGATGTTTACAATGCAGGTACATCCATAAAAGACTATGAACATCAACGAAGAGCAGCTCAAACTTCTGCTAACATACAAATCAAAGATGGATTGCAAGTTGCTGTTCATCAAGAGCTCTTCATAGCAAACTAGAAGAATAAAAGTCATTTTTTAAAAATGTTATGTCGTTCCTTGGAAGCATACGGTCATTGGGTGGTCCAAAGTGGGGTGGTCGCAAACACGGACATTGTTTCTGAAACGCTCAAACTAGCTACTGAAGGAAATTTAGTGACTGTAATAGCTGATGACACAGACATGTTCTTTCAATTTCCCCTGACATGGCTGACATCTGTATGCATTACGAGGGGAAAAAGTCTCGGGGAAAAACGACGAGCTTCTCAGCATTCGTGAAATCGCTGAGAAGACAAACTCCTACGTTCTGCAAAACTTGCCAGTCACCTAAACATGGGATGGATGTGACTCGACATCAGCTGTATTTGCAGCACAAACATCTGCTCTTGGCGGAAACATGGTCTTACATGTGCGATTGTAGGAGCACCGATTGCAATAATATTAGTCTGGCTCTACAAGAAGAGGACGAATGGGAAGACAATGCTAATTTATTTGAACGTTTATTTTTAGTTATATCAGGCTATTTACATTGTTCTGTTTGCTATGTTTGGTGGTGGAGTTGGGAGCATTTTACTACTCGTTTTGGTATATTATAACCTTTTTTGATGCAGTGATATTTTGGGGGCCCTAGTATTTGTGCGATAGTGCTTGAATTAAAGATTTCAAATTCTGTAATTTTCTGCTTTTGTATCAAAGATCACATTTTTGGCAGACATCAGAAAGGTGTGAAAATATATGCACACATTTTTAAGCATTCATGTTCTCAGCATCTGTAGTTCTTGAGATGTAAAAATCTGCAGATATCACATGACCATATTGAAAGCTTCACACAGTGAGAGCAAGATCTGAGAGCAACATATGGGTTTATCGGAAGTATTCTAAAATATTTATCCGACTGTCACCTATCTCCTTCTATTTCACCCTGCAGACTGTTTTATTTGTAAAATTCAGTCTGACAGACCAATTATTGGTCTGTAAATTGCGGGTGTTTGGTCAGTATTTCATTTACTTAGAGGCATACAGAACTCAGTTACACGGCCCGCACATCTATGCTTACATTAACTAGTCAATCAAACAGTATATGTTCTCAGTTTTGAGTGAATCACATTTAGACTATCATTTGAAAGTTCTCGAAACAATTTATATTAAAATCAAGACAACCAACATTAAGCAAACAAAAGGATTGGCTGTAGCAGACACCTGCCCAGGCACATTTGTGTTTATTCAAGCCAATTTGTGGTTTATACTGTAACTATGCTGATTGGATCTTAGCTACAGTTCCTGGGAGAGAGCGCATAATCTAGCATAATCAGCAGTTTGAACAAGGCCAGTACACTCAAACAAAAGCTCCCGATGACTTGTGACTTCATGTCAGCATAAACATCAATGGCTTCCAAACAGTCTCATCTCCTTAATTTTACTCACAAGGCTTAGGTCAAACCATTATATGATTTTCAGGCGCTTTACAGTGATACTGCACACTGGCATAGTCTAGACTGATAACACCAAGAAGTCATCTGCTTGGCAAGGGATCCAGGTAAGGTTTGAAGCGTGGTTTTGTGGTCTGAACGCGAACCTTCTAACCACTGTTCCCATATGTGATATTTTCAAAGTAATACCTTTTCATTTACATATCAATTGCTTGCTTTGTGACTAAGCTTTACGTGTATTTTTAGATATAGGTCTATTTTAAGGCATGTGTGTATTTCCTGCTGGCATCAATGATCTGGTTCATGTAAAAAACAGTTTCAGATCTTGTTTTTCAAAGTAAGAAGATTTTCCCAGCTGTAATATTGTTGAATCATAATATCTATCTATCTATCTATCTATCTATCTATCTATCTATCTATCTATCTATCTAATATGGTCCAGGTTCCTTGTACCACGGTGATGTTCCAAGGTAGAACCAATGAAGAATAACTCGAACACAGGTATGGAATAACACAGATATATATTATAAATAGAATATATGTACAAAAGAGTAGAAGTGTTAGTAATAACAATCAGGTTAGGTTAGAGAGAACTATGTTGTCTCGAAGTATCACTATTCCAATGTCTTACTGTAATCCTCTGACGCGACTCCCACTGATTCTCTCTCTGTCTGACTGACTGTTGCTTCCTCTTGAGGCGCCGTATTTATGGGGTACGGACTAGTCCATTACTATTATGGGTAGGTTCCCATAACCCCCCACCTTCCGAAGCTTTTGCGTAGCAGGGGTTTTTAACATCTTTGGGGGGGGGGGTTATTTCCAAAGGTTATGTAAATTTTGTTTTTGGTTCTGGCATTGTTTGTGGTATTTTATGTCAAACGTATCGAAAATCGTGTCCATTACATCTTCTTGAGGTGGACCGTTAGCGTCCTGTAACATTCTATTCCGTATTTGGTTCACGTGTCTTCTGTGTGAGAATTTTTGTCCCTGAACTATGTAAACCATCTTGCCAATTCTTTCCTCAATTGTGCCTTGCTCCCAGTAAGACGTGTTATTTTTGTAGGCTTTAAAAAACTTTTTCTCCTGGGAGAAATTTTCTTTTTGGTGCGTAGGACTGTGTAACTTGTTTAGTTTTACTTGGTAGCAATTTATCAAATGCTGATCTGATCTTTCTAGCAAACATCACTTCTGCTGTTGATAGTGTTGATGGTGTAGCTAATTCATGATCAATTTTTTCAATTGACGCAAACAGTACACTCCTTTTTTTCTTAAAAATAGGCTGAACGTTATCCTTTACTTCGATATTAGCTGCCATTTTCTTACATCTTCATAGGCCTGCTGAAAATACTTCGGGGAAACTCGTTTTTAGTTTTTCTTTTAATTTGTCTGCCTCGGTTGGTAAGCTTTTTACATTTTGGCAGTACGTACTTAGAGTTAGATCCCACAATTCGAATTTTTGCATCCAGTCCGTCCCGAATAGGTTTTCGGTATTTCTTAAGACGTACATTTTTAGTTTTTTCGTCATACCATTAAATGTTACGTTAGTGATTACTTCACTCTCGAATTTTATCTTCCTCCCCGTAACTGATCTAGCAATTTTGTCCGTTTTTAACATGGCAGGTTTATTCAGTTTTCTCCATGTATGTAGGTTTATGGTAGTTAAGTCTGAGCCAGAATCCAGCTGCAGCCTAACTTTTCTATTTTGCATTTCAACTTGTACATATTTTCTTATGTACGTTTCATCTGCTTGGTCAGTCCTCGTAGCTCTTATTCTGCTTTTGTTTTCTTTTTTATACCAGCAGTGAGAACTTTTGTGGCCAAATTTTTACATGTTAGGCAGGTTTTGAAACGATATGTACAGTCTTTAGACCAATGCCAAGTCCCACAGCGATAGCATGGACTGGGTGGTAGTTTTTTTTATATTGATTTTCAAAGTTAGAAGATTTTGTTTTACCTGTTCTTGAGGGTGGGATCTGTTTAGTTTGTTTGTAAGGAGGGTAAATTGATTTGTCTTCGTACTTTATGTGCGCTATGCCAGCTTCTTCTATGTCTTTTGAGTCTTTCTTCACACTGATGCATCTTTGGCAGTCTTCGGCTAGCTTTTGAAGTGTCAAGTCAGTTTCACTCTCCAATTTAGTAAGGATTCTGCGTCTCATTTCCGCGTCTTTGGTTGAGACCAGGCCTTGGACGTAAATTAAGCATTTGAAATTGTCCGCGCTGAGTTCTGATAATTTGAAGTCGTCAGGGTTAGGGTGCGTGCTTGAAATCTTCGATAGTACTCAAATAGCGTCTTGTGAGAGAACTGTTTCGTTCTCGGATTTTTGCTCCTTATTTGACATTACACGTAGTAATAATTCTTGCAATTCCAAAAATTTCTGTTCGTTTTTTTGCTGCTGTAGAAATTGGGTTTTGATAAGCTCCATAATGGTTGACTTGAAATCTTCCATGTTGACGTATATTTTTGTGTAAACTGATATTCTGTAACCTGTGTACGTAAAAAATTTCCTTTGTTGTCAGTGAAATTTGATATCCAAAAAAAAGAAAATTCTTTTCTCTTTTTTTTTATGTTCGCGTAAAACTAGTTTTTTCTTTTAAAATCTCGCGTAGAACTTTTAGAATCTACTCGTCGACCACTGTTATGTGCGACGGATAGCAAAAAAAAAGGTATGTCCTCCGCGTAAAGAATTTGTATTTCTTTTGGGGTTTTCCAGGTCGCCACTTGTTATGTGCGATGGATAGCAAAAAAGTATGTTCTCCGCGAATAGAGTTTGTTAGTCCTTCGGGTTACTTCGTTGCCACTGTTATGTGCGACGTATAGCAAAAAAAAGTATGTTCTCCGCGAATAGAGTTCGTTTGTCCTTTAAGGGTCACCTCGTCGCCACTGTTATGGTTCAGGTTCCTTGTACCACAGTGATGGTCCAAGGTAGAACCAATGAAGAATAACTCGAACACAGGTATGGAATAACACAGATATATATTATAAATAGAATATATGTACAAAAGAGTAGAAGTGTTAGTAATAACAATCAGGTTAGGTTAGAGAGAACTATGTTGTCTCGAAGTATCACTATTCCGATGTCTTACAGTAATCGTCTGACGCGACTCTGTCTCTGACTGACTCTGATTCTCTCTCTGTCTGACTGACTGTTGCTTCCTCTTGAGGCGCAGTATTTATGGAGTACGGACTAGTCCATTACTATTATGGGTAGGTTCCCATAACACTATCTATCTTCCATATCTGGCCTTGTGCCAAGTTTAGGTTATTAAACGTCCCTGAAAACTGTCAACCATTGTAGCGTTACTTTCACCTTGATTTGCAGTCACTGAAATTTAAGCCTACTTCTTAGTATCTTCATTTCCCTTGGATCATTATGAAATTTAGCATGGCTTAAGAGAAGACTATGTAATGGTCAGCAGATGTGAGATTCTATCTCTGCTGATAGATTGGTTAGGTTCTCTAACACATTTTTATATAAAAATTCCAATTTCAAAGTTTGCAATTCACCTTATAACATCCCAATGATAAAGAAAATATTTTTACTAGGGTCATTTTTATGGCAGCTCACAGATCAACGGCCCATTAATGATACCAGCACATTAGATACAGTGTAATAATTGTGTATGTTTTAACAACTTGTAAAATATTAGATACTAGCTTAAAAGCTGTTCTATCGGCGGCAATTAAGCAAACTCACGCGGAACGCTCTCGATTGACCATTCGGCTTGTTCAGGATTTCCTAAGTCTTTGCATATTCTCAACATTGGAAGCTCTCCTCGCTGCCGTTTGATCTGGGTTTTCATTTGCATGGGACTATCTTTTCCCCGCTGCAGCCTTGGCTCTTTTAATTGTAATCTGGTGCTCTGCCGACAGAGATTTCTTTTTGCGAGGCATACTGCTGCCGTATGCGACAAGCGACAATAAACTACATATCTACTCCAAATTGATCGCTGCATTTAAATATTGAATTAATATTTCAGCGTACCGTTTTACATTCAAAATAATTCTTCTGTCGCCACTTAATTTAAAGACAATTTGATGTACATAGGTCCTTACTTTCCGTACAGACACTTATTTTTATTCCATGGGTAGCTTTAGCTGGATTTCGCAATTAATTTCAGTTATTCCCAAATTTATTTAAGTTGTAGATTGTTTTCACAGTATCATGGCTGGTAATACATCTTGCACCACCTTGTCATTTCACAATCCGAAAGTTAAATGATTTTCAGCTCTTTCCAATGAGAAATAGATGACAAAAAAAGGAAACAACTTCCCAAGAACATCCAAAGAGTATAACAGTGGGTTGTAGTTTGCTTGCATGGACACATGTTGTGAGTCTGTAGTTCTTGCAGTTGATAAACAACTTTTGGGTTAACTGCAAGTGTGTTTTGTTGAATCTTTCCACTCACTTCATCCATAGCTGCTGCATTAGCATATGATTGGCTGCGATAGTTAATAATGGAAATTTTGTTTTCTTCCAATTCTTTCATAATTTATTTACCAAGATGACTGCATCTTACTTATTATTTTTTAAGCCCAGAAATACCTCGGTTCTATTTTTCTATTTTCATCAATATGAACGGAAAGCAGAATTTCAGAAAATTTCATGGATAATCAGATATGGAATCCAGCATAATGTTAACATTTTTGTAGTGCCTTAATAAATATAGTATCAGTAGTAGCCCTTAATAAACCTAGTATCAGCAGCAGTCTTGTGTGTATAAAAACAACGTGAACCCTGAAAATAACTCTCTTCCTGTTTTTCCTCCTTACGAAGTGTGTAACATGAACTTTTCACACTGAAGCAAAATGGAAGTGGACGCTTCACACTCAAACACCAGCAGGTCACACTCAAATACATTCATACACAATCTTCGTTGTGTTGTGGAGTTAACCCCAGTTACTTTCCTAATAAAAAAACTCCACTAGAGGACGCTTTCTGAACTTGTAATATTTTCTATCATTATCTTTTTCCTATTTTCCTTAGACACGCTAGGATGTAGGTCTACCCATTGGGAAACGCACATGTATGTACGGAACTTCATTTTACTTCATTTTCTCCTACATACATTTTATATGCACAAACAATTCACCAGTTTTTAAATGTTTTCATGTATGTTCATTGTTTTGTTACATACATACATTGTCAATCATTGTCTTTTTCTTTCGCAACAATGTAACTTTTTGTCTTGTTAATAATACATTATCGTTTTTTATTTTTGTATATATATTGGTTTTAGTTGTTTCTTTGTATTTTACTACCCAGACACACATACAAGTCCACCATTTTTGTTGTGGGACAAACATTCCAGGAGACATGTTTCCCAATTCAAACACCAACGTACATACTCTCGCGGCAATGAATGCAATTTACTTCTCGGTATAGAAACTCTTGTTTCAAATTTCCTTTTGTTATTTTTGTTGAATAAATATTATCTTGCATTGCAAATCAATTGGTCTCTATTATTTAGTGCATGTACTTTTTTCACCACCATTATTTCATGTATTATGAAATATTCTCGTAAGAACCCTCATACATTAATTATAGAAGTGGCCAACACACTAAAATATTTTGCATCTTTAATTTCAGAATTTATTTATTTATTGTTGACAGTCTTACCAAGAAGATCGATTATTTCGTTTCGATTTCTATTGAACAAGTAGGTGATATTTTTTGGTTTTTCTTTTCCTCTTTGCTAGATAACATCCTACTTGGCAAAAAGTCTGACTGTTGCTATAAAGTTTCCCTCTTTTTCATAATTATCTCGCCTGGCTCTGATAAACTAGATATTTCTTGTCCTCGATGACCTCAAAAGGCCACATTCTGTTTTACCAGAATTTATATAACCTCGACGATCCGTTCAGCAATAACCTACTATTTTTTCCCTTTTTGGAAGAGATTTGTAATTAAAGTTCAGCATCTATCGTAGTCGAACGCTGGAGTCGAACTACAATACTCGTGTATTCCTTCATGCAAGCTTTACGAGAAGGGCAGTTCAATGCTTAAACAATGAAGTTAACAAAGATGATTTTAAAAACTAAATATTTATTTCACTCTTTGATTTGATCCTCCCCGCACATGGCTGCCGAGTCCCAAAACAATCTTTGTCCTCTTTCTCCTCGATACTTTAAAAATTCTTTCTTTTATATATCTGAGTAAAATGTAATGACAAAATTGTTATTCATTATATACTAAAGAGATAAACATGACTTTTGATATACAGGAAGCGATTGGTCGCCATTTTATATTTTTAATTTCGCGCATGTTCGTTGTTTGTTTTTTATTTTGTCGACTGCATAGTATAGTAGGGTCACTTGGTCATCATCTGTGAGAAAAAGAGCACTATGACGCAAATTACTCCGCTAGAAATTTGGAAACGACATGCTGTAGTGCTTGCCATTCGCACCGGAAGCTTCAATACGAACATTTCACAATGTTTGGGTGTCAACCTGCAGACAGTGCAGACGATTCAGAAAGAATCATGGTGTCTGGAGTAACCACTAGTGATGTTGATATTATGCCTCCATTGATCTTCACACATGGCCTCCCACTCAACACAGAGGCCTACATCAAGTGTCTTGTGGAGGTAGTGCTTCCCTGGATCATGAGGATGGATGCTGGATAAAATTATGCCCGGCAACAGGACTCTGCACCATGCCACACAAGCAGGAGCACCCAGTCATGCCTGTCAGACAATTTCTGTGACCATTACATTTAGCCACCTAACTCCACAGACTGCAGCCCTCTTGATTATTATGTGTGAGGCGCAGTTGAGCAAGAGACCAACAAAATTCCTTGTAACACCAAAGATGAACTGAAGGAAAAGATTATGACAGCATTCACCAACTTAGAAGAGTTGCAAGAGATTCCAAAGTTGTCTGGAGGCCGTGGTTGAAGCCAGTGGCGATTTTATTGAATAAATTTACTCTTTAATATTTCAAGATATTATTGCGTAATTTTAGTAAATATATATGTTAAAATGAGATCTCAGCGTTATTTTTAATTTTGCATAATACATACGACAATTCATCCATCGCACCCTGTTTCGAGGTTTTAAAAACTAAAATGCTACTTAGATAGGGATTATTGATTTCTGTGAAGCCTTTATAGCCTTGTAGCTATGACAATTTCTTTAGTCTGTCTTGAGGGAAAGGTCTTTTACTCTTGATCTGTACGTAAAAAGTTTTGTTGCTAGTTCTACCCGAAGGTACAATTGATTTACTTGGTCTAAGCCAAATCTGACACAAGGCCATATTTCTGTTGTCTCTAATAAAAATCTAACAATGAAGTTGTACAATAGGCACTACAACCAGAAATAATAAATTTTCAAAGTTTTTTTTTATGTTACTATAGATTAAGCACTTCTAGACTAATATAATAATAAAAAAATCAGTTACTAGGGCGTCCAATTTGCTATGTAAATTGCCAAATGGAAAAAAGAAAAAATAGAAACCAAAAGAAAAAATGTTCATGGTACACAATTCTTTCAAATACAAAACATTGAAATTCATAATCTGGTGTTCTTCCTTCATATATTATTATTGATTAATTGCTCCAGATTAAAATTTTCAAAATTTCTATATTTTAAGAAATCACGACGTGTGAGTATATTTTTGTTTTGGCTTCCGTTAGGGAGATCAATTTACAATAAATTTGCATAGTAAACTGGACACCATATTAACTATTATGAGATTTAATAAGAAAAATTTTTCTTTTAGATATTTGTGCTATTTTTACATATTTGTGGTCTAAAGTGCTTAATCTATAGGAATAGGAATAAAAAAATTAAACAATGAAGATTTCTAACCGCATTTCCTATTGTACAACGCCACCAATTCAATTTACTGCCAATAATTTCATAGACAAGTTTGATAACATTTTACGGGAATAATGTCACTGTATGTTTTGCAAATTTCACATCAAAATCTCAAGAAAAAAACTCGCAAAATAATTCACCTCAGCACTAGAAATCCGACCTCAAAACAAAACCTCCAGGTTAAACTCTGTGATAGCAAGAGTTAATGCTAATGTCTTTCAGGAATTTTAGAGATGTACCTGCATTATAATAATAATGGAAAAGGGTCTTCGCTGAGACCTACAGTTTCATGCGCCCAAAGCCATTTTAAACCAGGTTAATGTTTTGAAGAACGATGGTCTTAACTGTGACCTCCAGTTTCATTAGTTCAAAATCATTTTTAACCAGGTTAATGTCTTCAAGAACGTTGGCCTTCACTAAGACCTACAGATTACTTCGCACAAAGCCATTTTAACTTAGTTAATGTTTTGAAGAAGGATGGAATTCATAGAGACCAATAATTTCATTCCCGCAAAGTCATTTTAACCAGTTTAATGTATTGAAGAACAATAGTCTTAACTGAGACATACAGTTTCATTCGCTCCGAGCCATTTTTGTTTTATGTTTTGAAGAAGGATGGTCTTCATGGAGCCCTAGACTTTCATTTACTCAATGACATTTTTAACCAGATTAATGTTTTGAAGAACGATGGTCTTCACTGAAACCTACAGATTACTTCACAAATAACCATTTTCAACAAGGATTATGTGTTGAAGTTTCATTTGCTTAAAACAATTAACCGTATTAATATTTTGAAAAGTTACGTTCTTCACTGAGACCTACAGTTTCATTAGCGCAAAGCCTTTTTAACCAGGCTAATGTTTTGAAAACTTATGGTCTTCATTGAAACCTACAGTTTAATTTGCTCAAAACCATTATAACCAGATTAATGTTTTCAAGTGAGATAGTCTTCTCTGAGATCTACAGTTTCATTCGCTCCGAGCCATTTTTAGCTTAGTTAATGTTTGAAGAAGGATGATCTTCAATGAGACCTACAGATTCATTCGTACAAAGCTATTTTTAATCAGGTTAATGTTTTGAAGAAGGAGGGTCTTCACTGTGGCCTACATTTTCATTCGATCAAAGCCATTTTTAAACAGATTAATGTTTTGAAGAAGGATAGTGTACACTGTGAGCTACACAGTTTAATTCACTCAAAGCCATTTCTAACCAGGTTAATGTTTTGAAGAATGATCGGCTGCACTGTGACCAACAGTTTCATTCGCTCAGAGCAATTTTAAACCAAGTTATTATTTTGAGAATGATGGCTGGTCACCACGCAAAGTACTATTACCGTCACAATCACCGCCTTCCCTGCCACCACTCAACATGACCGCACATTTCAACGAATGTTACCACCACCTGGCTGGTTTTTACATCCAGTTTTTGACTTAACAGCTCTAACTTGACTCGCTACAAGACACTTCTTTCGAAGTCGACACACCTACCTCCGTTCCACAGAACAGCTCTACCTCGACTCGCTTATAAGGCACTCTCTTTGAGGTCAAAGCAGCTACCTCTGTTACACAGAACAGCTTTACTTCGACTCGCTTACAAGGCCCCCCCTTTGCAGTCGACTCAGCTACCCCCGTTCCACAGAACTGGCCTCCCTAAACCCGCCGTCACCTCGGTCTACCTCGACCTACTTCGACTCGCTTACAAGGCACTACCAACAAGACGATCTACAACCGTGACATCAATCAAGCCAACGTGCACTAAACGTATCTTGTGACCCCAGTCACGCCGGTATAAAATGGTTCAATCCCCGACATTACGCGTATACCCGACCATATTCCTGTACTATATACCACAATAAAGTTTGTTTCACTCTAATCCTTGTTATTCCTTCCTGTCGCTACCACACGCTTAATATAACAATAATATGAAGATTAGGAAAACAATGTTTCATAGAGTCTGTCAACCTTGAAAATCACCTTTCAAAAGTTTAGCTTTTTGCTTGAGCTCTAACAGAGACTTCTGCTACCAAAGACAAATATAGAACTGTTTTAGTCACAAGGCAATCCCAAGTGAATGCCTGATTTATATGAATGATTTCAACAATAAAATTTGTTGCTTGAAGTCGTTAGTCTGCCTTTTCGTCACTTAATCTAGTGCATAGGTTTTTGTTTTCTTTTTTAATTGAGTTCATCCAATGCAAGTCATTAAGCCACCAGGACGCTAGTGATGATTGGGCGGGGAAGAGTTAGAAACCGAGGCATTGCTTAGGAGCGAGAACAAAAGAAGAGTAATAAGGAGGACAACAGACACTGATTGAGATTGCATCTAAATTTTTACAGATTAAAGTTGGCTGGAAATCATGGATCCAAATGGGAGATCCACAAACGAGAAATGTGAGAAAAGAAAAGAAACTGTTAGCATAGAATTTACAGCTACATCCATCCAACTCAAGTGTAAGTTGGTGAGACCTTGTCACTATTCTAGGAATGTGCTTACATTCAAAGAGTCTAGGAATCATAGAGAAGAGCTCATTTGAACAATTACCATGAAAGTATTTATAGAAAAGGAATGGGTGGCAACCTTACGGCGGTGGGAAAGTGACTGAAGAAGAGACGCCAGATCGAGGCCAGTAATATTGCTGTTTCTTCTTTGGATTTTGTCAAGAATCTCTAAATAAATAGCAGGAGTACCAGACCAGATGTGACAGTCATATTCAATGCAAGGCAAATGGTAAAGTTATAAATATTTAAGATAGATTCTGAAACAGCAGCACAGTGAACCAAATTTCCTAGCAGTAGACCTAGCAATCGATTCAATATAGTCTTTCCACTTCAGCTGAGGACGTTAGCCTAAGAAAGCACAGGAAGTCACTTCCCTGATGGTCAGCATCAGTCATGCTGATGCGAGGCACAGAAAGCAATTTAGTTTCGGAAGCATTAAAATTAACAAGCCATCCTTTGCCCAGGTTAGTAAGGTTATCTTACAAACCAATTCACATGAGTATCGATTTCATTTTTCAATGAGTATTCCGCTACTATGACCTTGTGTCAGACTAAGCTAAGCTTAAATATATCAATGCATACAGTGAATTTTGCGTTTTCCTATTTAAGCTGAGTGCCTATGCTGAAATCAGTTTGATTGTATAGTAAGTTGTTTTCACTAGCTTCTCCACTACCGCGACATTGTGCCAAACGTTAATGGCTGCTGTGACGAGCACCATTAGGAATAGATCTCTCCAAATTTTACTGTAGAAATGCATGGAATGACTACTGATTTTTGTCTTGCCTACAAATTCACATGTGGCAATAGAGGAACAATATTTTTGTCCCATATTCATATATTGAACGTTTTTAATGTACATTATCAATGCAAAAAATAAGCAACAGTAACCCAAGTCGCATTAACCAAATTGTTAAAATCGACTAAAAAGTTTTTCTGTCAGTTTTAATATTTGCCAGTGCATCCTAAAACCTACTTATTGATTTCAATAATAAAATCAATGATACATCCTAAACCATTTTCCCAGGAGTTGTTGTATTGATTTCATTCTCGTATGTATAATCCACAGGAAAAATGGGTTCTTTTTTAGGCAGTGCTTACCAAGATAGTAAGAGATAATAAAAATTGTAAATATCGAGATCGTACCAACTCATTCACAGTAACACGTGTCATGCAACAAAATAAAAATAAATAAATTCAATAGTGTAAATGATAATGACTCTTCTTAAAATTATATACTGTAAATCCAACCATTTTATCGATCTAGTAATATATTTTATGTATGAAGAAAAAGAATCGCTATTTTGACCTGAAACTAACAAGCCTCTTATTCTGCAGTCATTAGTCATAAAAAAATATCGAACATTGCTGTTGGATGTTAAGCTTGCAAACTAGAAGTTGTCCGAAAAATGTAAACTCTTGCAACTAATAATTTGCTAAATATTTCTTATTTTCTATGTGTGATTGATTTAAAACAATAACAAAAAGGGGATTAATGTTTGAGAAAGGGCAATCCAAGTACGAAAATCTAGATAGTTTAGAAGGGAGTTTCAAAACAGCTTCACCAACACAATTCATCATTGTTCATACGATAAGAATACGAAACTAATGTTTCCATACGCAAAATAATTGTTTATTCATTCCTGGATTCCTTGAAATTAACGTCGGTTGTAGAGGATATGTGGTTTTTCGAGGAATTTCTTTGAACGTTCGATCTTCTTCTTGCGTGGATGTGAGGAGCTCTCCTCCCCACATGCGGGTCAAGCGTTTATATAACTTCCTTTCATCCAGTTAGCTTGTATTTGTATATCCGAACTTCAGCTTAGTTCACTTCCTGTGTAATGTCGGCGCTGTCACCGTCATCTTCTGAGGCCCAATTCGGCATTTGGTAACTTTGAGATCACCTTCTAGATCAACCCATGAAGCAACTAGCTCTTTTCATGTTCTGATGTGATATCGAGTGTATTTACTTTGGTATCACTTAGGGTGTTCCCAGTATGTATCTGGGTCACCACAAATCAACTCCTTTTGGATCAAAGCTACCGATTCAGACATCTGCTATTGCCTGCATGAATCACATAATACGTAATTTTGAAGCAGGATACTTTTCAAGATATCTACAAGCGTCGTCCCGGAAGACAGCGGATTTCCACGAGTCCCACAAGAAAAGAAAAACTGCTGAAGACTTACCAATCTCTAAGACAATCCCTTCGACTATCGAATGTCTATCGCATTTCAAAGCGGGCAAATTAATGGTTTATTCCATCATTAGTCCACACCAGGGGTGAGGAACCTTTTTGTGCATGAATGCCACATTGAAATTCGTCGTCCCTCATAGAGGCGGCATTCACCAAGTGATTTTTTTACAGTTGCACATTTTATATCTTAGATAAATAATACATAAAATAGAATTAATAAATATATAATGTAATGAAAACAGTCATAAAACTGAATAAACAAGCAATGTTCAACCGAATACTTTATTCACCTTTTAGACAAATTAACGACTTCCTTGACATTGCTACTTTTCAGATAGCATTTTGTTATCAGGCTCTAACATGTTGGTTTTTAGTTTTAATTGGTCTTCCAAATGTTCATCTGTCAACTGTGTTCTCAACGAATTCTTGATCTGTGTCAAGTACGAAAATGTGGATTCACAACTGTATATTGAAGAAAAACATGAAATAAATTGGCGCGCATGTCCACGAAAGTGAAGATATTCTACCGCCCTTTTCCAAATTTCAATGGGATCTTTCTTGCTTTCAAGCAGAGTTTTCAGGATATTATCTTCAAACGACTCAATAATTTCCATTTGTAACTCCCCAAGAGCCTTTGATACGTTAACTAAGTGAGGCTGAAAAGCAAGTTTCAGGGTGACGTTATGCTTTTCAAAATGACTGAATCTTCTGCTATATTCTTCTATTAATGAGTTTAAAACTGACTGGTATTCCTGAAAATATTCGTAGATATTCTCATCACTTTCACTTATTAAGTAAAGTGTTCTGAAAGTTTTGACTGAGCAAGAAAGTACTTGAAAAAATAATGACTTATTTCTAAATTAAATAATTTTTTGCCACATATATATTGATTTATTTCTGCCTTGTAATGAAATATTTAATTCATTTTGTTTTGTCATTACATCACACACAAATGCAGCATCTCTGTGAAATTTTGTATCTGATAATTCGCAAAACTTGATGTTTTCTTTGAAAAAGTCATTTATTTGCTATCGTAAAGACAAAATGTTGACCAATACGTGTCCTTGCGAAAACCATCCTATTTTTGAGTGATAAGACAAATACAGATACACTAATTACCTTGTCAACTATTAAGATTTTCGAAACTGACTATGCCTCATGATATTTGCTCGTATATAGTTCACAATTCATAATCTTTTGTAGGGTGTTATTTAAAATAGCAGATCTTGCACAGAGATGTTGCTGGTGCAGAATGCAATGAAAAAATAAGTGCATTTGGAGCAGTGGTTTCTTTTTTTAGATGTGCAATAAATCATTCATTTTTAGCCATCATTTAGTTTAGTTTCTTTAGTGCAATGCTTCGAGCTTCACTCTCCAGTTTATGATATTTATTGTCTTTGTGAACAGCATAATGTTGATGTGCATTGTATTTTTGAACTGTTGAAATTGCAGTATCACAATGCAATCAAGATATTTTACCACCGTTAAACACTAAAAATATTGAAATTCCCATTCATCGTAAAGGTCCTATTATCTTCTTTTAAAGTTCGTTTTAATTTGTTGGACATAATGGGTTAAAATTGATAGACGGGTTATTTTATTCTGAAAAAATAAATATAATAAATATTAGCAAAAAGATAAATAAATATTAGCAAACACAAAGAACTAGACATATATGCATTGTTATTGGAAATCATGCTAATTATCTACATCAGAGATCAGTATACATAATCAAAATTAGTAAAGATACTACGAGCAGCTAAAATATGCGGACATCGTCATCATTAAAGTTGTAATAGGTGTATTATGGCCTCAAATAAGAAAGGGAAATTTTATGTAGAAAAGGGAAAATTTAATGGCTCGTCTAGAAAAAATGGTTGTGGGAACATGGCAACGCTGTTCAAAAGCAGGGCTGTGAAGCTGACATCTAAATGTTTAGCTACAACTCCGGCTCCATCTTCAACATTTTGAACTTTACCGGCTCCAGCTTCAACATTTTGAAATTCCTGGCTCCGGCTCTCAGCTCTAGTTAGTCTCATAATAATGATTGAAATACCTTGCTGAAATTGGACTTTACTCATTGCTATTCATAGGTCAAAATAGACGGTTATTAATCTAAATTCGAATATACTTTTGTCTTTGTTAATCTCTTATTATTGATTATAACATAATCAATAATTGATTACTGAGAACAATATAAAGTTAGCAACACATTTTAGTACAACACAATTATCCTTTGTTAACTATGAGTTCAATGTTTCAGTGAAAATTCTAAAGAACAAATGTGTGAGATCAGTATTTGAAAGGTGATAGACGAAAAGAGTCAATTTTGAAAATGTGTACTTGCTCAGGTTGAGAAGTAGTAAGTAGGCTGGTAGCAAGATGGTGTATAATTTTACCAAGGAACGTTTTTCGCTGGTCGAAGAGAACGGAATTCGATATTTTTGTATTACAGGAGTCCTTCGTTCGGTTAGAATTCTTCTTGTGTAATAGAAGTCTTTCTTTGTAAGTTGTGTCGTAGAAATAAATTTGTCATCAATGTTCTGAAAGTCCAACTGCTAAGTGGTGTTACATTTGCATTCTTCTATGTCCAAGTTTATCCTATTTACTGTCTTCTATCTGTCGTCAGCACTTTGTATCTGTTTATATGCCAGTTTATCTTCTCGCACCAGCTCTTGAATTTCTTTTTCTCTATTTTACCAAAAGCGATGCTTTCCAGCGGTTGAATATTTATTTCTAACATAGGCTCAAGAATTTCTTTCTTTCTTTTTCAATATTCCTCAAGGCGAGGCCTCTCGTTGGTTGAATATTTACTTCACACCGAGTCGTGAATTTCTTTTCTTGAATAGGCGATATCGCTAATCAAGCCTGGGAAGTTTTATTTTTATTTTTTATTTTTATTTTTTATTTTTATTTTTTATTTTTATTTTTCGTTCTCTACAATAGTCATACCTGCGGCATAAAGAAATTAAATATAAACACTGATAAAATATGGTTTGAATTTTGTGGTTTTCTTTCTAACTAAAAATAATTTTTTCATACAATATATACGATTTTTAAAATATTTTTTTGCTTAAAACATTTTCATCGAGTTTTTCTTATCATGGAGAAAGGAAAAAGAAAAAAAGAGACAGTTCATTGAAATTGTTAGGAAGGGGAAGGGGAAGGGGAAAAGTTAGCCAAGGCGTAACTAACAGACATGTCACTAAGTCACTAACGAAGACTGTTGTTACAAGCAGAATACTATTAGTGTGATGATATAGTTCCAAGTTAACACTAGAGAAGGAACCTTACCACACTTGCAATATTATTTTTCATCATCAGTAATACAAACTCAGAATGATAAATTTAAATATTGCTGAGAAAGAGGAAAATTTATTGTGAACATTTAGTTTAGCGAGCTGGAACTGGAGCTAGTACATATATTACTGGCTTCAGCTCCGATTTCAACTTTTCTAAATTATCTGGCTCCACAGTCCAGCTCAAAAGTTGCAGAAGGCCGGACGTGATAAACCAGAAGGCCACATGCGGCCTTAAGTCCGCAGATTCCCCACCCCTGGTTCACATTCTTAATTAGGACGATCCTGATCGGTATCATGCGAAGACATATCTTGCCGAATAGGTTAGGTTACGTTATTCATATTTACGACAGGTGTAATAACAACTCGGAGGTGTGATATGACTTTGAAAAGCTTTATTGAGCTTGAAAAGGGAAGCATGGTTTGACCGCTTATTTATAAGTAAGGGAGAGTTCTTCTTTTACGGGAGACAATCGTCATCAAGAGAGGTAACTCCTCTTGGTCTATATCACAGTTGGCTTTTTTAATGTCAAATATAAGTCTTATTGGATAAAAAACACAATGAATTAATAGATAGAGAGACATAAGTCCAGTTTACGCTAAAGTCAAAAACATTCGGTTTACACTAGAGAAAATTAAAGTAGACATAAGCGGTTTGCACTTATGGGATCCACTCTGGGAGAGAATGAGTCATAATGTGACCCCCATTTGGGGAGTATTAGGCTTTAACACCTTAAAAGGATGTCTCTCCAACAACACGACTGCCGAAACGATAAATGGATCGAAGAGGTAAACTTGATTACCCATAACGTTCAGTAATCCTAGAGCCACGGAAAGACCTTAAAGGTTCATCGCGCAAAATCGGAAGCAATCCATGAAATTAAAGCAATTATTGAAAGAAAATGCGCTCTATATTAGATTCATGGCCCGCATTCCCAGGAGTGGGAAGATCGTGTTCCGCTAGTTTTCTCCATTTATAGGGTTTTCCTATATTAAGCGTTCGTATTTAAAACTTTGTCATTTGTTTGACCTTTGACACCTGTAGAAAATACGCACCTATCTAACTTACATAACATGCTGTAGTATTTACTAAAACTAATGCAGTGCAAGGCGAAATTAAGAAAGGATTGTGGAAATAATGTAAAGAACATTGTTTGGAACAAACTTTCACGTAGAAAGGGTTTGAATACCTTGACAATCAGCGTTTAAATCTCTGCCTTTTGCCTAGACTCTAGCCACTCTTATTTTGGGAAATATAGGTATTATTTTGTATTTTATAGAAGAAAATATTTCGTCCTATATCTGAAATTTTTATAGATTATTTTACAAGTACTACACCAGTTATCACAGATAAATGTGTGAATTCTCCAGCAAAGACCGAACTCATGTTCATGAGAGCATTCTCCAATATACCAAAATAGAAGTGGGGTTTGTTTTGTTTTTGTGTTTTCTTTTGGGGGGGAGGTGTATTACGGATAAGAATAAATAAACTTCTAAGCGGATGTTGATAATGTTTCTGGTCCCAGCGTATCATTTTGCTCTCAAGATTGACATTTATTTGGCTTTTTGTTTTGGGGTGAATACAAACCAGCCGCCATTGTTCCAAACGAATACGTCGACACAGGGTCAGAACAAAACATTATCTATATTAAATTAAGCGCGAACTTTACTTGGCGTTGCACTGGATTGCAGTGAAAATGATTCTTAGTCTTTTAAAATAGGACGCCACTCACTTTAAATCAGAAAGATGACATTGCAACAGTAGATTCAAACAACTGTCACATCAAATAAGAGAGAATAGCTTTGACAATTATTAGTCTGTCACATTCTCTTCCCCCAAATATGGTTAATTTATTTTAATTTTTTGCGAATATAAATAGACCACCATAAGTATATGCAAGTAAAAAAATACGAAAGCGTTGTAGAATTAAATGAAAAGAAAAGTTCGAGGATATTAAACTGAAATGTCAAAAATTAGAGATGGCGTTACACTGGATTGCTTCGCTCTCCTCCACTTATAGAAACAGACTCAACTGGATGAAGTATATATTCTCTAATAGGTAAAGAAGTTGTGTAGTTGTGTCAAATATGGATGCAGAGAAGATTTAATACCATTTGATGGCGAAATGATTGTTGAGAAAAATAAAGCACACTCTCTTTGAGATAGCGACTACTCCAGACAAAAATATTGCATACCGAACAGTCGTCAGATATGCGTGAAAACTGCAGGCAACAACAGGTAGTGTAAGAACAGAACCACCAGTAAACGATAAGGATGAAAACCACACAACAAATAGGAACATTAGATTAAATAACATCTCAACACACTGTACAGAGTACAAAGTTTTCGATGGGATTATGTACCCAACGACCAAGAAAAGTATCATTACTGACACCATAACCATTGATCAGCAAGAAGCAAGAATACCGTTACTGACACCACAAACATTGGCCAGTAAAGATATCGTCACTGACAACACAACCATTGACCAGCATGGTATCATTACTGGCACCACAACCATTGGATATCCATACTGGTAGCACAACCATTAACCAACAAGGGTGTCTTTACTTACGACACAACCATTGGGCAGCGAGAGGAGCATTAATGACACCAGAACCATTGACCAGTAAAGTATCGATACTACAAAAATTGACTACAATGGCATTGTTACTGAAACCGCAACAATTGAACAGCAACGGTATCTTTACTGACACCAGAACCATTGAGCAGCGAGTATAGCGTTACTGACACCGTAACCAATGACAGGCAATGACATCAAAACCGTTACTGAAACCATAACCAAAGATCTGCAAAGGTATCTTTACTTACGCCGCAACCATTAAGTAGCGAGGGTAGCGTTACTAATATCACAGCCATTGGCTGGCAGTGGTATCGTTACTGACACCACAACCATTGACCGGCAATGCTATCGTTACTGACACGACAACTATTAACCAGTTAGGATATCCTTACTGACACCACAACCATTGAACAGCGTGGGTATCGTTACTGATACCAAACCATTAACCCGCAAGGATATCGTTACTCACACCAAGACCATTAACCAGAAAGGATATCGTCACTGTCGTTATAACCATGGACCAGAGACTGTATCGTTACTGACACCATAACAATTGACCAGCAAAGTATCGTTACTGACGCCACAACCATTGATCAGTAATGGTATCCATACTGACACCCAACCATTGATCCGAAAGGGTATTATTACTGACACCATAACTGTTAACCAGTAAGGACATCTTTACTTACATCACTACCATTGATCCGCAAAGGAATCGTTACTGACACCACAACTATTAACCAGTTAGGATATCCTTAATGACACCACAACCATTGATCGGCAATGGTATCGTTACTGACACTAAAACCATTCACCGGGAATGGTATCATTACTAACACTGCAACAGTTGACCACAATGGCATCGTTACTACCAACACTACAATTGAACAGCAACGGTACCGTTACTGACACCGCAACCATTGACCAGCAATGGTATTGTTACTGACACCCCACTATTAAATAGTTAGAATATCCTTACTGACACCACAATCATTGACCAGCATGGGTATCGTTACTGATTCTGTAACCATTGACAAGCAAGGATATCGTTACTAACAAAACAACCATTGACCAGCAATAGTATCATTACTGACACCAAGACCATTGATCAGCAAGTATATTGTTACTGACACTATAACCATGGACCAGCGCGTGTATCGTTATTGATACCATAACCATTGATCACGAAGGATATCGTTAATGTCACCACAACCATTGACCAGCAATGGTATCATTACTGATACCACAGCCATCGATCAGCAAACATATCATTAATGAAACCGCAACCATTGACCAGCATAGGTACCAATACAGGTTCCTGAACCATAAATGATCGCCATTGTGAAACTGGTGCTATATCGACTGGTCGAATGCAGTTTCCAGCACTTTAGTGCAGACGGTTGAATTGGTTTGTAGCGGAGCATGTATGAGGCAATAGATCTAGCCTAGCAATTGCGTGTTGTGCAAGCTGGTATTAGATTTCTCATCGTATGAGAGTATTTGAGGCTGGAATTCGCAAAGACCGTTATGGTCTTGATTTGATGTGAAATATGCAGATCTTATTGTCGGATATTTACAACGCTTTATGCTCACCATGATATGCAGTGGGATAGGATGTGTCCAAACATTGTAATGCAACTCCTTATCGTGAGCATGTGACAATCTGCTGATTTTCAGGTACTTCACTCTCCACCCCAGCGATGCCCAGATTCAGTTCCCATTGAGCACGTGTTATACATCATCGCTCAATTCCGCGCAGCCACGCCCCGCAAAGACAACTGAGTTATCCACATTCCTGAACAGATATACTCACGAAACCACTCTAACGTCTCCAGAACTCGATTCCGGGTTGCATAGTTGCTGTTATTGAGCAAAAAAAAAAGAGCTACACATTATTAGAGAGTTGTGTTTAATTTTTTGGCACTTCGGTCGAAAAAACCTGAAACCAATCATAGGAATATAGTGTGAGGGAAATTGGGGTACCTCGATGTCGTGTAATAGCAAGCTTGTATCGCTAGAACAATTACTACTGAGTAGTGAGTTCGATCCTCAATGGGTGACCCATACTCTCGGCCTTGTGCCACATCTAAGCTATGCTTAGAAAATCACTGTATTGTGAGGGAAATTGGCTTGTACTTAGTTTCGCTTGAATATACATGTAGGCTTGACTTCATGTTTACAGCCGCAAAACAGATTTCGTGGGCTGATTCCGTACACAGACAAGGAAATAGATGTGTACCATAAGACTAGCATGCCACGCGCTGCAGGGCCTGCTTAGTTACGGCTATTTCTACGGGATCCCCCAGCCACCGCACAGGACAGGCTATCCTCTAGAGTCTTCACCTTTTTAGCCTTATCTAGAGCGAGTCGTTGGCGATATTCAGTAGTGGAAAAACCTAATGATATCTTTAAGCTTCTACCACCATTATTCCCGATAACCGCCCCCACTATTCTATGTTGCTGGAAATCCTGCCTGTCCAGTAAGGACAGATTGAACTTCCAGTGTCCAGCTATGCTAGGCCGATCGCCTTACACCATCTGGGCACAGACAAGTCTATGATCCGAATAGTCTAACCAGTGGAACGTGGGACAATCTAATAAGTCTAGATCGACCCTTCTAATTAACATTCTAACCAGTTAACTGGCTACCCGGAGAGACGGTCAATTAAGCACCCACGTCCACATCTCCGCCCACCCCCGGATAATCGACCCGGTATCTATCGGCGAGCACAAAACTCGCCGATCAACTAAACTAAGCTACGATCCCTCGATGCCTTCCCGCTAGCTCCCTGCTCCCTGTCAATTTTGGGGTCCAGGATAGCATATCTGTCCCCCATTAAGACTAAGTGCGACAAATCGACCAGGAACGGCCCCAACTGACGGGAAAAGTCGACACGCTCACTCTGGTCGTTGTGCGTATAAACCGCAACGACCCGAAACGAACCTCTGCTCGCGTCAATATTGGCCACGATCAACCGTCACCCCCACGTCAACATGAAATAGGTCCACCCTCGCATCCAGGGACCGTTTAAATAACAAGGTAACACTTTTGGCCTGCTGATCTCCGTATGCTGAATAGACAACAAAGTCGCTACATAGCATGAAGGAGCATGAACGTCGCAAACAAAGTGTCTTCTGGATCGTGCCTACATCTACCCCAAAGGACAAGAGATCACGAACCAGGCGAGCAGCCTTACTCCGATCTCTCAAGCCCCTCACATTCAAGCTGGCTAGTTTGATAAACATAATTTAAGCCAGAGTCCCTTAAACACAGACTGGGCGGAAATCTATAGGCGTCAAGACCTCGACGGATGTTCCGATTACGGTCGTAGTTCGCTCCTCCCTGACAATGCCGATGTCTGTCGGGAAGGTTAGCTTAAGCGCCCTATACATTTGTGAGAATTTTTTTCAGGTCAGGAGACCTCATGTAGTACATCCTAATATTGGGAGAGGCTTCTTTGGCACTAGCCAAGTAGCCCAAACTCTTAGATTACCCCCGTGTTTCGAATTAGGTTAATAACTCCGGGGGCTTGCGGGACGTTTCTAGGGTCCTCTGTCACTTTTCCATCGATAGAGGTTTACTTAAATAGGGATCTCAAAAGAGCTTTTCTTTGAGAAGACAGATCTCTTTCAAGGGCCTACCTGTCAATTATACAAATCTTCCACCTAGTGAATGATTTTTTCTTTATTTTTTTTAGTGGGGTTTTATTGGGGAGATGTTGGGGAGGGAGAAAGAGAAGTCGGAGCTCTAGACGGGGAAGCGAAGAAGCTCTTTGCCTGACCTTTGGCCTCTGTATCGTTGGTTTTTGCTGGTGAATTTGGTTAGATTTGGTTTGATTTTTCCACTCTACTTCGGCCAGACTTCTCTTCCTCCACTTCCTCATCCCTCACCCTTTTCAGTGAGGAGGATCGAGGTGGCAGATATGTTTTCGAGATCTGTTTGCTGTTGTTGCTGCGGCTGATGATGGTCTTTGCGCTGTTGATTCAGTCGCTGCTGCTGCTGCTGCTGCTGGGTTTTACCCTCCTCCAACTGTTTTCGTGGTTGTTCCTTTTTTTGCAGAACATCCTTCAGCGGTGAGGTAGGAGCAGCAGCAACTTTCGACCCCTTTTCTAGCACCTCTTTCCATTCACCGGTACCGTCTGGGACCTTGTCAGGATTGTCTTTCGCCACTTCTTCCTTGGATGTACTTGGCTGAATTCGACCGGGACACATTTTCGACGTGTGACCTGCTGTGCCACACAACTAACTGCGACCTTCTTCCTTCCACAATAACAAAAATCTTCTTGTCCCTGCACATGAGAATGTCAGGAATTTCAATAAACCTCGCCCTGTCCAAGATGAATTGGACTGAAAAATCTCCAGTTGGCATACCACCTTTACTTAGAATTCAAGCGACTTCCTCCACCTGGCCGTACAAGGCAAAGAAGGCTCCTACATGGTCTTCATTAATATCCATGGGTACACCGTGCAAGCTAACTATTGTTCGACGGGTACCCAATTATTCAGTTTGCAACCGTAATGTCTTTGTAACCAAAATGCTTCCTGCTAGTTGTTTTGCTTCTTTCTCTAAAGCTAGCAATATGTCCCATATCGCATTTTGAGCGTTTTGCTAAAACCTTCGGGACTATTTTAAGACATTTTAATGTTTTTTCAACGGCCTCCCGGCTGACGCCGATCACTTTTCGGATTTTGACATCCGACTTCAGAAGGGAGATGGTCCTAGTTGTTACCGCATTCGATGCTTCAGGGATAGTGAGTAACTCATTACCCTTGATGTATTCGCGGTACTCCGATTTCATTCGGTCATAATAGGCCGCATCCTTTTTGGGCCTATTTGTATTCCACGCCGATGGACTTGAGAATGACGTCTCCGTTTGGGTAACAATTGGCTGGGGAGAATCGGCCATTTTTGGTCGTCGCCTCACCACAACACACAAACAAAAAAGTTTTAAAAAACGATACAAAAATCAATACAGAACAAAAACACGGTCACATAGGCAAATATTAAACTTACGGTGACAAGGCTCCAGTAAATGCAAAGAAATAACTCGTAACACAACGCATTCAACAATACACAATAGTAATCTGTATCGTGAACACTTAGACGCCACGCTAATTCCCGTGTATACATTTCCTTTACCATCACGTGATTTACTTATTCAGGAGATCACCCGTGTTTGCTCTCTGGTGATCTGTATTCAAATTCCAGTGAACGCAGCGACACTTTATTCCTATATAACATCTCTCCTTTGAGATGACTTCACCTGGAGTATACTTGTTCAGCTTCGGCTAAATAGTTGGAATTTTTGTTGTCATTCTTTTTCTTTTGCCATAAACCATTTCCGATGGCGTGGGCACGTTGAACGTGTCATACAGAATTTCCATTACTACCTCTTTTCGGTGATTTTTAAAATCAGTGAATCTAGGTTTTAACTGATTAAGGTGTCGCTTATGTTCCCACCTTTGTCCCTGTTCCATGTATGCCATTTTGCCTATCCGTTTTTTATAACGACATCTTCCCAGAATTACTTTCCGCGCTGATACATCTTAAAAATACCTTATCTCCAGGTTTTAAGTATCTACTTGTACTGTTATTTCTTGATGTTCTGGTAATAACTTATTGAAAACGGACTTAATCTTCCTGGCGAACATCAATTCTGCAGGCGACATTCCAGACACGGTGTTTGGGTTTGGTGTTATTCTGTAAACACTCAGAAATTGCTGAATCATTACTTCATCTTAATCCTCTCTCCCCGACTTTTTAGTGCCCTTTTGATCTTGAATAATAAGGGGGAGTTGTGATATGTTCTATTGCTAATGATTTGCAAAAGAACTTAAATTCACTAGATGTGAATTGAGTCCCGTTATCTGAAACGGTAGAGTCAAGAACACCAAACATTGCAAAAATATCGTGGAGAAAATTTATCGTTATCGCGGTAGTTGGTCTTCTACATTTTAATATTTCTGGCCATTTAGTGTAACTATCAACGACCACTAGATAGTATGCTCCGTTTAACGGTCCTGCAAAGTCTATATGTATTCTGAATCATGGCATATTTGTTTTCAGCCAAGGTTGAATTTTGATAGGCAGTGACTACGCTGCCAGAACACAACCTCTATATGATTTTACTAAATTTTTGATATCCTTATCCATTTTTGGTCAGTAAGTATAACACTTCATTAAGGATTTCATTCTAAAACTTTCTGGATGTCCTCTGTGAAATTCTTTTAACATACGTCATTGCAACGATGCTAGTATCACCACTCTTTCTGCGTACATAAGTACATCATTACATAATGAAAATGCATTATTTCCAATAATATTTTTCCTTTAGATCTTAATTTCTCCTTCATTTTCATTATAAAGTCGTCATTTCCTGTCTTAATTTTTATTTCCTCCAATGTTATGGGCAGTTCTCTTACAGTATTGTATAATACGTTATTAATTTCATTTTCGGCCCTTATCGCGGCAATTATTGTGTCTTCAAGAGGTTCTCAGAATCTTGGTATTAGTATAGACAATCCGTCTGCATGACTTAATTTTTTGGATGGTAGAAATTCCATTTTATAATTATAATTCAATAGGATAATTCCCCAGCTCTGCAGTCTATTCGCTGTATGTATGGGAACACCCTTTTTTGATTAATATATGGACAATAATGAACGATGTCTGATGATTGTCTGTAGTATGAATTCTCTACCATGTATGAATTTGTGAAACTTTTTCATGGCAAATATGATGGACAATGCTTCCTTTTCTATTTGGCTGTAGCTTCTTTCATCTGCAATTATTAATGATCTTGAAGCATAAGCATTGGTTTAGTTGTTCTGTCCTCATATCTATGTAGTATCACTGCTCCTATACTCGAATCACTGATGCAACCACAATCTTTAATTTAGAGTCAAAATGAGCTAGTGACAAATCCGATATTAAGACTTGATCTCTTCGAAAGCACTTTCATAATTAATTCTCCAATTCCATTTCACATCTTTCTTCAGTAGGTTGTTCAAGGGTGCTCTTAATTAGTGCATATTAGGTATATATGTATGATAATAGTTAACAAACACTAAAAATGCTTGAAACTGTGTTACATTTGTTGGAGCGGGTATGCCCTTTATCGCGCTCGCTCTTGAAGTCTCCGGTCGTCTACCGTTTTCATCAATAATGTGTCCTAGATATTTAAGTCTGGACATAAACAACTGATATTTTCCTTCACTAATCTTAAAACCATATTCTTAATTTCTCTCAAATATTTTCTTTGCATCTTCTGCATGTTGCTTTCGGGTCTTACTTTTAATAAGTACGTCATCCAAATATGCTTGAGCACAATCCAAACAGCAAGCATGTTATACATTATCTGTTGGAATATTGTGGTGATAACTTTATACCGAAAGGGAGTCAGTTGAATTTGTATAACCCTCTATGAGTGTTAATTGTTAATAATTTTGAGCAGTTTTCGTCCACTAGTACTTGTAGGTAAGCGTCTGATAGGTTCAGTTTAGAAAAAAAATTACCTCCATTCAATTTGGTAAAAAATTCCCCTGGACTTGGTAACGGGTAGTTATGTTGTTTTAAACTTTTATTTAACCCCGTTGAAAAATCAGCACATACGTGGATTTTATTATTCCTTTTTTTGTAACGCAGACTGTTGGTGATGCGCATTCTGAATAGTCTATTTTTGATATCACACCTAATTTTTCTCGTCTGTCCAATTCATTATTAATTGGATCTAAAGCTGCAAAAGTTACTCCTTTTTGGCTTAAATGTCGGTGTTACATTGTCTTTTAACTCAAACTTAGCTTTTGCCTTCGTGCATATCCCTAGACCTTCTGAGAAAACTTCTGGAAAACTCTTTTCTGTTCATTTTTCAATTTTTCAGTTGCCGTATTAGTACCGGGGTTAACAATATATATCTTACTGCAAAAAGAAGGTCCCAAAGTTCAAACAATGCAATCCACTCTGTTCCAAACAAATTAGCAGTATTCTTTGATACAAACACCACCGCTATTTTTAAATTTTTCACACAAAAAAAACAAACCAAAAAAAAACAACCTTACAGCTGAATTCACCCCAAAAGTTCAATCTCTTTCCTGAGACTCCATGCGTAACTTTATCAGAAGTCAATAAACAAGGTTTACCCATTTTTCTCCACGTCTCTTCATTTATGATAGTAATATCAGATCCTGTATCTAGTTTCAATTTTATTTTTGCATCATTAATTTGCACAAAACAAATTTCCTCTTTTGAGATGTCTTGTTAATTTCCCTTTTAGGCTTCTTATCATTACTCCACGTATTTATCATGCTTTATTTTTTCTTCATTTTAGTATCTGCAACACGTACTTTTGTGCCCTAATCTCCCACATTCATAACATTTTTTGTTCTTGAAGGGACAATCACTTTTAAAATGCTTACCTCCACAACCGTGGCAATATTAAAGTTTTGAGGGGGATTCATAGCCTTTTTACTGTTCTGTTAGGAGTTGAAAAACGTTTGTAGACTTTTCTCTTAGATAGTCGGACACTATGTACTTGTGAATTATCTTTTTCCTCAATCCATGCGGTATCGAGATTCTTCCGCTATTTTCTGGAGAGCTGATATGGGATCCATTTCTAATTAAACAAGTATCCTGGATCTTATCTCCGCGTTCTTATTAGAAGTTAATCCCTGTGCGAATATCAGTCATTTAAATAAATCAGGAGTTAATTCAATTAACCTGAACTTTTCATATTATCAATTCACGAATCCTGCATAAGTGACAAAAATCTTCATCGTCGGACTTTACTAAGTTAAGACATTGCCATCGTGTATTAAATAATGAATTCCTATCATCAAAGTTTTTTGATAATATTAGAACAGTCTCATCAAAAGTTATCTCTTCTGGTTTTTTCGTCAAAATATAATTTACATAATTTTCATGTTCAGCAGGGGTCAATTTCCTTAATAATAACCGAACTTTCTTTTCATCACTCCAGTGCGAACAATCCCTTTTGAAGATCCCTTAGATACAAATTCGCGGATTGAATTAGCAACAGCATCTGGAGTGAATGAATCTGAAGTTTTTCCTTCCATCGTTTTAGTAAACAACTCAAAAACTTCTGTTGTTGTAGTTGTACTTGTTGTTAAGTTATTTTGTGTACATAATGTACTAGTGAGCAAACTAAAATGAGCTGACTCATTTTATAGTTTACCAAGACAAGGTTAACCAATCAGAAGACGTAGAATATTCAATCCGACGTGTATAAAGGCGGCCATTTTGTTTTGTTTTTCTTGCCGGAATATCCACTGCTAACCTGTCAGATGAAAGACCTGCAGAACTACGCTTTCCTACTCTCTCCGAATATTCACTGCCAACCTCTGATATGGAAGACCTTAAGAATTCCTGAATAGCTGCTACGAGACATTGGTGCTGTTTTATTGAACAACTTACTTACTACGTTGGATTTCTACATTAAGACTACGGTGATCATGTTTTACACTTGTAATTGATGTCCATATTGTTTTTGTTGCTGCAATTGTTGTTCTTGCAGTTTTTGTTGCTGCAACATTTAAACCATGACAGCTTTTAATTCTTCCATTCCGCTGTATTCTGCTGAATATTTTGCAGATTAATTTTCCTCATGTAAATTGATCGAATGCTCGTGTAAGTTGAAGGAATCCTCGTGTAAGCTCAATCAACCTCCCCTACAAGTTTGATAAGTGATCTATGGGTATCAGATTATCAACCAATGTCTTTACTAGTTGTTTACCTCAACATCATGGTTTCATCGTGAATCTATGACAAACAATCTTACCCTCTGAGCTGCAGTATACGAATATTTGTCTTTAGTTCTCTCTCCCCGACTCAATGCTCCACCACTTTGTTATACATCTTGGGGTTGAAGAAAATCGCTATTCGTTCTACTTGAGGATTTGTTATTGTTTATCATACCCCTTGGCATCTACAGTATTTCTTTTTCTTTACTTCCGGGTTCTCGGGAAACGAGACATCCCAGTATGAGAACCCTAACTTTAAACCGATCATGACCGACGAAAACGAACATCTGTAAACTGTATTTACCTAGCGCCACTTCTGAGCGCGTCATTCACGTTCAAAACAGATCTGCTGTTTTGATATTCATCTTGCCAACCAGTAACTACTTCGTTGCCTGTTATCTTTCGAAATGTCGGGGTTTTTGATTTACTTGACGTGTGTGTGTTGTTTAGTGACTGCGGCTGAGTGATTTTAGTAACAGAAAACTCATTAGGAAAGAGACTTCTAAGTTCTGTGATATTGACAAGAGTACTTACGAGTAAAGCTTAGTAGTAGAGAACACAGGCTGATGGACAAGAAATCTTTGGCTTCGTTCATTCTGTTTATCATCAATTCTGTATACCTAAGGTACCTGGTTAGTGAAGCTCGATAAAAATGTAATCGAAAAGTGAGTACGAAAAATAAATACGTCCTATCTCTATTCTTGTAAAATCTATAATATCCACCGGGTTAAAGTATTGACATTGCAAACTAATGAAGATATAACTCTTTTTTTCAGAGAGAAACTGTGTATGACAGATGAAGTCAAATACAAGAAGTCATTATAGAGATTATATCCAGTAAATTTTAAAGGTTTATTCACTTGAATTTTTACTTTTTTCTAAATTAGTGTGTATGTAAGTTACACTAGAAATAGAATCTTGATCATTTGGTTGAAGTGTGAAAACACAGATACAAAAATCAAACGAAAAAAGAGACAATAAAAATTCATAATACTCCGGCGATTATCTGGATCTCCATTTTCCCGGCATTGATGTTCTGGACGTGAGATGAAGAGAAAAATTGAAATCATCCGAAAATTTTTCATTTATCCGTACTAAATCCATTCTAGTTTTTAAACTCAGACAATCATACCATACTTTTATGGAGAAAAAGCGTTTGTGGGAAAACTGAATAAAATCGATAAATAAAATAATGATAATGAATAAAAAAAGAAAAAGAAATACGCTTTCTCATGATGCTAAAAGTGGAAATATGATTACCCACTTGGTTTCTTCAAACGCCGTTAGGCGGCGTTGGTTAAGTCTATAATTTGCTTTCTCTCTCTTCCCTCAGGCGTAGCAGACGCGAAAAAAGGACGGCCCTACTGGGGCACATTCGTTTCCTCAGTCCGCTGACGGCTGAACGTGTCTTCCAAAGTCTCCACCTATGAAGTAAATCGACCTTTTCTTTGGTTGTTCCAACTCAGTGCAAAGCTGACTTAACGATGCTTATCCTTACTTACCCTAAATTCTGAACAAAGAAAAAGAAAATGGATATATCATAACCATGTTTAAACCTTCCAATGATAAAGTACACATTTTTCTTTAGTTTTTCCAACTCTGCGCAAGGGTAACTTGAGTTCCACTATTAATAAGATTCTTAAACTTGCCCTATTTTCTGGACCTGGACCAAAAAGAAAACAGGCATACACAAGAGACACCGACAACTTTGTTTCTCTATAGTTATATAACAAAAAATAAATAAACGGTCCGTGGTAAAAATCTCAAGTTTTGCATGCTTTTTATTAATTGCTTACATATGAAAACGTGCCCCACCTATGTGGTGATTTTTCAATTTCCCCTCGTGTTACCGCTTTACGATTTTCTTTCAGTCTTACCTTAAGGGTGGGGGCCTGTTTCTCCTTTATATTTCTTACCACAACTGCACGGGATGACGTACACACAATTTTTATTCATGTTCTCCTCTATGGGGGTGGTCTTACTCGGAAGACGTGTCTGCGAAGTGTTGAACCACTTTGAAGGTCGTCTAGATGTTATATGGACCACAGATCTTTTGCATTTTCTCCGATAATCCCTTCACATAGGGTCGGCAGACTGAAGCTATTTTCTAAGTGTTGTTATCTTCTTGTACCCTTCTATTCCAGTTTATTGGAGCTGTTGTCATGTACCTGGGGTAGTTGTAGGGTACTGGTTATATTAACTATTTCTTGTTCATATGTCTCTGTGTTGCCACTTATGACTTTTAAGCGATGTTGTAAGCAGCGGACGAACCCCTTCTTTACACTGTATGGGTGGTAGGAGTTGAAGTTGTGGTATTGTCCGATGAATGTAGGTTTGCAGTATATGGATGTATTGAACCCATGCTCTGTTCGAGATATTAGTACATCCAGGAAGGCGAATTTGTTGTTGTTTTCTCTCTCTACATGGTGAACTGTATCGATGATACGCGCAGAGTATAGTCTACGAAGATATTAAATATATTGGAGTTCTCATATCTTATCTTACATATATATAAATCTACTAATTGTCCATTCATTGAATATTGCTTCCAAATCTGGTCTAGTGCTTCTGCTATGTATTTAAGTATTCTTGACAAAATCCAAAGTGCGGTACTAAATTGGCAACTACGTCCCCTAATTTCACTGTTGAAATTGTTAATTGTAACGATAAATTGTTAATTGTAACATGCTAATAGTTTCTTCTCTTGCATTTCTTGCTTATGGAAATTTCTTCCGGTTTCTCGGTCTACTGTCAACTACAATCTTCAAAAATCTTCTGTCTTCTTGAATCCTGTTTATTCAGTCTCAGCAATCCCTTGAATCCTAATGGCATTTAGTGCCATACTTGGGGTGAAGGGATTAAAAAGGGTTTATATTAAAACCGTATTTTAAAACGAAGTTTGAAAGCAATCAGTTGGATGTTTAATATTTTTTCATGATAATGTTTTGCTCTGTACGAATATTTCCAAGACAAGTGAAAAATCTAAGGAGAATATCGTTACCATGACAACCCAGCCACTTAAAAACATTGCGGTTAATTTGAAGAACTTTATCAGTTAATAAAATTTGAAGATAAATAGTCGTTAAATCAATGAAATTTTTATAATTATGAAGAAATATGTTAAAATAAAATGTAAATACGGTGATTTGGTACAGGAAAATAAACGCAGTAAAATAAAGCCATGGTGAGAAAAGTCGAGCGCGAATAATCCCCAAAAATACTGAATACTTATAGCTCAAATTATAATTAAAGATATATATTATTTATGTGATAAGGTATATTTGAAAAATACTTAATGAACACACACACGCACACACACACACACATATATATATATATATATATATATATATATATGTGTGTGTGTGTGTGTGTGTGTGTGTATATGGCCTCACAATTGCGCATGAAACAGACTATTTTATATATCAAGAACAATATTTGGAAAATGTATGACAAAGTCGAAAAAGTTTACTTGCGACGCGTTTCGTCTTTCAGGACTTCATCGGACTAAAGGACGAAACGCATCACAAGTAAACCTTTTCCACTTAGTTATATATATATATGAAATCCCCAAATCCCCCCAAAAGTTATATATATATATCAAATCCCCGAATCCCCCTAAAAAAAGGAACGCTGATTTTAGAATTTCAGTTATTCTGTTTCTGATTAGTCTTTTCATGTTGACCTAAATATCGTCTAATCCTAAATATGTTTCTAATAACCATGTCCTGAAGATGGTCTACTAGACCGAAACGTCTGACGTCGATAGTAAAACAACATTAAAACAGTAAACTTGCATATTCGGATTTTGTTTTGTCTTTTCCATATTTTTCATATATATATATATATATATATATATATATATATATATATATATATATATATATACTATCAGGCTTCGCTCGCTCGCTATCACTTTGCAAAGTAAAATATATTCACTACTTGAAATCTTTGAAACAAAACTTTTAAATGAACATTTCATTCATAAATTGGCTTCTTATATTTAAGGAAAGTTTTACAAATAGATGCCAACTTGTTAAAGGCCAAGTAATATCAGAACAAATTTTGATATGAAAATCAAAACAATCCTCGAATAAAAGAACAGTAATGTAGGACAGTTAATTAATGAAATAAACTTTTAAAAAAAAATCAATATGCAAATTAGATAAACCTGAATAGTGATATTACCTAGAAGTAGATAATATATAATAAGATATTAAGATTTTAGTCTGTAAACACCTCTCTTGGGGAGTCAAGTAAATCAACCCCCTCCCTCGAGGGATTTGTAACATCTATTTATCATCTCTCAGTTGCGTCTCTGTCTTTTGGCAGAGTGCACTCAAGGGCGACTCCATCAAAGGACAGAGTCGCAACTGAGAAAAATTATACTGAAAGGTGTTCTGGGGAACAGCTGCCGGGGCCCTCTCATTGCACCAAAGCGAGGAGATCGGTGCTTGCACCGGGGCCAGCGGAACCGACGGTACGCGCTCGGGCTCCCCACTCTAAACCAACATTGTGTCACAACGCGACTTCCTGGGGTGTCGAGTAAATACCAAATTACTATAAAGTAGAGCTGGGGCTTTTTAATCTCAGAATTCGTGAGAGAATTGAGTTCCAATTTCGCATTTTTTTATATAGATTCCAGAATATAGTTGTTATGTTACATTAACTCTTCAAATGTTGAATGTATGACTAATTCTAATTTCTCTTTTCCCATTCTTACACTATATTAATTTTATCTTATAAATTGTCCCCTATTCTGTAATCCACGACATAAAAATAATTGTTTATACGGAAAATAATGATCTACCTACATCTAATCTTCTTTAAAATTAAGTGGCAACAGAAGAATTATTGTTGAACTTTTAAAAGGTAAGCTTAAACATTAATTCAATACTTAATTTTGAGTTCTTCTTATTACTGCCCGTCATAAATGTGTAAATTTCTTTTCATTTTTCGTTTCAACCTTTGGAAATAAAATCTGATGATCCGCTGTCCTTTAAAAGGGCTGTGGTGAAATAATTTATTATATGGAACCTTAAAGTGGGTCTGTTTTTATTTAATATATATATATATATATATATATATATATATATATATATATATATATATATATATATATATATATATATATCATTCGTACAGGTATTGAATATTAAAGCCACATATAGTCTGGTGCTTCTGTTATGTATCTAGATGTTCTTGACAAAATCTAAAGAAGAATCTGCAATGTTGGCGGCGTCACAGAAGAGGCATCTCGGCTTTAGTCACTCTCCCTCCGCCGTAACATAGCTTCCCTATACTGTTTCTGTAAATATTTTCATGGTAATTGTTCTTATGAGCTATCCTCTTTTGTACCTTGACTTTATGAATTTAAGCGTAGTACTAGATTGCCAGCTAAGTCTCATCATATTACTGTTGAGATTGCTAAATGTAACAGTAAGTTATAATCTAATGGTTTCCTCTGCCGCTCTTCTCGCTTGTGGAACTCTCTTTCGGCCTGTCAACTATGATCTTCAAAACTTTAAATGCAACTTCAACCGTCGTTACCTGTCTTTTTGAAACCTGTCCTTTCTCTTCAATAACGTTTTCTTATATTCTCTCTCACTCCGTACATCCCTCCTTGCGTTTTAGTGGCATTATCGCCCTCCTTGGGATGAAAGGATTTTAAAAAATCCTACCGCCATGTTATTTTAAGCGGAAGATGAACAGTTAATAAAAAGAAAGTCAAATTAAAACCTCAGCTATAATTGTGATATATCGGAAGTGGCTGTCTTAGCATCGTCTGTTCAATGGAATTCGGAGACAAAGATCACTTCAGGCGACGAACATTATACACTTAAGTATTTCCTCTCTTGTATATATTCTTCTGAACTTTCTAAGTCTTTCTGTTCTGCTTTTTTTATTCTTACACTTTCTCACATCCTGCATCCATTGTGTATCAAATCTTCTTGGCTCACATAATGAAAAAGAAAATCTGCAAATGTCACTTGTTTCTCATTCACACAAAACGAAAGTCTACGAAACTATTAATTCTCTTCGCTACTCTTGTTTAACCAGCCCTGAATCTTTCTTCGCGGTTTTGAAGATAACAAAGAAAATTTAAGCAAGACAAAAAGCTACGCAGGCATTATAAAAAAAAGTACGGTCGGCTGAATTTATCGACAGCCAAGAAAGGCTGTCAGTCAGTTTAGTCACGTGTGTTTATCACATGATGTTGCTAAGTCAGAAAAATCTTTTTTGTTGTTGGTGGTCGTGGTTGTGCTGTGTGTGTCTGTGTGTGTTTGTGTGTGTATGTGTTTTACACCGTCTTGAATTCATTTATAAATGAATTAATAAAATGATAATGTTGATGTAGAAGTTATTATGTAGTCAGTCCCGATAAAAATAAAAAATAAAATATAAAAATAAAATATATAAATAAAAAATAAAAAGAATAAAAATAAGAATAAGGCATTTGCGCATTCCTTTACAACCCTTCTCTCTCTCTTCCCCTTTCTCTCTCTCTACTTCAAGGGAACCCTCAAATAAAATAGAAACAGAGCCTACCTATTTGTGACTGAAAACTACCAAAAATCAAGGAGGCACCACGCATAACTTCCGTTATAAAAAAAATGAAACAAGAATGGAGCACCGGAAAATAAAATAATTTCCGCCAACCAAAAAAATTAGCACAAAAATACTTTTGATGTTAACTGAAACCAACGTTCAGATGACATCAGAATCTCGGAGCCTGGTCAGAAGGATGTAAGCTTACACCTCTGAACGAGTAGCAGAAGGAACAGCGTGAGTGACGACAAAAGACTCTACCGCCAGAGAATCCAGCCATGCGTGGCGCGTGAAGAATTACTTCTTCACGCGCCACGCATGGCTGGAGTCATCTGTTAATGATATTTCTGCCCTGCTTAGGTCCAAGAAAAACACAGTAGATTGACACTGACCAATTTCTGATATTACTACTACCCCTAGCACGGACCTCCTCCAAGCTGCTACCAATATCCACCTTATAAACGAACATTTTTGTGACCCGAATATCAAAGCACTCATTCTAAAGTAAATAAATAAAATATATTATTTATTTTATACTCTTGAGTCAGCTTGTTTTATTCCAAAGTTTCCAGTAAAGAAAATCCCACAACACTTATCTACAAGCCGTTTAGGAAATATTTGGCATTTATTGACCGATCAGAAAGCGTTATTCTCGAGTGAAGTTTATAAAATCCACTAACTATTATCGCTCTTTTTAGCATTGATGAGGGTTTACTTACATTTCTTTTTATTCAAGGGAGTGTGGAATGTGCACATCGTGATTATTTTCGCTTCTAGTTACCCCACATGTAAATTCCAAATTGGAGATACCAAGCAATTTAGATATTTGGGAAGCGTATTAACAGAGGACGGAAAATGTGAAACCGAAATCCGAAGGCGCATTGGGATAGAGAAAGATGCCTTCCAAAAGCTGAGAAAACTATTAAGAAACAGGAAAATTGTGTTAGAAACAAAGAAAAGCGTACTGAGCTGTTACTTAATATCAGTCCTCCATATGGCAGTGAATGCTGGACAATATACTCGCAGATGAAAAAGAGATTTGAAGCAACAGGAATGTGGTTGTACAGAAGAATGCTGAAAATACCATTGACCAAAGAGACAATGGCAAGAAAAACACCTATGCTTAACATCAGTAAAATACCGTTGAAATTTATAGGGAGCATAATGATGAAATAGGGCTTGGGAAATTTGATATTCACAGGACAGATTGAATATAAGCGGGACAGAGAAAAACAACCTACCTGTCGAGCATGAGCGAATGGATGGCGGAGCAAGGTTTGGGAGAGATGTCAAAAAGAGATACAAAGCACAGGAAATTTTGGAGAGAAGATGAAGTTACAAATGCTACCCATTTTGTTCAATCTTTTGATTTTTAAGTTCTAAAGTTTAAAAGCAGTCATCGATGTAATTTATAAATTCAAATGAAACTTTTCGATGAATTTTATGTACGAAAAGAAAATAGTTATTTACTCTCTTTACTATTTTACTGTACATGCGAGAAAAATGCATCAGATATTTAATTCAAAGACTTTCCCAACTTAGCCGAAAATATGACTCCATAAAATATTAAAATACAATAATTATTTTCCATTTAACTTTCGGCTGTTCTTCTATAGACGTCTGATCTTTTATTCGCGATGATTTCACCTCATACTTAAAATTTATTTTACATTCATCCAAATAAATTGTTAGCTGTCAGTCTTGATATTTACTAAGCTTAGCTTTACCCAAAACCAAATAGGGAGAACTGGAAGTATGAAAATTACTTAGTGCCAATTCTTCAAGTAGGGATAATCTGCCTGCTTACCATCCTGACTGGCAAAGCTGGCGTTTAAACTTGAATTCAATCGCTGACTTCTTGCACCAATAGGGAATACGTAACTATCTCACGAGGCAGGTTATGTTGAATGTTTCTTACGTTAGGTATGCTGGGCATAAGGCCACACATAGCCAATGAGGACCTAATTCATTACAGTAGTAATTTAAATTTCATTTTTTTATTTTGTTCTTTCTCTTACCAATTTAAATATATCTTGCTGCCAAACTTTTTTCTGGCAAAAGAATTAACTACCGGTTGATGTATCTGTACGTACGTTTTTTATACTGTTTGTTTCTCAATAGAGTTCTATTGCCTTGGTCAGAAGCAAGAGAAGCCATTTTTCTGTTAAAAAAAGCAAAGAAATTGTGGGTACTAGGAAGGATTAAGAGAAACTTTTATGTTAGAAGCAGATTGGCTTAGCTAAGGAGAGGCGTGAAAAAAAAAGATTACGATATTTTAAATTTTAAATATTTTTGTTGTTCTGCTACTAATTTAAAAATCTCTTCACGCTTAGGAAGAAGACATTCTAACAAAGTTAAAACTTTAATATAATTTTAAAATTTTTTACAATACGCTGACGCAGTATTTATCCATAACATTCTTATCAAGATTTACAAACTCTACTCTCCTTACTGTGTTTATATTTACAGTGCTACTACTGTGTATTATATTTTAGCAGAATTAAATATATATATACAAACTTAAAGAAAAGATATGCAAAAAACAATATTGCATTTTTATTAGATAAGTATTTATTTTAATCATTAAATTGTTTTTAAAATAGTGGAAGTATTTCGTATGTTAAATAATAAAACATCTAATTAAAAAAAAAAATTAATGAAAAATTATTGTTCTACGCTACGCACCCGAGTAAAACTAACTGTACTTTATACACCATTACCTGTTTGCACGTCTCCCTAAAATTTAGTTTCGCTCGGTCAATGTATGGCTATTTTAGATGGTGTGATGGATGGACTAATGGAAGTGTCAGAATTTTATATATAGATAGGCAAAGTATTTATATTGATTCTCGCTCCTCCCATCGGAATTATATGGTCATATATATATATATATATATATATATATATATATATATATATATATATATATATATGGGGATGTCAGATCATCCCCAAGCCGGCTTTGTTACACAATGGGCCTTTCAGGTTTCGCAACTCAGGCTTATTGTTTCTGACCCAAAGAAAAGTTCTGCTGCTTTCATTCCTTGGCAACAACCACATATAGTTACCCTCTCCCTTGAGTGGCCTATGAGCCTCATATCAGGTGAAAGATAGTATTAAAAAAGGCAGTCTGCAAGAGTAGGTTGTTAAGGATTGCAGCTGACAAATCATCCATTGTTAATTATCAGACTTCACCACTTTTTTTGTTTTGGTTACTCTTAATACCAAAGCTCAAATGATTTTTTAGACTCTGTAAATGTTAGAGTAGAGGGTAGGTACAGCCCGAAAATGGAATAGGTGAGCCTAGTTCAAGTTCTAGTCTAGACAGTTTTTACTCACGTCTCACTGATGTCTTCGGAAAAGTATGCATCGATCTGTTCGAAAGGCCATGGGATAAGTATTAAAGCTGACTAATTTATTATCTTGGTTGGCTACCAGTCTACGAGAAAGGTAACTCTAAATTTTAAACAATAGACAAAGAAATAGAAAACCACTAATAATTAAACTAATAAAGAAGCGGAAACCGTGGAAAGCAATGATCGCTTACATCCTGAAAAGGTATCGAACTTAAAAGAGCTACTTTCTCTTTTTTCTTATATGAAACATTTAAATAATGTTACTGGAATTCCAGGTGAAGAATGAAATTTACTTTATTATACCAATATAGCGTTACCATACCCGCGATATGTTCATTGTTGAAAATAGACAAGGACATGTCTAATTGTTAAAAAAACTCTTTATATACATATTTACAAAACATGTATCTGACAATAGTTTGTTCAGGGAGAGAAATAGATACACATTAGCAGATATGGAAAAGGGAAATGAATTAAAGTCTTACTTGATAATTTGACGTTGTCGACATTATATCTGCCATTTAGCTTCAGCCATAAAAGGCGAGAGAAAATGGAAAGATATAGTAGAGGTGCAGTTTCCTTAGTGAAATGCCAAATGACCAGGTGACTTGATTTTTGCGCCTCTTTCCAGACAGTCAAGTGACGCATCTTCTTAAATCTTAATATGCGCACAAATCTCAGAGCCCGAAAATGGAATAGGTAAGCCTAGTTCAAATTCTAGTCTAGACAGTTTTTACTTTATATATATATATATACATATATATATATATATATATATATATATATATATATATATATATATATATATATATATGCCGAGAAGACAGCTCTACAAACATTTTCTTAAAAAACGATACAGAAGACAAGATGAGATTTTATTAAATATTTATTCCATAAAATAGGAATAAAATAACACCTTTTGTTAACAACAGAGTCCGAATTCAAAAGTCTACGTTTCTGAACAAAGAAAAGTACTACTTACTGACTGGTGAGAGAGAGAGAGAGAGAGAGAGAGAGAGAGAGAGTTAGGGTTGTAGCCCTATACATTAGGCAAAGCAAAAGAGAAGAGAGAAATTCTTTTTGAAATCATGGTTTTATAAAGGTGTCCGTCTGCTACTACTGCTACTACCTATCCCCACTACAGTCAATCGTCTGTATCGTGGCATAAATTCACTATACTTTGTTCTGCAATCTCTGAATAGAACTATATTTTATTTTAATGATCAAATGCTTAGTGGAATACTTTAATCTAGTGGTTACTAAACGTTTTTCTTCTTGCCACCACCTTGTCTCTCAGCTCACACCCTTCCAATTTGAAACTCATATGAAAACAGTTCTTTCTTGGCATTAAATATACTATAAATTCAAAATAGTAATCTAGGACATATGCATTTTGACCTTTCATAGATACCATTAGATAAAATGATGCCCGGCGAATATCACTACACATACAAATCTAGAGCACTGGCCACTGCAGACGTCTGATCCAGCTGGCGTGTGAAGCGTCCTGTTCAGATATGATCACAAGATACAAACAAACGTTCGGACTTTTAACTTCAGACAATAAAATAAAACCATGAGTTCATATATAACTTTTATGTTAATTTTATTCTTTGTAAAGCATGCACGTTCCCTAAGTGTAAGCAACTTAGATTTTGCTATTTATTTTTTGTATCCCATGACCCATAGGGTCGTAGGGACACCGCATGTACTGCAACCGCATTAGAAGTAATGTTTCTTGGGCATGATGGCTTGACGGAGCCCAACCCTCTCCAGGCCGGTTTCGAATTCAGAGTTTTTCCTTCTCCTAGACTGGTTGCCACCCAAAGCTATAGAACCCAATCTATCCTGCTATTTACCAATAGCTGGGATGGGAAGAAGAGGATTCATACCTTTTCCAAGGGTATCAACATGTAAGTGAATGTAATGGATCCGACTGGAACTTGAACGTGGCTCTCCGATTCCTCAATCCGAGCCGCTATTCATTACTCCACTGTGCCTTATGTTATATATATTTTTTAAAAAGAAAAAAATATTACTTGGTTCTAATGGCATCCTGCCGTCACCTAGCACAAACTTTTTCTAACTGCCTCTTACCGCTCTCCCTTTTTTCTAACCAACTCCTAAGTGTTTACAATGTCCCAACTGGGTACAGTAGCACCCACTTTGGGGATTACATCTTTAACCTATTTATGTCCACTCATTTTTGGAAAGGTGGGTATTTATAAGGTATAGGTAGAATCCTATAAATAATAGCATTTTTTTTATAAACCCATAATTAATACCAGTATTTATTCTAATTTTTATAATTAATACCGGGTTTTACGGTGGTCATTAATAGTTTTAGAACGATTAAGGCACTATTGCCTTGTGTTGGTTGCAATCCCGTTTAAATATGACATCAAAAACATTCCCCATTGTATAAACAAACCGTTCAGATACATGCTAGGATTTCTTCCTTGCCAATAAGATAGACCACTTCTCGGTCTGATCCGCCATATTTCTGTTCTTACTCGTCTTGAATTCAACGTTGCAATCTGCATTCCTTTTGTATGTTAACACCATTCTCAGTTTGCGAACTTTTTTACCACATTACTGTTGCTTTGCCTACTTTTGTCTTGCATATATCGTTTGCTTAATATGATTTTTGCCTTGTTCTTTTCTTGCTTTTGTTATTGTTTATGGAAATCTTTGTCAGTTCTGTTTGTTGGGCATTTCTGCCAATTGCATTTAATATGGCCAATTAGTTTACACTTTTTTGTGGGGGGTTCTTTTAATATTAAATAGATGGATACCTTCTGCATTTGCTTCTTGCTTATTTTCAAATTCTGTATGGTCGCTACTTTGTGATGTTATAGAACCGCGTAGAATTTTGCAAATATTTTTTCAACCGAGATTTGAAATTTCGTTAAGCATTTCTCGCGGAACATATTGAGAGAAAGAGATTTGACAACAAGCCACTTGTCTAACGAGCTTGTGTGAGTGGATGGCGGAACAGAGCGGTGGCGTCAGCCTTAGCAAAGGGAGAAAAATGCTAATTGCTATAAGGGACATGAAGTTGTGGAGAACCATGTCCTGAAGAAATGCAGCACATAAAAATGTAGAAGAAGAGTCTCTAGCAAGGCTCGTGCTACCAGCTCCTCCCAGTTACAGTCTATCATACCAGCTCAGTCATGTTAATTAATATTTTACGTTGAAGTTCACATCTTCACACTAACACGCCACTATCCCGTCCCGCCCAATCCGTTCGCACTTTTTTTTTCACGGTCATTTAGCGTAGAAACCAAATCGTCCCCGGCAAACTGCTCAGTTTTGTACCCTGTGAATGCAAATGTTCTTAGTAAAATCGCTTTATCCAATAAAATAAAGACAAGACCTATAAAGCAACATAAAAACGTGACATCGCTGTAAGGAAATGACATTCTTCATTTTCGGCGACATGCTGTAAGGGATTATTTTCCTTTACAGCCTCTCCGCCTGTGTCTATGTTTCTCTCATTTAAGCCGTTTTCTCTTTAAACTAGAAACCTTATTCAAATTAGCATCCACATTTTCTGCTTATTTCAATTTTCATCATATGAACACCGCATCCATTAGCTTTAAATAATCATTTAAAGTAGCGGCACTGTAATACCATACTGAAGGATTTTTGTTTTGTTTTCTTGTATTAGACTTTTTCTTTTCTCCAAAGCCCATAGTAGTCATAAGTATATCCATTATATACTAACAGGAGGAAGAGCTTGAATAACTCAAAGAAATTAATTCCAAAAATGAGTTTTATATATGACACTAGAATATACAAATATATCATACAATACGTTATACACAAATATATGCCACAATTTGTCCGACACTGAGAAATTATAGCACGTATGAAAAAAGCAACCAGTGTGAATATAAGAAGTAATATTTCTTCTAATGTTTCTAAGGATACGGCCAACCTGGGTGATATCTTTTATGATCTTGTTTAGCATGCATGGTATTCGCCGAGCCCGTGCTTGCTATATGTGCTCTCTCCATTGGAAGCTAATCAGCAAGTGACTATTGACACCCATGGGTTGTCGTCATTCATAAGCTGTCACGTGGTCTTCAGAGCCCCTTAAGACGTTAGTAAATTCGTTCTGTAAAAAGGGAGATAATCGCCTTTTGCATCTCTATACGTCAACAGTAACATCTGTTTTGATTTTATTCGGGTGCCAGATGATCTCGATATTTGTATATCACGTCGTGTTCTCAAAGATAAGAACAACAGTTCAAATAAAACGAATAATCAAAATAAATTGGCGTTTGTTCGTATCTATGATTAAAAACCAAACTCGAAACGGATCATTAAAATCGTCTAAAGTTTTAGAAATGAAGTTTCAGAATTATTTTTTTATTTGTTTAGACTTATATCTCCCCTTTTTAAGAAGACTTTGTGGTTGTAAAGAAAAGAAAAAAGAAACTGTCAACTCATAGTAGCAATAAACGTCTGCAACAGATTTCTTCTCTCTCTCGACCGACACACTTGTAACAAAATCAGTTCAAACGATAGTCCGTTGTAACAGTCCAACAGGCAACATAGAAACGACAAAATTGGGGTCACAAACCCGACCTTCACTTCTCACCAGCAAAAACGCGCGTTCGTCCACCAAGCCTTTTTCACCGAGAGATTTTTCTGATTGGTCACACCATTCAGGGGATGGAAAAACATTAGCATAGATTCTGGTCCTTGAAATAGATTTTTGCTAACTACTTTTTGGTAATTTTTCTTCTGTAGATCGCACACAAAACACTCACTCTTTTTCGAGATAGCTGATTATCTCTTTCACTACACACTTGTAGCAGTAAATCGAGTTAATATAATGTTGTCGCGGTGTTTGTAAAAGAAGTTATAATAAAAGGCGTTGCGTTGTCACCCTCATCGTGCCAACAGGGATAGCCTCGTGTTCGCAGAAATAAAAACATGCAAGAAAATAACATTAAAAGCATGTTAAATTGTAAATTAAAATGATATCATTTTATTTATTTTTGTGTATTGGTGTGCGTGTATTTTAATTATGTGTGTTTTAAAGTTGCATGTAATAGAGGAAGAAAGTCACTTCACCTTATGACAATCAAGGTGCCGAGAACAGGAGATAGACGTCTTGAGCATCTGAGGATTGGTATAAAAGAGAGTGAGTTGGTCGTTTTTTGGTGCGATGTATCCGTTTTCAGGCAAGAAAAGTCTTCTATTGCATGCTGGGATAACTTTTATTATTTTGGTTTTATTTATTTTATTTTAAACAAAGTTTTAATGTTATTTGCTTTATTTTATTTTATTTATGATATTTATTAGTATTTTTATTTATTAATAATAATGTCCGTATGTATTTAAAATGCATAAGTGAAAAATAATTCGCCCGTTTTTTATAAAATCATATTTTATATAGAAAGTGAATCGGGAGTTATCTGTGGCAGCTTAAATGGAAAGGGAAACATGTCAAAGTGCTGAAGAATTCTAACGACACGCATGTCTGTCGTTCTTAGATAATCCTTTCATCTGTCATTTTCTTTAGCTGATCTGTCGAGTTCTAGTTGCTTCTATGTTTTGATTTCCTATTTCTATTATTCGCGCAGATCGAGGTGTAAGCCAGTAGATTCGCGGCAAAATTTGATTTTGAGAAGGGGAATTTTAGTTTTTAAAAACTTTTCTTTACGGCCGTACAGGCTTAATGTATTTGGCTAGTTGCAGTTTACCTAAGGTCAGCTTTGTATGCGTTCTACAAAGTGTAAATTTGTTTACTGTATTGAGTAGAACATGTTAAGTTTCTTTATTAAAGTAGTTCACACAGTTAAACTATGTCTGCCTCAACATCTCTCTTTAAAAAGTTGCCATTGCTGCTGCAAGATGTTAATTGTTCAGCTCAAATATCCAGTATCATTTGAGGCCTTGTTAAATTTTATTGCAGTAAGATAATATATTTTATGTTCTGTTGGCAGAAACGAACTTGTCGCCATTCAGTTAAATGGTAAGTTGTACGACGAGATAATAAAATGAGATAAGAGTAATAACAATCAAAAACATGTTTAAACAGAAATCAAGAATCCTTTTCGGGCTATGACATGTTATTGGTTGGAAAATAACTTCTATTTAATTATGATTGATTGAATATGTTCAAGTGTTTGGTGTTTTGCAAATGTGCGTCACAACCTTGTGTCAATTTACTTTTCGTCGAAACCAATTAAACTGGAACTAACTTGAACTGTAGTAAATCTAGGTGAATACTATCTCTGGGAATTGTTTTAACAGACGTCGAAAAGGTGACATTGGAATAGCAAAAGATTTCTTTCAAAAGCTAAGCAAATATTAAGAACTTGTGTTCATGCAGCAGCTGTTCGTCTACCCATCGAATTCAATCCAAAGCCCTATATTTATTCATCCAGATATACTCCAAATCACTTCTCGGAATTTGGAGGGAAACCTTTTGAATGGTTCCGAATGAAAAACAAACGCAGCTATATTCCCACAAATCAATTCCCAAAAATATTTTTGAAATTCAAAAGTTTAAGCAAGAGCCCAACGCATCGTCTGTTTTTCTCAGAAAAGCAGACAATACACGCTCAAGCAGCTTAAATTTCTTATACTCACTACAATCTAAACCTGTTCAAATCCAGGGTCAAACTTTATCTTCCCCACATATTCGCATAAAGTTACTCTGTAACCCTATACCCCGAGTAGCTCTTGTACAGATGAAGACCACTGTAAAAAAAAGAAAGATTATTTGGGACTCTAAAGGTACAAATTCAGGTTGTCTCTCCGAAGAGTTGTACACTCAGCATCGATAGACTAAAAACAAAACGTCGAGAATCTGCCAGTTAAATGCTTTCTCGACTTCTTGTCAAACCTTTTGTTTTGGTATCAAGGATGCTAACAAGTATTTTACATGTCACTCTGCCTGCAAAACAGCGCAAATCAACAGAAATAATAGGATAAATATTTACGTTGAAAGACACTAAACTGGCTTTGAAAGCATACCAATACGTACGTATACTTATTTACATATGTTGTACGTGTTAAAGGTTGTTTAGATTATTGTGAATGTAGAACGAAAAACAATGTTCCTTTGCCAGTAAAAGATATGTCAGCTGTTGGAAACATCTTACTGTCGGTCCATATTTGCTTATAATCAAAGACGGCCTTACAGTTCATATATATATATACTTATAAACACACGTGTTTGCAATCATTGTATAGACTTGAGTATCAAGTTGCATCTGTAAATTTTTTTTTTCTTTTTTACCTGGATCGCGTGTCAATTTTTGAAAAAGTGTTTTAATTGCAAACGAAGGAGACGTGCGGTAAGACAGTGTGAACGTTTTCTAAACTTTAAACAGAGTAAATTGAACAACATACACGCATGCACACAAATATACTTCTTGACTGTTTCGTAACTAGATTTTGTCGTGTGGTGTGAAACGTCTAGCTTCCGTACGAGATCATTTAACGTCAACGTAGTAATGCTCTCAAGTATAAAAGTAACAATGTTTACTTACATACAGTGGCGTAGCAAGAGTTCTCCCGGGGAGCGAATACAATTTTGGTGCCCCCACTTGAGTTATCCCTAAAATATTTTACTTTATGTTTTCACGACGTATTACCCTCTGAATGACAACAAAGAATCAATTGCCACATTACCTATAACAAAAATAAAGTCCCAATGTAATAATGGTAGAACTGAGACTAATTGAATTAGACCTCAATACTAAGTCGACTTGCATAATTTGCAAATCGTTTTAAAATTTATGTAATCCAGAAATATTATTTTTAAATTTATCGACTAAGGTAAATGAATTCTATATATCGAGTTTAAAGTTCTGAAACTCACTTGAAAAGCCATTATATGATAGTGTACATGGTTTTTGAGACAGATAAAACAGTACTCCATCTTGTGGATTTACTTAGGTTTATATTAAAAAATATTCATTATTTTACAAAACTGGTACTTATGGCTACATTAAGCTATAGATGAACTTTTCAAACATGGTCACGGGAGTGACTACTTTCATCTTACTACACTTACATAAAAGAACTAAAAAGGAGAAAGAACTACTATTTTGTTGTATAAAAGAACAAACAACATGTCTCAGTGATTGTTGTTGCGTTCATTTAATGATTCTTTGATGATTCGAATGCGCCAATTGGGGTCTCATTCGCATAATCATGATTTAATTCATCGCGATTAAAATCAATTTAGAATTATTTTATTATTATAGATTCCATTCATGTTCATCTTGGTGGTTATCCTCACACGTTCCTTTCTACGCTTCGGTCTTTTTCAGGTGTCTGTCTTCGTATTTGGTAAACTTTTCGGAATCTTCAAGCAAATATTTTATTCAATCAAAAATTGTTCTCAGAATATTTAAAATTAAATTAGATTAAGAAAAAGCCAAGTAACTTACATGGTTGACCGATTGCACATGGTCAGGGCTATATGTTTGATAAATCGGTAAAAATTAGAGATACCCGTCTCTAATTTTCAGTATTACACCTTAACTCTAACCTCTAACATTAGCCCGAACGCCTAATACCAAAGCTATAACCCTAATCCCTAACTCGACGACCACAGTTGGTCAGATTTGTCTAAAACAGTGACGGTTGTAATAAAAAATATCGATAAATCTATTGAACATATCAAATCCAATATTCATCATATCTCTGTTTCTCTGCTTGTCTCTCTCTCTCTCTCTCTCTCACTCATTCTCGCTATACATAGACAGACACACAGACACAGACACACAAACATATATATGTATATATATATATATATATATATATATATATATATATATATATATATATATACATATATATATATATATATATATTTATCATATATATATATATATATACATATATATATATACATATATATATATATATATATATATATATATATATATATATATATATACATATATATATATATATATATATATATATATATATATATATATATATATATATATGATAAAATATAAAATATAGTTTAAAGGTATGCTATATTTATGGGTTAAAGTGCTCAACATCAGGAAAAGACTGCTTGTAAATGTAAAAGTGGACGTTGAATTCAACACACAGACGCGACTATTGTTGATGGTGTTTTCCTTATTTTCCATCATATTTTTGGTATAATTAGTTTTTTGTTTTTAATATACTAGATATGTTTAAAACGCATTGTGCTGTTTGCGTATTTATTATCTGAAAAGGATATTTTGTGTGCGTATTTTTTTTGTTTCCAGGGCCCATATATACATATACATACATACATATATATATATATATATATATATATATATATATATATATATATATATATATATATATATATATATATATAAGACGCAATCGTCAGGTGCAAAATACTCACTGAACCTTAAGCATTATGAAATTACATATATATATATATATATATATATATATATATATATATATATATATATATATATATATATATATGAAATTACCTATATATAGAGAGAGAGAGACAGAGAGACAGAGGGAGAGGGAAAGAGAAGATACACGAGGGATGATGAAAAATATTCAACTTGAAAAACTTCTTAAATCTATATTTTAATATCCATACATAATAATACTGATTTTGTACTTACAAAAAACTCCAGAATCATATATGCGCCCGCATGTATATATATATATGAGGAAATACTGAAAATTTCTCCTGTCCTCCAAATGTATATAATTTATCATATATATATATATATATATATATATATATATATATATATTATAATTATTATTGAATGAGATAAAATATGATTTATAACAACATAATATATGGAATGTTTATAATAATAAAATGCTTCATATTATAATGATATAAAGTATTTTATGATATACTAATATGTAATATTATTATTTAATGATATATAATAATAGATTTTAAATAATGTTATATAATTATTATATAATGTGTAAATCTAAAATATATTCTGATGAGTCTATAAAAAAGTCTATAAAAAGGATTGAAATATTAAGAAGATTTTCCGCACTTATTTGTGAATTAAATTAAAAAATCTATTCTCTTTTCTGTCTGGGAAGGGAAGTTATCTTTATTTAAACACAACATTAATACTATCATTATTTACACGAACCAACGTTTTAATCTATTGTTCGGCGGATTTGGTTGACATAATATATTTGAGTCTATATTTCTAAGATGAGGTATTGTAACTATTTACTCATGTTTATTATTCACGACGTTTCGGCCAGTGATTGGAATTTGGAACTGAACTCTTTGACTCAGTTATCTCCCTTTAACTCAACTCTCTCCAACTCTCCAGGTATTGTACTTGCAACTTTTTAGATTCAACCAACTCTTTTATCCACTGGGCCATGTGTCCTTCAGAACATCAATGTATGATTTTTTGGGACTTATAAACTTAATGTCTCAGCAACTATTTTTACCAGATCTTATATTACAATTTTGTTGTTATTATTGCTTTTCTCTAGCATTCCGTACTACTGGTTCCCATACTGTATTCATTTCTATGCTTGGCTGACTTAAGAGATTTTTGTGGCCTAGCACATGTGCTGATTCTGTAAGTTTTCGTATTTTCCAGTGATGTTCTCTATTATTTCTACCTCATTCCAATAACCTGAAGAAGGCCGGATCGTACAACGACCGAAACGTCGTGAATATGGCAGTAAAGATGAGGACAACAGTCCGAACAATGTAAATAATGTAAACAGTATATGTGATTTCAGTCCCCGGGTCGGTCACTGTATACTTGGACACAGTGGAAACAGACCGAGCAATAATTGAGCAGCTCTCTAGACAAAGACAGCAGAACGAGAAGAATCTATTCATGTCGCTTAAATAAAGGGTTCAGCTAGAAATTCCTTGAAGGTTACTCGGATGGACAAGCATCTGATGAAGGCTAGATGACACAACAACCGAAACGTTGTCATAGCAACAAAAAAGATGAGAACAATAGTCCTTGTGTAGATAATGTAAATATTGCCTTCTCTTCTTTACGCATGTTGCGTATATCATTGATTTAAACTAGCTCGAGCTTTTAGCATCTTTCTAATTGCCTCTACAGTCAACAAATAAAAATGTCTCCTACTGTCTGCAGTTATTATGGTCTTGTTCTATTTTCTGTTAATGTCAGCAAAATGGCGGCAAGTCAGGTGTAAGCAAACATTTAAAAATGGTGCATGGAGACTTATTTCGCCGAGAAAGACTTTGAACTTTCTCATGTTAATAAATCAGTTCAACTTTGGTATTATCTCAGATGTTGCTGTGGCATCGGAACATTCGTCCTTGATTTTGTCTCATTCTTCCCCTTAACATTTTATCCTTATAATATTACAACCTAACAGATTATGCCTTGATATTTACTAGACTTGGCAAAAAGGCTCAAGAATGATGCATTCGAATTTATTTGCCGTGTTCCTTCAGGGCGTGGACGATCCTGGCTCTCCACATCTTTCTAAAAATTTTATCTCTTTGCCATCTAACCTTTTTTCCACTGTTCATTTACACAGGCTCATCAGGTTGGTAGCGCGCTGTATAAACCTGTCTCTTTTCCTTCGATATGTCATGTAAGTGTCAAATTTTCCAAGCCCCCTTCATCATTATGTCCTCCAGATGTTTCAGCTGTCTTTTTCTGATTCTGAGTACAAGTGTCATTTTGTTTCCATTTCCCTTAAGACGTTTTCGTTGCTTAGGCGCTCCGTCCATTCTCAGCATCCTTCTGTAGAACTGCATTGCTGTTGCTTCCAAGTCTTCTCTTCATCTGTGAAGAGATTATTCAGCATTCACTACTATATAAAAGGATCGATATTACATAGCAGTTCAGTTTCTTAATACTTTGCTTAGCTTTTGGAAGACATCCACTGCTATTCCAATGCGCCTTCGGATTTCGGTGTTATTCCTCGAATTCATTACGTTGACAAATCACTGCAAGACGAGCTTTCGCATTTATCTGACTAAGTTTTTATTGTTTAGCTTAGTTTGGCGCAAAACCACAAGTATAGGGCACCCAATAGACAATGAAGTAATTAGTCAATCAAGCGAGGCCCCTAGATATATTCCCTAGTTACTAAGCTTAAATTAATCTGGTACAAAACCAAAGTAGTGGTAACACTCAGTGAGAATCGAACACATGACACTAGAAAACCACTCTTCAAGAAAGTACTGATAACTGTCGCTTAAAGCTAGACATCCACCTATATTTGCTGAGCTTTGTTTAGCTCAAAGCAACCATATAGAGGCACCCAATGATGAGCGAACACGCTATATTAATGAACCGATCTGAGTTTGCTAGCCATCAATAGGCGCTCAAAAATGCATGTTGTCGCTGAGAATTTGTTTGTCTCGTGTGGTAGAAAAAATTCTCCTTTTTTGTTGCATTGCTTAATCACAAATGGAGTGTCATCTACAACTGTCACATGTAATTTCGTGCTTGTGCGTCTAGCGATAGTTTTCGAAATAGAAAGCACATGTTTGAAAAGTTTGCAGTTCATCATGGAATACTGGGTTAATTATCTTTCATTCTACGAAAGCAAATTCTTTCCTTGCCAAGTTGTAGAAAAAATCCGAATAGTACTCCCCAACCGACACCGATACTGAAAAATGTTAACCTTATAATGATTTACTAAATATATCTTTGGTGAGGCACAAGGCCGCAAATACAGAGTACCCAGTGAGGACTACTCACTGCTGAGTTGTAAATGATATAGTGAGACAAACTTGCAAACCATTACACTGATTTATTAAACGTAATTTATATGTGGTACAAGGCCGCAAGTATAGAGAACCCACTGAGGATCGAACCTACAACTCATTAAATAATGATCAACCAGGCAAGCTGGCTAATCATTATCTCACTCCAAGGTACCCTTTAAAACTAAGTGTAGCTTAGATATGGCACAAGGCCGTAAGTATAAGACACCCAATAAGGATTGAATTCACCTCTCAATTGCAACGGATCTAGCAAGAAAAGCTTGCTAACGGAATTTATTCACCTATCCACCTCACGGTGGCTAGATATGACACGTGGTCTTTTTGATGTAGGGTACGCATATACACATGCGCGTATACGTGTGCCAAGGATAAGAACTGGCCAGTCACGCTGGTGTCGGTATTTCACCAACCCTCCGTCTTTAGTGAATTGAGGGAGATGTTGCCGCAGGTTTGGATTCCCCGAGGCTAGGCATACTGCACTTTGATTGCAGCCCGAAGGCCCAGTAGACGAAAATAAATAAACGGAGCGTCTACTCAAATATGGGTATCCACTAAAAATAACGTTTAAACTGATAAAAATATGACGGATTAATAAATAAAAATCTATTACTTCTTTAGAAATCCCTTTGTTTACGTATCGGATAAGAAACAGAAATTATGAACTTTTCGAGTATCTAAACGAGAAGGGCGGGCTTATGGACAGTATACGACCTTGCTTAATTGACGACACTCTTCATGGCTGAGTCGGTTATAAGCGAATTGAACGATGGTTTCTCCTGCAAAGAGAGACGAAAGTTTGAATCCTGTCGGTGGGCACATTTTTCTTTAATAAGATTTAAAGTGATAAAAATATATCTGATTATTAAATAAAAATCTATTACTTCATATATATATATATATCAGATGTAACAGCAAAATTGTTTAAATCGTGTAACAGCAAAATTGTCCAATTATTAGATTAAGCTTTGAACTGTTGTATCTTAGGAATGATTAAAGATATCTTACTGAAATTATCTGAGGATTTATAACGCTGTTGGACTCTACTTTGAACAATAAGAATGTATTTAGCTCTAAGTGGAAATGATGATTCCTCTTGCTGTCTCCTGATCCAGTTTTCCTTTCTACTGTCCCCTCTCTTTGAAGATGGAGTTCAGAGTATGAATGTTGGTACCATTACTGTAGGCTTGAATGATTTTTCCATTTCAGCTGGGAAGACATAGTGGGGCTGACACAAAATGATTTCAAACTTCTCTATTTCTAGCTGAATAGCTCAAAGCGTTTTTTCAGTGATTCTTATGAAAAATGATGTCCAGGTGGCTAAACACCTTATCTGAAAACCTGGAAAAAAAGAAACTCCATTAGTTTAGTGATTTTTTAGCTGCTAAACATTTTGTGAGAGGAACAATTAGCCCAAGCATTTATACGATTTTGCTGTTATACCCAGTTATACATACACACACACACACATATATATATATATATATATATATATATATATATATATGAATAAAGACTTGTACCCATAGAACCTCAGAACATATTTAAACAACAGGGACACCATTTTATTAATCAAACTGTATTTATTTATTTTTTTATATTATAGACATAAACACCTGAGATATCTTTCGGCCAACACTTATTCATAGGTAACGCGTTGGCACATTATTTATTAGTATAAAGGGGACACATATATTGAAATATTTACTAAACTGGAAGAAAAGTCCAAGCTCGCTTAAAATTAAATTTATTGAAAATATAATTAAAACCTAAGGAGGGGTGTAAATCTCAGCTCAGAAAGAGTTAATAAAAGGGAAAAAAATTTTAACTCACAATCCTTCCAAGAGTTTTAATGATCTTGTGAAATGGTCTTTCTGCCTGCATAAATTTGGGCGATGTAATTTTAAATATACAGCTTCCAAAACACGTAAATGAAATTCGGTTTGGACGCTGTGCAGGACAGAAAACCAAGTGTCCTGATAAGCAGAGGCACAATCCTGGTTGTCCATCAAATGTTGGCCAATAGCCAACTTCTGGACCGACTGAGAAACTCTATTCCTGTGTTCGGGATTAAGTAGATGTGAGGGAACATGCTGAGAAACGCGCGTTTCCAAACGAAGACCAGTCCGTCCTATATATAACGAATCACATCGGCACTTAAATTGATAAATTACTGAATTTTTACTTAGATAGGACAGTCTATCCTTCATAAAGGAGGGGAACACATTTCTGGTCTTAAAAATGGTCCGCAATTTCACAGCAAAGTAACATGAAGAAATGCAAGACGAAACCTTATCAGCGATAAGCTTTCCGTTCCTGCTAAGCCAGGGTAAGTAAATGGGACAACGACTTGATCCTAAAACAGCTGGTTCCTTAAATCGTCTAACTTTTCTAGCGATAACACGCTTGATTATGTTGGAAGGATACCCATTATCTACAAAAATACTGTGTAACTTCTCAAGTTCACAGTCCAATAAATTGGGGGAACAAATCATCAAAGCGCGGTGAACCAATGTTTCAATCAGACCTGTCTTACGGGACTTGGGGACAAAGGAATTCCAACTGGTATATAAACCAGTGAAAGTGGGTTTGAAAACGGAAGTATCGAAAACCCCATCCCTACGTTGAACCAAGACATCCAAAAAGGGCAGAGACTCCTCTTCCTCCATTTCCATAGTGAACATAAGGGAACGATGAAGGGAATTTAAACCCGCCAAGAAATTGTCCGCATCACCAGAACATTCAAAAACGGAAAAAGTATCATCAACATACCTTTTATAAACTAAAGGCATGTTGATATATATATATATATATATATATATATATATATATATATATATATATATATATATATATACTAGGTAAATTTGAAAATAAAATCAATTTTGAAATTACGCATAGGAAAGCGCTGAAACGCGACTCCACGCTTTCGAATGGAATGACGGGTTTCTAGCCGCGCGCAACATTCCTTCGTTTAGCCGAGTGTCATGGAGCAACGAGGTCAGACGTCGTGACGCTCAGCGATTATAACATCGAGGAACAAAGGGAGTCAAACCTGCGAAAATCCATCGCCGGATATTAGCGTAGGCTCCTGATATCAACGAAAAATCTATTTGAAGCGGAAAGTGTAACAGACGAAACCGAGCTGGTCACATATCCAGAGGTTGGATGCCTTGATCAGGGAAAACCAGCGAATGAGGTTAGCACAAGTGACGTCAATCGTGGACATCAGCTACGGATCTGCACAAGTCATAGTGCATGATGAGTTGGGGTGCCGTAAAGTTTGTGCTCGTTGGGGGTCTCAAACAAGTAAGAAATGCAGACGTGGCTTCGTGAGAAACCGAAAAATTATTTTCAGAATTGTTGAAGAAGCTCTTTGAGTTATACCAGAAGACCAACATTGTATATCAATTTAAATGTCCTTTTAGAGCATCTCTGATAAAAAATGTTAATACATATGCTGTTTTTTACAACAATGACGTTAACGAGACGGCTTACGTTTCATTTGAATGGGCACAGTCCAATCACAGAATATTTAAGGAATACTCATATCCGCATTCACAATTTAGACAGATATTAGTCGAAGATACATTAGTACTTCATCAAAATAATAACAAGCAAAAACTTATAATTCTGGAAGCCCTTTATATAAGAGAATTGCGGCTAAAAATAAATAAAGTCAACTGTGAGTATAGCAACAAAGTTCTTAAATGTTTGTACCAGCAAAGTTTTATATAAAATAATAAATTAAAATATTATAACTAAAAAACTAAAAATCTTTTTCATTTTTAAATATTAAAATAAAAAATTACAAAGTTACCCCCACGTAGCAAATTAGAATTTGTAATGCTGTGAATGAATAGTCAAAAATATTTAGAATTCACGGAGCTACTGTATATGCAGTCACAGATATTTTAACTCCCTGAAGATGGTATTAGATGATATTGAAAGTACTTGGGAAAATAAAAATTATTTGAAAGAAAATTTTAGAATTTTTCTTAATCAGTTTTCTATAGCCACCAAGAAATTAATTCTTATACTTGAAAGCATTAAAAAATAGACATAATACGTCTAAATTATTTAACCAAACATGCTTGAATATATATATATATATATATATATATATATATATATATATATATATATATATATATATATATATATATATATGTAGGGATATAGTGGAGTGGGTCGGAAAAAGAAGTAAGCATGGGAAGTTCGACCGTGTTCGTTGCGTTCACTTTCACACAAAAAACCTTAGGAAATATATAAATCAATCTCTTTTCCCCGTGATATGGGTTAAATAGTAGACCAGACCAAGCTCTCTAGCTTTGACTGCAAACAGTCTAGAAGTTCAACTGGTAACCCGTAAAAATTTACTTGCTACACAAAGCACAACAGCAACCCCTAGTGTAGTGAAATTGTGGCTCTATTCTCCATAGGAAAATGGCACCAAGGAGGAGGGAAACCTGAACTAGTTAGTAAATGGAATTGATTGAAGCAATTCTTGTATTTTTCTTTCCGCCACTTGATGGTTCCAATGCTACCTTCATTTTGAGCGGAAATTTTTCCGACATTTTTCTTCACAGTTTGAGTCATATGGCATTTACTGTAAATAAGAAAAGTTTTATGAAAAAATCAAATTCACTCAGGCAAGTAACTTTATTCGTTTTGTGTCACTTTCATACGGTTGATAATAATGACGCCTGTGTTTAGAAGAGGCAATAAACAGTTTCCTATGAGAACCTTTTTCTGTTTGGGCCTGGTTGGTATATTGAAAGTGGGGCTACTTATCACATTTTATCAATCTTCGCTAGTGATTGTCCCAACTTATCCCAGTAAAAGTCATAGTGTAAGAACGTAATATGCATCAAATAAATATACCTATTTGTTCTAAAATGCCGAAATTTGACTTACACCCTTTTTTGCATTCTTTTCCATTTTTGAATTGAGTAAACTTTATAAGACAATATATTGATACAAAACTATTTTTGTGAAGTTAAACTTCAGGTTTTTTAAACTCGTACTATGTAAAAAAAAGAAAGAAAAAAAAAGCGTATGCTGAATTAGTCTCTTCACAAAAGCTTATTTCACAAAAAATGGCTTTTCAGCTTCACATCGATGTATAGTTGATCAGGGCCAGCGATAGATCAATGGATTCGATCCTTATATCATTGACTCGACTGCGGCAAATTTTTCTTATTTTGGAAGCAACTGCTTTGATCTTTCCTGTGATATAAAAGTCAAATATCTATTGACATTGATTGGCAAAGTTTATTGAGTTATACCTAATAATCAAAATTCGCTGATTTTAGACAAAAATTTGCTTTCTTAGACAAGCAAAGCGTATAGGATTTTCAATTAATCCTAGCTGTCTTGTTATCTTGATTGGAGGCGTATATAGTACATCAAATGAAAGCAGATCTCTTCTCCGATTAATAGCATTAACATTGTTGCAGGAGTGCTGGTCGAGTGTTTAAGTCGAAAACACGTGTCTCCCGCAACAAAAATGGCGGACTCGAAATGTGTAAAATAAAACAACAAAACTATATATAAAAACAAACGATATGTATGTATTAACAAAACAAAGGTATACATAGAAAACAATATTGTTGCGTGTTACAAAACAATGAGTATGAAAGTAGAAACCGTTTAAACTAGTGATTTGTTTGTGAGTGTGTGAAGTTGTGTGAAGTAAGTGTAACAAGCGTGTGTGATAGGCACATGTGTATATATGCATGTGTGTGAGAAAGTTCAAGAGTCAACAGAGCACCAAAGGAAGTGAACGCGACTCAGCGACAGCGTTCTTATCTACGTGCGATCTACATCTTACCGTTCCTGGGTGAAATAGGAAAAAGAGGATAACAGAGAAACGTTTTCCTATGAAAGGAAGTAACATTTTCATCGATTTGAAAATGTACTTAACAACAAACCCTTACAACAGAGACACAGCAGAAATGAAAGTTAATGTTTGTTCAATGCCATGGCATTGATTGCAACTTTGTGTTACATTAACAATAGAATCATTACATTATTATGTGTGCGGCCTGGTCGACTGTGAATTTATTTCTAAAGGAAGTCTTTTGCTAGCGTTTCAAAGTTTAAGTCAAATAATTTTTAGAGTGCTGTCATTAAGGCTAAGAAGTTAGACTTTGGTCAAAGCACTATATCTCACATCAAAACTCATTCTCCTAAGGTCTGACGTTTATCCAAAGCACCACTTAGAACCCATCCAGTGAAGACCAGAAAGGATACCAGCTGTTCTCACTAAAACCCTTGAAAGGGATGCAATTGAAGCTTCTTCTTCTTTTAAGTGCTGTGTCCCTTCAGGACATTTGCAATAATAGCCCTCCACAATTTCCTGTACTTTGTAACTCTTAATAAAATTTGCCTTTTCGCTATTACTCCTAATCTCTGTTCTGCCAACCATTTACACAAGATCTTTAGATATGTTATACGCTGTTTTCCTCTGTCCCTCTTGCCTTTAATATACTCTGTGAGTGTCAAATTTTCTAAGCCCTCTTTCCTCATTATGCACCACAGGAATTTCAACTGACTCTTTCTAGTGTTAATGATAAGTGTCTTTTGTGTTTCCTTTTTCTCTAAAATTTCGTCATTGCTCACATGTTCCGTCCACGGTATTCTCAGAATCCTTCTGTAGAACCACATTTCTTTTGCATTATGTTTCTTCCTAAACTGGGATATGATTTCCAGCATTTACTACCATATAGGAGGGCAAATAAGTACTCTTTTCTTTGCATCTAACGAGATTTTCTTGTTTCTAAATATTTTGCTTAGTTTTTGGAAGGTATCTTTCGCTATCTCAATGAGCTTCGGATTTCAGTGTTGCATTTTCTGTCCTCTGCTAAACCACTTCCTAGATATTTAAACTTTTGTTCTTGTTTGATTTTGGCATCTCCAATTTGTAATTTGCATGTTGGAGTGTTCCCTTTTGCTGACAACCATACATTTTGTCTTCTTACAGTTGATGTTAATCCATTATTCTCGCTTTCCTTAACCACCTTCTGTAAAGTTTTTTGTAAATTCCTTCCTCTGTCTGCTACCAACACTATGTCATTTGTATATTTAATGTTCTTAAGATTGTGGCCGCCAATAATGAATCCTGGTATAATTACTTCACTGTAAATGTTGAATGATGTGAAGACACATCCTTGTCTTAACCCCTTTATATATCTGTATATTTACTGAATTAATTTTCTATCCTCATGCAAGCGATTTGCTCCAAATATAAGTTCTGAATTATTCTAATATTCTTTCCAAATATGTCAAGCCTACCTAGCAGTTCAAGTAGTTCTTTGTGATGTACTTTATCAAAAGCTTTTGCATAGTCTATCAAACATAGATATACATCCTTTTGCCTTTGAAGTAGAGGAAAAATAAAACCCTGCAAAATAACAAAACCAACTCTAAACAAATAAATGTGTTCATAAAAAATGAAATGTGAGAAAAGGGCCATAAACAAATGAACAGTAAGAACTAATAACACCGATGAATCCACACCGGATGAAACATTTTGTTTGGTGTGCGAGGATCATATAACTATTAAAAGACTAATAGGAATTGAATAAAATATTGTCAAATTTAGACACATCTGAGCGTTTCAGAAAGCAACAAAAATTTATTTCTCAAAACTGTACATCTGGTGATTCTGAATTTGACTATTATCGAGGATTTATTTCAAATACCGTATCTCTCTAAGACGTATGCGATCGTGATTATCTGTGAATTTATGGGTAAAAAGGGGAATAACAACAACAGCGACACACACGTCACACGAGATACAGGTGGAGAATTATAAAAAGTTTATTTCAAACTGACCTGTTACGGTTTATCCCGGGCATACTCAATGGTATGCATTGTATGATGAAAATATGAAATTTTAGGCCAAGATCAAGATTGATGAAATAAGGGAAAGACGATTAGTCATGCACATTCTAAAAAATCATAACTTTTAATTTCCATTGAAAATAACACAATATGAATTAAATTAACCTTGAGGCGCAGAAACACAATTTCAAAGAAGAACAATATTACCACGTGGATGTAAAAAGATTTAAAAAAACAAGTTCCCGAACAAATGTAAACAAATGCATTAGTATTCAATATTGTTAATTTATATAAAAATGATAAATACCCGAAAAGTTCCAAAGATAGAAAATGGGATAGTAAAACAAACTTCGAATGGCTCCTTCCCCTGTTGCTGTTGTATTTGGGTGAAGGGTTTCTTATGCCATAATGTTTTATAGCTGATCTGACTCGGAATGTGTTGTCTCTGGAATAACTGGTAATAAGTTGGATTTGAATCCTGAGTTCTTTATTCATACCCCGGGGCCAGGAATTTAGGCCGAAGGCGACAATATGGCGTATCAGACAGTAATATTTGACTTTATCGCGTGAGTTTTTTGTTAACTCGTCAGATAGGCCTTGCAGGGTCCTCTTGACGACAAATTTAAAGAGCGTACTTGGCTGGGGTTGATTTAATCCTGAACCTGGTCTTTCCAGAAGCACTGGGTGTTGATTAGCGAAGAAAGTCGTGATATCATTAACCTTCAGGCCGCTAGGATGAATCACGTAGGTATGCCGCCGAAAATGTTGAAGAGTCCAGATTTTATAGAATGTTGCTAAATCATTTATTTGTATTTTCTCTTTGTAAACTTTTATTTTTATTCCTCCTATTATGAGACGGTTAATATATTTTATTACTTCAAATGTCATTATTGTGGATACTCGTATTTGAAATAGATAGACGTCCATTTCAAATATGAGTATCCACTACAATAACAATTGAAGTAATAAAAATATCAGATTAAAATATATCCATTAATTCTTTAGACAAACACACACACACACATACACACACACACACACATATATATATATATATATATATATATATATATATATATATATATATAAAATTGCCTGACGATTGCACTAGCATGAAACAGACTGTCGCCCCTAAGTGCTGACTTCCATGTCCACTTTTATATTTACACACGCTCTATCTCTGATATTGAGCACTTTATCCCATAAATATAGCACACTTTAAGACTATATTTCTTCATATATATATATATATATATATATATATATATATATATGTGTGTGAAATAATTACATCAAGTAATTATAAAAACAGTACAGTGCAAAATTCAATGACTCATACAATCAGGAAGAAACAGCTCAAATTTATGGAACGCATAATGAGGAAAGTGAGTCTGAATAATTTGACACCCACGGGACATATTGAAGGCAAAAGAAGCAAGCAACTTCAGTTTGATTGAATGGAGGGCAGAACAAGGACTAGAAGCGAGGTTTAGAGCCAAAAGTTACTTAGAGCAAAAATAGACAGGAAGCTGTGGAGAGATTTGTTCACCCAGAAGAAATGACACATAAAATGAAAAAAGAAAAGTTAATAGTCTTTATAACGAAAACATTATTTAGGAAGATCTGAATACTTTATGGCTGAATTTTTTACCTTCATAACCTGACTGGCATGATCTTTCACCCGAGTTTACCAATTTAGTGAACGTAGATTAAGAGATTTTCTCTCGTACATCAATGATAACCTGTTTTAGCTTCTCAAAAATAGAATATTGGGTGCTGCCAATCTACACATCTATTGCTATAATTCACTAAACCTTTTCGGCAAACATAGATAAACCTGACCGCAATAAGACGTACTGTCAAAAGGGCGGTTTTCCTATGACATCGCTTTTATGATAACGACCTTCCCTCTTCGGCAATGTTTGTTGTTTTAAAAAGCGATGATTAGAATTGGAATAAAACCTAAACATATGAAACTTAATGTATACATTTTTTTGTTCTTGAGAATTTACAAAAATATTAAACACTATTTATTTATTAGATTGTTTATTTACATGAATAATGTTATATTCACAACATTGTAAAAACTAATACAATTATAAATAATGCAAGGCAATATTTATCATTTACCAATTTATAAAGAAATAAATGTGAAAACAATTTTTCATTCATAAATTTATAAAAATTTACTAAATTATTAAAATGCCGACTTCGAAGTTTCGTGAGCGCATTGTTGTAATGCCTTCACTTTTCAGGGCTATTGACATCTCTGCTGTAACTTCTCAACTTTTTCGTGTTTATGTATAGTTTGGTGTAATTTGATATCTTTGTGTGAATGTGTGATTTTTTCAACGATGCGCTCACGAAACTTCGAAGTCGACATACCTTAAAAAATAACACTACTCAATTAAGTGACAAGTTTCTCCACATTAATTCTATTAACGCTGTATCGTTACCTTTGATATCGAGCACTTTAAGACAAAACCCTGCCTGCCTAAAATGCCTTTCCACCAGTAAACTACGGGAAAAGAACGAACTGTTTTGGCACCTAACACTCTTACAAAACTATCCAAGATCCAGAAGAAAAGAAACACCCCAGTCGAGCACTTTTGCATACACTTGTCTTTATACTTTCTGACAACAACGTATCTTGTTGCTGCAACTTCAAAATACCAGCCTCACACCAATATGGAAAAATACAATTCCATTATTTACTAAAAATCATACCTATATCAAACATACCCGACTATAATATCAAAATCACGAAAAACATTCCATAAAACGCATGAGATGAAAAGTATTTTACTTCCTTAAGAAAGACAAAACCAACACCGACAACAACCACATATATAACTTTGTATTTTCGTCAACAAAATGTCAACCACACCAGAGCGACCTTATTGCATTTGAAAGCGATCTAATAATACATATATATATATATATATATATATATATATATATATATATATATATATATATATATCTGTATGTGTGTGTCTGTGTGTCTGTGTGTGTAAAGTGAACTCTGAAGTCAACACCAAGTGGTGACAATCTTCAGACTATATTTGTTGTATTTTAGCTCGACTGTAAATATACACTATATACCCAATAAACGTTAGGATAATACAATATACCTTGCTACTGATAATGCTGAAGTGGCCAGCATATATAGTCAAAACAAAACACAACACACATGACCTGAATATCCCGTTCAAGCATGAAATAAACTATCGACTCTAGGTATTGAACTCAGTGTCAATTTTTATATTTACATACGCTCTATCTCTTATACTGTCTACCATTACTTATAAATATAGCATACCTTAAAACTATTATATATATGCACGTTGGATTAAAAAGCAACGAATGTTTGTTGTTGATTATTTTTCATGAAGTTTTTTCAGTTCTTTAACTGCATTTTGTTCTACGCCACTTGATTCTTTGGGGAACAAAGGGCCGCAACAACACCTCTCCGACAGACGGGATTTCGGGCGATCCTCTTCAGTTTGGCCCATATCGTTCCCACTGCCTTCGCCTCTGCGTCTATACTTCTGCGCCAAGTCTGTTTTGGTCGACCGACTTTTCGCTTCTTTTGTGGATTCCAGTCAAGGGCCTGCCTGGTGACACTAGAAGCATGCTTGCGGAGTGTGTGGCCGATCAACCCCCATTTCCATTTCTTGATATCAGTCTCGATTGGGTCTTGTTCGGTCCTGTCTCATAGTTGGTCGCTGGAGACGACTTCCGGCCACCTGATATTGAGGATGTTCCTGAGAAATCGGTTGGTAAATGTCTGGAGTTAGTGAGTGTTGGTCTTGGTTAACCGCCAGGTTTCTGAGCCGTAAATTAGGACCGACTTGACGTTGGTGCTGAAGATCCGGATCTTGTTGTAAAGTGAGAGTGTTGTTGATCTCCAGATTGGCCGCAGAGTTAACTGCATTAATCATATCTTATTGACAGCCGATTGTCTTCTGCGGTAGCTGCAGCTGCCTTTATGCTGCCTGCTTTTAGTAGGTCCTCTTGATACTCCATATTTGGTATAGTAGTTCAATTTCCAGTTATTTCTTAATCATTTCTTTTTAATTATTTTTTATCATTTCACCCCAAGCCAAGCGATAATGCCACTGAGACGCAATGGGTTACTGTGAATGAAAGAGAATGATAAGAATTTAGGGAAAAGAAAGGATAATAAAAGAACAGAAGTCAAGACAAATGGTGGTGATTGGTGTTACATTTAAATTTTTGAAGATCGTAGGTGGCAGGGAAGCAAGAGTTCCACGAAAAGTGCGAGAGAAGAAAGCATTAGTATAAAAACTGACGGCTTCATCTAGCGAGTTCAACTGAACAACGATGAGATCATTTTTAATTTGTAGCGGATTTAGGGCAGACATGAAAATTGGGTCCAAGGTTGAGGAACTCTTTTTGTTCGGTCAATATATATTCAAGGTATGATTAACTCTTTGTAATATAAAATTATATGCTGCCTAATTTATTATATTCATGAAAAACGATTGATCTGCAGTAAAGAATTCCTGAGAAAAAAACAACTAAGACATATCACTCTGTTAATTGAACTATCTACTTAGTTCATGTCATGTTAACCGAAAAACACTTATAATAAAAAATTCGTGGATTTACCAAATTACAAAATTCAAAAAATTCTCACTTGTAATATTTGAACTTTAGCGTTGCGATTTGCACGCTCCAACACTACATAGCCGTTAATAAATAGCTCATTCTTAAAAACAACTTTCGGTCGGAAAAACACATTTATTTCGTCTTCCAGTTTTGATTCTAAAGGAAAAAATACAGCCTGAAGATGAATGCGTGAAGCATTTGAAAGTACTAGCTGAATTAAAAAATACACAATATCCATTTTATACATAAGGATCTCATCATTCAGTGGATTATTAGTAGTATGATGCTTATAATTATGTCTACTAGCGAAGGGATTTCGCCAATAATTGCATTAATATTGCCAATTGATTCAAGGTATGACTAACTCTTTGTAATATATATATATATATATATATATATATATATATATATATATATATATATTTAGTCATCTGGAGGTAATTTCAGTTTAAATTGATAAATTAATTTAGATTTAAATATATTACTCTTTAACTATCAATATTGATAGTAAAATTAAAAATATTTGTTTTGATATTTAAACACTTAAGTCATCACCTAACGTTAAACATTAACTGTGAAATTTAAGGAAAAATTTAAATAGATATAAATATATGTAAAGATTTGAAAATATATGTGTAAGTACTGATATATGAATATACATAGGTACCTGTGTATATCGATACATGTGTATGTGCCTATGTGTGTAATTGCACATGTAAATGAACGTATGTATATGTGAGATTTACATAAGTGTATGTGTGGTATGTATATGTAAAATCTTTAATATTGCCTTCAAATATTACTCCATATTAATTTAAAACCTAAACTTTAAGTAAAAAAGATTACCCATCTAAAAATAGTGACAAATTACATTCATGAATTAGATCCAAACTGATAGAGATGTTACCTTAACAATGATTTACAATATTAAAAGATTAGTTTCAGTTGAGTAAACTGTTATATTTTAAATAAATTTCTTTTAATGTACTTTCTATGAATGTATTTTTAAATATACTATTTAACTCATATTAAATCCCTAAATTATTTGTAAAAGAGTTAAATATCTAAAGTGCTAGCAAACTTCAAATTAATTTCTTCGGTGATTTTTAAAAATTGATTACTATCAAACATTAAAATATCTTTTTTTTTTACATAAATTGCTAAAATTACCACTACTCCTCTCTTCGTAAAGCCTAATTACAGCTTCTTTCTCTTTACTTCCCCCTTCATTTTTTCTTTTTCTTTTTTCTCTCTTCTCCCCCTTCCCTTTCAATATATCACTTCCGTTAAGTTAACCGATTAAATAGGTCAATCTCTGGCCCCTCCTCCCCTAATACTAAGTATGATAGATAGAAATATTAAAGTAAACCCTCTCTAAACTCGATCATGTCTACCACACCACACCTCACTGTCCTCTCTGTTAAATTACATAAACTTAATACTACCCGTCAAAAATGTAAATGTTCATTTCATTTTTCTTTTCACCTTTTGAAAGTGTAGTCTGATGATCCAGCGTCCTTTAAAAGGGCTATGGTGAAATAAATTACTACATGGAGCCTTGAAGTGGTCTGTTTTTCTTTAATATATATATATATATGGATACTTTTATATTTAAATACGCTCTATCCTTGATATCTCTTTAACCCATAAATATAACATACCTTAAAACTACCTTTTTTTCATATATATATATATATATATATATATATATATGTGTGTGTGTGTATGTATATATATATATATATATATATATATATATATATATACATATATATATATATATATATATATATATATATATATATAAGAGAGAGACAATGAGAGTGAGAGGAGAGAAAGAAAGAAAAAAGAAGGGGACATATACAAATTAAAATAAGTACCTCAAAAAATTATCTTCCGACTTAAAGTTTCGCATATTCAATCCGCTCCTTGGGGGATTAGATAGTTGAATTGCATTTATTAAGATAGTACATCTTGTTTAAAAGACCATGCATAAAAAAGTCAACTTGATGCCTACTTATTCTCAATTTATTATTCAGTTATTATGCTACATAATGTAATCTAAATTTGTTCGGTTATGTGTAATCGCTAATCTTTACATTAACAGGTTTTTATGCTATAGTAATTTGTATAAATAAAATCTTATGTAATATTGTAAATGGTTCTCACTATTTAGAGCTTACTGGATACGAGATACATTTTCGTAATATTCAAAATGATAGTTTGATGTAACAAAAATTTCAGTTTATATTATGGAGATTACCCCCACCTGGTCTGGCTTGTAGGGGACCGGCGGGTTAATGTGAGGATAAAATCTGTGGACTAAGACTTCCTGCTGGCCAGTCCCGCTACATAGTAATGTTGGACTATGATGGAGTCCAAAGAAAGCAAAATAAAACGAACAAGACAGATATATATGCACAAAACAAATATATATTAATGACAAACAGATTGATACAAGAATTACAAATACATCATTTAAAACATGAATAAAACGTTAGTGTCTGTATGGAAAGTTATTGTGTTGTGTGTTGAATTGAAATGTCCGTACGGGGTGTATTTGTTTTAGCGTGTTCCCAGAATATGGGAAACGCTGGTTGTGTATTAGAGTTCACATATTGGATATATTAGAGAAAGTTTTTCAGTACCTCGCACCACGTGCAGTTTTGGCCGCACGTGTGCGAAGCCGTAGGAAGAGCCGTGGAAAGAGAAGGAGGCGAAAGGTCAGCCCGTATTTATACTCCCGGGAGAGAGAGACCCCTGTTGAAAGGGTTACGAAACGAAGAGGAGATAACCCGATAATACCCCGCCTTTGGATGAAAGTGAGAAAAATTAACTTTTCACATGTAAAAAGTTTTAAATATTGTTCTTGTGTGCTGAAAAGAAAATGTGTCCGTGTTTGCGATGCGTGCTTCGACGAAATGTGCTTTGTATTTCTCTAGTGAGTCAGAGAAACGTCGGTAGTGTTCAGCGTTTATCCACGTTGAGTTGAATTTGTCGTTGTCGTGCTTGAAAGATGAGTTTGTTTGCGTTGCTGGCCTGGTCGTAGTTGTTTGAAAGAGGAGTTTGAGCTGATGTGGAATTTCTACCGAGTGTCGAGTGAAAGTTGGGAGAATTTGCTGTATTGCCGATGGGATATCGTTGTCGCCAAATTTCGTAGACAATTCGTCTTGCATCGATGTAGGATGAGAAAAGACAGTGAGTCGCCTTTGTGAGATGGGGTTCACACTTTTTCTATTTCACTTCAGAAGAAAGTTGAATTTTGTTTAAAAAAAATATGGTGTTGTGTTCTCTGTTGGTAAGCCGGGTGAAATTGAGGTCAAGCGTTGCCGAGAGAAAGAAAAGATCAAGCAATATAGACCAGTAGAAAGAAAGGGTTGTAACGGCTTGCTTGTAGTAGTAATTGTTATTACCACGTGGTGTAAGAAAATTCCTTTTTTTGCGTGTAGGAGAAGGCTGTTTTGTAGACATGTCTGAATTAAAAGTTTTTTTGTTAATAGTTCCGCGTGCGTAGAATAGAAAAGTTTCCAATATTGGTGCTGTATGTTTCTCTCATTTGAAAGGTTTGTATCAGAATTTGTTCGTACATATATATTGCTCTGTGTGTGCAGTGTGCTCGAATCAAGTCGGAAGGTCACCATTTATGTAGGGGACCGGCGGGTTAATGTCAGGATTAAATCTGTGGACTAAGACTTCCTGCTGGCCAGTCCCGCTACATAGTAATGTTGGACTATGATGGAGTCCAAAGAAAGCAAAATAAAACGAACAAGACAGATATATATGCACAAAACAAATATATATTAATGACAAACAGATTGATACAAGAATTACAAATACATCATTTAAAACATGAATAAAACGTTAGTGTCTGTATGGAAAGTTATTGTGTTGTGTGTTGAATTGAAATGTCCGTACGGGGTGTATTTGTTTTAGCGTGTTCCCAGAATATGGGAAACGCTGGTTGTGTATTAGAGTTCACATATTGGATATATTAGAGAAAGTTTTTCAGTACCTCGCACCACGTGCAGTTTTGGCCGCACGTGTGCGAAGCCGTAGGAAGAGCCGTGGAAAGAGAAGGAGGCGAAAGGTCAGCCCGTATTTATACTCCCGGGAGAGAGAGACCCCTGTTGAAAGGGTTACGAAACGAAGAGGAGATAACCCGATAATACCCCGCCTTTGGATGAAAGTGAGAAAAATTAACTTTTCACATGTAAAAAGTTTTAAATATTGTTCTTGTGTGCTGAAAAGAAAATGTGTCCGTGTTTGCGATGCGTGCTTCGACGAAATGTGCTTTGTATTTCTCTAGTGAGTCAGAGAAACGTCGGTAGTGTTCAGCGTTTATCCACGTTGAGTTGAATTTGTCGTTGTCGTGCTTGAAAGATGAGTTTGTTTGCGTTGCTGGCCTGGTCGTAGTTGTTTGAAAGAGGAGTTTGAGCTGATGTGGAATTTCTACCGAGTGTCGAGTGAAAGTTGGGAGAATTTGCTGTATTGCCGATGGGATATCGTTGTCGCCAAATTTCGTAGACAATTCGTCTTGCATCGATGTAGGATGAGAAAAGACAGTGAGTCGCCTTTGTGAGATGGGGTTCACACTTTTTCTATTTCACTTCAGAAGAAAGTTGAATTTTGTTTAAAAAAAATATGGTGTTGTGTTCTCTGTTGGTAAGCCGGGTGAAATTGAGGTCAAGCGTTGCCGAGAGAAAGAAAAGATCAAGCAATATAGACCAGTAGAAAGAAAGGGTTGTAACGGCTTGCTTGTAGTAGTAATTGTTATTACCACGTGGTGTAAGAAAATTCCTTTTTTTGCGTGTAGGAGAAGGCTGTTTTGTAGACATGTCTGAATTAAAAGTTTTTTTGTTAATAGTTCCGCGTGCGTAGAATAGAAAAGTTTCCAATATTGGTGCTGTATGTTTCTCTCATTTGAAAGGTTTGTATCAGAATTTGTTCGTACATATATATTGCTCTGTGTGTGCAGTGTGCTCGAATCAAGTCGGAAGGTCACCATTTATGTAGGGGACCGGCGGGTTAATGTCAGGATTAAATCTGTGGACTAAGACTTCCTGCTGGCCAGTCCCGCTACATAGTAATGTTGGACTATGATGGAGTCCAAAGAAAGCAAAATAAAACGAACAAGACAGATATATATGCACAAAACAAATATATATTAATGACAAACAGATTGATACAAGAATTACAAATACATCATTTAAAACATGAATAAAACGTTAGTGTCTGTATGGAAAGTTATTGTGTTGTGTGTTGAATTGAAATGTCCGTACGGGGTGTATTTGTTTTAGCGTGTTCCCAGAATATGGGAAACGCTGGTTGTGTATTAGAGTTCACATATTGGATATGTTAGAGAAAGTTTTTCAGTACCTCGCATCACGTGCGAGGTTGGCGGCCTCAAGAGAGGCAGTTTTGGCCGCACGTGTGCGAAGCCGTGGGAAGAGCAGTGGAAAGAGAAAGAGGCGAAAGGTCAGCCTGTATTTATACTCCCGGGAGAGAGAGACCCCTGTTGAAAGGGTTACGAAACGAAGAGGAGATAACCCGATAGGCTATATACTCACCAGTTATCGCTGTTTAGGACTATGAAAGAACGGTTCAATAAAATCCTTTGTCTCTTTTGTTTCAAAATGTTGCATCGTCCAAGGAAGAACCAATGAAGAATTACTCGAACACAGGTATGGAATAACACAGATATATTACACACAAAATATGTACAAAAGAAGTAGAAGTGTTAGTAATAACAATCAGGTTTAGTTAGAGAGAACGATGTTGTCTCGACCAGTATCACTATTCCTATGTCTTACAGTAATCGTCTGACGCGACTCTGTCTCTGACTAACTCTCACTGACTGACTGGCCGACTGTCTGACTCACTCACTCACTCACTCATTCATTCATTCATTCATTCATTCATTCATTCATTCATTCATTCATTCACTGACTCTGTGTCTCTAACTGACTCTCACTACTGCTTCCTCTTGAGGCGCAGTATTTATGGTGTACAGGATAGTCCATTACTATTATGGGTAAGTTCCCATAACACTGTGCACACCCAAGTATATTTTCTCTTTTGTTGTATTTTGTTTTTCTCTATATAAAAATATATATGTGAAATTCATGCTCGTGTTGAAATTTATTCCTTCTGATTTATTCGCGGATCCTTAACTTCAACCTCGTTACAATACTGACCTGTAGACCCGCTTCCGCTGCGATATTAATGGTTAAACATATTTTTTGTTTATTTTTATAAAGACACACACACGCACGCACACACGCACACACACACACACACACACACACACACACACACACACACACACACGCACGCACGCACGCACGCACACACACACACACACACACACACACACACACACACACACACACACACACACACACAAGGGAGTGCTGAAAAGCTATCGGCTCGATCCACTTCCCATAATCAGAACATATCACATAACATCAGAAATTATTTTCAAATATGGTCGAACCGATAATTTTTCAGCACCAATTCGTCGAGATCAACGCAAAAATAAGAAATTCGATTATCTATTTCAATATAAAGAATTTTCTGTAGAGAACCCAATGACATGTCTGTTTCTTCAAATCGATTGATTCATCTTTCGATCCTGTTTAGAGAAGCACTGGTGAAACTGCATATTGAATTTGAAATTCTTTACGTTCAAATATGGCCGCTTTTCCCTTCCTTTTGAGAGCCTCTTGCATCTACACTTGGCAACCGTGCCTAAAGGTTTATGAAAATAGCGATAGGTCGCTTTATCTATGTGATTCTGTTCGCATTTCAATGTTTCAGGTCGTTATGAACCATGGAAACAGCAACAAGACGTGGGATATACAGGTACACACATAAATATACACCATATATGATGGCGTATAAAAGACTCAGAATAATAATGACTCAGAATATATTCCTCGACCCCAGAACTGAGTCTTTGGTGTTTGGCTTTCTCATGTAATTTCCAGCAATATTTATTATTAAAAAGATTTTTGACGTCTAAATTGCATATTTTTACGAATTCTAATCTAGCTATATATATCAATAACATTAGATTTTCAGTTATTCTTAATTTTACTTGAGGAATTAAGGATGGGTTTTAAATGTGTCATGATTCTTAAATACCTCCTGAGTTTTATATGCCTCCTTAGTCTCATACGCCTCTTGACTCTTATATAACTCCCGGGTCTTGTATGTCTCCTGGGATTTATATGCCTCTTCTTATATTCCTCCTAAAACTTATATGTTTCTTGATTTTTATATACCTCGTGGGTTTTATATTCCTTCTGGGTTTTATATGATTCCAATACTCCTTCCATATGCTTCCTGGGACTTATATACGTCCTATCTCTTAAATTTCTTCTTGAGACTTATATGCCTCTTAACACTTATATGCCTCCTATGCCTCTAGACTTATATGCTTCCTAAGACATATGCCTCTTGACTCTTGTACTTCCTGTGTCTTATATGCCGCTTGACACTTATATGTCACCTGGGATTTATAATTCTAATTGTCATTTACTCAACTTAATTTGGGCACAAATCCACAGATATGGAGCACCTAGTGAGAATCGAACTCAGTACTAAGTAGTAATCTTAAATCATACTAACTATATATATATATATATATATATATATATATATATATATATATATATATATATATATATAATGTAATGTTATATATTTATCGGTCAAGCAACCTGTTCTTTTGTTTTTTTTCTTTTTTAATCATTTCACCCGAAGTAAGGTAATAAAGCCACTAAGATGCAAAGGGTTACTGAGTCTGAGAGAACATAAGAAAAATACTATTTAGAAGAAAGAACAATAAAAGAACAGAAATTAAGACAGAAAATATCTTCTATGTATTGATGATATTATATTGTTTCTGAAATGTTTTGTTCATATGTTCTCTGTCTTTCTATGGGCTATTATTCTTCAATACTTGAGCGACCATGGTTCTCCACAGCTTCCTGTTTTGTTTTTGTGTTGTTGTTGTTTTTTTTTTGCTTTCAGTAGTACTTGCTCTGTTATGTAGTTGTCGAAATTTACTTGCTGCTTTTACCTTATTTTCTTACCTTCAGTATGCCCTATAAGTTGCAAATTCTCCAGGCCTTCATTCTTCATTAGGAATCCCAAATATTTCAGATGTCTCATTAAATGACACAATGGAAGCAAGAGAGATATAAGGCCATAGTTCTCGCTAGCCGAAGGACAGATCTGGTCAGTTAGTCTGTTGTGAGAAAACACAGTAGTAGCAGCGAAGATGAAGATGTCCCAAGTGTCACCTACCAAGTGTCACCCAACCCAAGACCGTGCCCAGTGAATCTGTAATTAAATATCAAAGTATTTTGGAAACAAGATTCGTGTCGTGTTTTTCTTTCTCGTCGTGGCATTATTTTCGTCTTCTATTCTTGTTAAACATGCACCGGGCCTTTCCCAATTTTTGCCTCCATCGATACAAACTGTGCGTGTGTGTGTGTGTGTGTGTGGGGGGTCTCTAGTCAGTGAAAAACAGTAGGGGTGCTGGTTGGATGTTCACAATTGTCATTAACAGTTTCTTCGTAATTCCTTGTTAGGCTTTTAGAAAGATAAAAAGTAGAAGACTAAGAAGTGTTTTTTAATTTTTTTAAAATTATTTTCGTAGTGTTAGGTGACGTGTACGACAGGCCAGAAGGTTTTCTAAAAAGTAGTCTTCTCATTCAACTTGGAGGACGAAATATAAGGAGACTATATATATTTGGACGACTCTTTCTCTCTTTCCCCCTCTTTGTGCGTCATATTGCTCATGGTGTTAGCAATGATGGTTCTCTACAGCTTCCTTTGTTTTGTTGCTCACAGTGATATTGCTCCTTTACGAACCTTATTAGTCATTGCGGTATGTGTTCCGTCACCAATCTGCACAAACTTTTCAAGTAATTTATTCGTTTAATTTTATTTGTTTTCTTCTTTTTCACTGGCCTTCGATATTCCCTGTTAGTGTTAAATTCTCCAAGCCTTTTTTTTTCATTATGTGTTCTAATCATTCCAGTTGTCTATTTATGATTGTTAGCAACAGTTTTTTGTAATCCCTTTTCTCCTTAGAACTTTTTCATTTGTCCTATGCTCTCACCTTGATATTCTCAATATATAACCGTCGATACATCACCGTCGCTTCTAGTCTTTTTCTTCATTTGTGATGAAATGTTCCATGATTCAATATTTACTTTCATTTTTTAATTATATATATATATATATATATATATATATATATATATATATATATATATATATATATATATATATATATATATATTATAAATTAATTGATTTAAAATATGGGTTTTTCGCTACACAGTGATAACCATGTTTCAAAAATGGAAGCTAAAGCCTTCGAATTTAATTTTGTTATTAAACCAAAGACATTAGTTCCATTTCCTCGTCAAAATTAAATTCGAAGGCTTTAGCTTCCATTTATGAAACATGGTTATCACTGTGTAGCGAAAAACCCATATTTTAAATCAATTAATTTATAATATTAATGCTCTGTAAATTTACATTGAGTACTATTGTGTAAAAATAAAAATATCTATAAGAACACCGGATTTTATATCTTACTGTTCTTTCTTTTTATTCACACACACACACACACACACACACACACACACACACACACACACACACACACACACACACACACACACACACACACACACACATATATATATATATATATATATATATATAATGAATGAAAAATCAGTAGAGTCTCGTACTAACCAAACAATTTCCCGCTGTTTTCTAAACATTACTCGATCCTATAATACCGGAAATAAAATAAAAACTAAAGAAACTAAATATTTCAGGCTTACTTACATGGGATCATCAGATGCACTCTCACCCCACCAATTATGATTCTGCAATTCCAACTTAACAAGAGATGATTTCCGGGTGGAACTTCATCTTCCCACGAGGTAAAACGCCTGAAAACTGTCATTCGCCTCATTCAAACTTGAAAATTTCCACCATTTCATACTCAAATATTCTGTAGCCGACCAAATCTAACATATCCATAAATATATATTAGTAAAATGTCAAAATGACATCCTTTTTCAAGTTAAACACGTTTTGTTCAGAAAAATAGATTTTCTTTTTTTTTAAATATTATCTGAATTTCCATGATGAAGTACTGACAATTATTAATTTTTGGCTAGCATGCATTGCATTATAATTTTCTTTTTTTTATCTTCTTTTGTAATCATTTCACCCCAAGCAAGACGATAGAACCACTAAAACGCAACAGATTACTGAGAGTGAAAGAGAATAAGAATAAGGGTGATAAAAGAACATGATTCAGAAAGACAGAAAATGGAGATTGACGTTGCATTTAAATTTTTGAGCATCATCTGTGGCAGAGAAGCAAGAAACTGGAAGAGTGTTCCACATAACTACAAGAGAAGAACCTATTAAAATAGAACTTATGGTTACATTTAGATATTTCAGCAGTAAAACGCTGTCGAGGTACCAATGAGGAGGGCTCATTAGATCAACTGCAGTGAAAATATTTATAGAAAAGACATAGGGAAACTACGTCACGGCGGTGGGAAGTGACATGACTGGTTAGGATCGTCCAATCCCCCCAGTAACCAAGTTCGTCAACCAGCAGCGTGGGTAGACAATAAAGAATAAACCTCCAATACGGTTCCATCTGGGCTACTAAATTTTGAATTTACTTTTTTCTCATTAGTAGTATAAGTTGGCTCAGTATATTTTAAAGTAATTCCAAAAGTAGCGAGTAGTGAAATTCAAAATTTTATAAATAGAGCATATAAACACTGAGAAGGGCTTTTTTAAAACCATATCCCACCATGCAAACAGTAAAACCACTAAGACACTAGGGTATACTAAATGTGGAAGAAATAGGCAAAAGAGAAAGATGTAGTGAGAAGAATAGAATAGTAATCAAGACAGTAGATAACGATTGACATTGTATTTAAACTTTTGAAGATCAAAGTTGACTGGAAAGCATGAAGCAGAAAGAGAGTTCCACAAACAAGAAGTGCGACAGAAGAAACTTAGCATAGAACTTACGGTTACATCTAGTCAATTCAACTGTGAATTGATGAGCCTTTGCCGCTAATATAGTACTCCGCTTAAATTTATAAGGTATCATAGCGAAGAGTTCATCCAATAATTACCATGAAAGTATTTATAGAAAAGGCACAGGGAAGCTACATTATGCTAGTAGGAAAGTGACTGAACAAGAGACGTCAGGTCAGGACTAATCATGTTGGATTCTTTGGATCACTAAATATACAACAGGAGCACCAGAAAATATTAGATTGTAATTTTTTTAAATATTAATAATTTAATGATACAAGTCTTATTAATTAACCCATAACTGGGCGAAAAGAGCTGGATTCATACATTTCCCAAGGGTATTTGCGCATAAGTGAATATAACGAACCCAACTTGAATTGGAACTCGGCCGACCGATTAACAATTATGAATTATTATCTTTTACTCTACACACAGATCCAGGCTCGACGTTGCTCAACTTCGGTGATCGTACGGGAACACGTGTTTTAACGTGATATCGCTATAAGCCCCCTTTTTAATGTATCAAGACAAGATTTCTGTCATGATCATTATAGCGAGACAATATCGATCTATTAGTAAAAATCTTTGTTTAATGTCACGTTATTTCAGTACACATGCGAACATAACTCCCCGCAATTTCATTTCCTTTCTTTGTGAATTGTCCTGACTTGGGAAATATAGCGGACGGGTTTCCCATTACCTTCTCCGCGGTTAGCAAGTCAGAATTTTCCTTCTCCTAGATTGGTTGCCACCCAATGCTATAATCCCTGTCTACTGTGTCTCAATCATATTAAAAATTTCATCTGATCCTCTTCTGTGTGTTATACCATGTGATACTGGTAAAGCAAAAGGGTTAATTTAAAATATGAACTGGAACAGGTGGAGAGCGTTAAAAGTACGGAATAATATATAAACTAAAAGAAGGAACGAAATGGTTTCCTATCGAAAATCTAGCTTGAAGAAAAGACAGACCTAAAAAGAATAACTTGAAGCTTAGATCTTCTGGTGGTATAAATGGCTTACAGCCAGATCAAGTTGAAATATCCGTTCTCATAGGATCACTAAAGTTGAGCAACGTCGAGCCTTGTCAGTACCTAGATGTGTGACCGCTTGAGAATGTCAGCTCGTTATTGTTAATCGGGGAGACAAGTTCCAATTCCAGTTGGGTTCGTTATATTCACTTACGTGCAAATACTCTTGGGAAAGGTATACCTCTAACTCTTCTCCTCTGGCTTTGGTTTAATTAGTAAGACTTTTATCACTAAACCATTATTATACCCCCGCCAAACAAAAAAAAAATTACAATATAAAAATATTTTCTGGTTTTAAATAACCTGCAAAGGGTTGATAAGCTGTAAAAAACGAACCAATCAATCAATCAACCTCTCTTGTGGTTTTAAAAAACGAATCAGTCAATCAACCTCTCTTGTGGTTTTGCATTAAGCTAAGCTTAATAAATATACATAATATTTGATAAAGATATATTCGTTAAAATTTTTATAAATACACAACGGGAGCACATCATTGTGGCGTAATGGTTAATGAGACCATCAGTACTATATCATGAGTTTTATTCTAATTAGGCGCCCCACACATGTGGCAGACTTAGTGAATGTATGCATATAACCATAGATAGGTGTGAAACCTCCATCATTCTTGAACTAAGAATTATGTGCTTACTTGAAAAAGGTTAAAATAATAAAACGTGGCGAGATCAGAGAAACAGTGCAGATGATTGTACGGCATTTAGCGGTTTCAACCCGTTATTTAGAAGCCTAAAACAAAATATCAACTAAAGCAAACTTCACAAGTTTGAATGTTTCTTTTATGTTAATGTCTCACGAAATCCACCAAAAGAGTGGATGACGCCTTGCTTTCATGCTCATTCGTTGCTACGCTGCCATTTCTTTTACTGGGACAGACAAGTAGCATAAGTAAGAACTTGAATCATACAAATATAAACATAGAGGGCGCCTGCTGTAGAATGATATTTTTTCTAAGCTCGTCTCGAGAGACATTACTAGTTGAATCTAATCACATAGCAGCATTCTTCCTCATCCATTTTAATACGCAGTATTGCTTGTTTACTCGTGGTGGACGTTAACAAGTTAAGAATAGGTTCAATCTGTTAAAAAAGTTTTGTGCATAACGAGGATCTTGAAAAGGGCCAAAATTTAAAAAAGGTGAATATTGTAGGGATATTATTATTAATAAATAAAAGTAAAAATAATAATAAATATCATAAATAAATTAAAAAATATCAAATATCATTAAAACTTTGTTTAAAATAAAATAAATAAAACCAAAATAATAAAGGTTCTCCCAGAATGCAACAGAAGACTTTTCCTGCCTAAAAACGGATACTTCACAACAAAAAACGACCAACTTTGATACAAATCCTCGGAGGGTCAAGATGTCCATCTCCTCTCCTCGACACCCTGTTTATCATAAGACGAAGTGACTTTCTTCCTTTGTTGCATGCAACCTTAAAACTGACTCTATGTGTTTGTGTATTTTAGTTATATGTGGTTTAAATCATTACTGTCTCTAAAAAAAATCATAAAATCTAAAAATTCTTACAATCTAAAAATATTTTATGGCTTTAAATAACCTGCCAAAGGTTAACGAGCCGTAAAAAACAAATCACTCATTCAATCACACGTAACCACGCAAACACACATACATATATACACGCGCGTGCACACACACACACATACATGTTATATGTATACATACATGTGTGTGTGTATATACACATACACATGTATATTAACTGCGGACTGAAAGGGAACTGAAACTTCTGCTGTGGGGACACTTCCTGTAAAATGCCTTAAGGAAATAAACGTATGTTCTCGCACTCCAATCTTCATCTCTCTTTTCTAAGAGCAGCGAGAAATCATCGCCGACTCATCTCAACTCCCTTTTACGAAGACCAAATACCTGCACGGTAAGATTCGAACCATTTTACTTCTTTGTTGATTGTAAACCTTAATTACTCCACGTTGTTTACGCGTCTATCGACGAATACAACATGTCAGAATTATAGAACCCTCGTGTCTCCTCGGTTAATCCCTAAAATCTCTTTTGAATATGGATTCCTTTTTTACTCCACCTACACCACTGGACTTTTCATCAGACAATCTTTCTGAAGATTGGAAAATTTTTAAAGAGGATTTAAAAATATATCTTACGGCTACGGAAAAACTCCGTAAAAGCGACGAAATAAAAACAAGCATTCTCTTGCAATGCTTAGGAAAACAAGGTCGCAAAATCTATAGGAATTTCAAATTTCAAACTGAAGAGGACAGTCTCACATATACAACAGTTTTAGAAAAATTTGAAGAGTACTGCAACCCACGAAAAAATGTTACACTCTCTCGATTTCAGTTTCTCACTGCTCGTCAGGAGGAGGCAGAATCTTTTGACGAATTTGTCACTAGGATAAAATCACTTAGCCAAGAATGTGAACTAGGTGAATTATGTGACAGCTTGGTTAGAGATGTTATTATCATAGGCACTAATAACTTACGCCTACAAGAAAAACTGTTGGCTGAATCAGATTTAACTCTGGAAAGAGCTGTAAAAGCTGGCCGAACTGCCGAACTCACCAAACAAAGACTTGGAATCTTACAAAGAGAGACAAAGTCTGTCAACTACACAAAGAAAATCTCATCAAATAAGAAAAACATGGAGCAACCACGGCAACAAAGACCTGGTAGAAGTGGAACACAAAACTCTTCAGGCAACACTAATGACAAAATACAAAACTGTAGATTTTGCTCATTCTCCCATTATCGTGGAAACTGCCCTGCATATGGACAGACCTGCAACAAATGCAAAAAACGGAACCATTTTACTAGTAGATGTCCTACAAATAGATCAGTACACAGAGTGGACCATGAAGATAGTGATTTTTCCTCCACGGATGATGATAAATCCAAAATGTTTGTAGATTGTATCTCCTCTAAATCCTCTGCCACTAACAAAAAAGATATAAACAATTACAAAATTAATGCCTCATCTGAAGACTGGAACGTCAATCTGGAAGTGAACGGGACAGACATAGTATTTAAAATAGACTCAGGTAGTCAAGTAAATATTCTTCCCACAAACGATTACGAAAGACTAGCAAAACGTCCAAACATAAAATCAACTGGTATAACACTATCTGCGTATAATAACACATCCATACCAGTTCAAGGCAATGTATTGCGCAGATTATAAAAAACAATTTGAAGCATCATGCAACGTTCATTGTGGCTGACATAGATGCATCTCCCATACTTGGACTGAAAACCTGCTCTAATCTCAACCTCATCAAGAGGATCTGCAAAATCAATACTAACAAGATTGATTTTCTCTCCGAAGTTAAGGACTGTTTTGGTGAACTTGGGACACTCCCGGGTGTTCATCACATTACTATGGATCCCGATATCAAGCCGTTCATAAACCCTCCTAGAAACATTCCCTTTGCACTGAAAAAAAAACTAAAACAAGAACTCAAACGAATGAGTGAATTAGGTGTCATTACCTCAGTGACGGAACCAACAGAATGGGTATAATCACTAGTAGTGGTGGAAAAACCCAATGGCTCTCTCCGTATGTATCGATCCACGGAATCTCAACAAGGCCATCAAAAGAGAACACTACAGACTACCAACTGCATCGGACATAATCCACGAAATGGCAGGTGCAAAGTTTTTCACCAAGTTAGATGCATCCAATGCATTTTGGCAAATTAAAGTTGATGAGGAAAGCTCCAAACTTCTCACCTTCAACTCACCCTGTGGACGATTTAGATTCACACGTCTTCCATACGGCATTCATAGCTCTAGTGAGATATGTCATGCGAAAATAGCATCCATTATTGAACAGATTGAAGGATGCAGAAACTCACAGGATGATATCATTATTTGGGCAGACACTCCAGAAATACTAAAAAACAGAACCATTGAGATTTTGAATGCCATAAGAAAATCAGGCATGAAATTAAATCAGTCAAAGTGCCAGTTTAGCATAACCGAATTGACATTTCTAGGGCACAGAATTTCCAGTCAGGGAGTCGAGCCTGATGAAAGAAAATGCAAAGCGATAAGAGACATGCCAGACCCATCAACTAAAACAGAACTCCAACGTTTCTTAGGCATGATAAATTACTTAGGCAAGTTCATTCCAAATTTGTCAAATGAAACTGCACTTCTTCGTCTCTTATTAGAAAAAGACAACATGTGGTCTTTTGACAAACCACAAAAAGAAGCAATTCAATGACTCAAAAACTTAGTTACGCAGAGTCCAACATTGAAATACTTTGACCTGGTACTTCCAATTAAAGTGTCTTCTGATGCTTCAACACTAGGACTTGGAGCAATGTTAGAACAAAAACACAATGACAATTGGGCTCCAGTAGCATTTGCTAGCCGCTCTCTCACACCCGCTGAAGCCAACTATTGCCCCCTTGAACTTGAAATGCTGTCCATAGTATTTGCCTGTGAACATTTCCATGAATTCTTGTATGGACAACGTTTTCTAGTGAACAATGATCACAAACCTCTAAAATCCATTGTCACAAAACCCATTGCGAAAGCACCCCCCAGAATACAACGTTTCTTAATGCGTCTACAGAAGTATGACTTTGAAATTGCATACACTCAAGGCAAACTAATGCATGTTGTTGACACACTCAGCCGTGCAGCACAGAAAAAGAACACACCAGAAATCTCTGACAAAGAAATGAACTTTTTTGTCCATTCCATAATGTCCTCCATACCCATCAGTGACAAACGTCAACAACAACTCACAACTGAAACAGCGAATGACCAAACGTTACAACAACTGCAACATCAAATTATGATTGGATGGCCACAACATCGACACAACCTGCACCCTTGTCTTCACCCTTATTTCAATTGCCGAAATGACTTAACGTGCCATAAGGGGCTGGTAATGAAAGGTTCACAAATTGTTGTACCACTCAGTATGCGTGCGGAAATGCGCAGAATTCTGCATCAGGCGCATTTAGGAATTGAAAAAACTAAATCTAATGCCAGGCAGGCTCTTTTTTGGCCGAACATGAACAAAGAAATCGAAGATATGGTAAAAAATTGTGATTCATGTCAACGATATAGCAACCGACAAAGTACAGAGCCACAGATTCCACATGACATACCAGACCAACCCTGGCATAAGGTTGGCACAGACCTCTTCAGACTGCAAGGGAAGTACTACCTCATGGTAGTGGACTACTACTCGAAATTTTTTGAAATAAGTCTACTCGATAATACAACTGCACCGACGGTGATTAATCGGACAAAAATATCTTCGCTAAACATGGGATTCCCAAACTAATAATCTCTGACAATGGCCCTCAATTTAAGTCAAGTGAATATAAAAGATTTGCCACTGAATGGGATTTTTCCCATGTAACTAGCAGCCCAGAATATCCACAGTCCAATGGTCTAGTGGAGAGGACTATCCAAACAGTGAAAAAAACATTGCATAAATGTTTCCAGACAGGAGATGATCCATACCTTGCGCTACTAACGTTGCGTACAACACCTGGCAAAGACAACTCTCCTTCACCGGCAGCTAGGCTAATGAATCGCCAACTGAGAACACTGCTACCAATCATGAGAAAAAATAATCATGATCATCAAAAGGCAAATCCAAATCACAGACAGACAGTACAATGTGATATCCATCAACGGGAGCTAACTCCTCTAAAGATTGGTGACCAGGTCCATGTTCATGATGGCAAAACTTGGTCCAGGAAAGGCATAGTGACTGAACGTTGCTCCCAACCCAAATCATACATAGTGCTGACGGAGAATGGTAGAAGTATACGCCGAAACCGTCAACATATACTGCAAGTACCCTGTTCAAAGACGCTAGCATCACAACCATATCCTGACACAATATTCAGCGCAACCAGACAACCTCATCGACCTAATTGACGAGAACCATGTCCAGTCGTTCCAGAATCAGGAGTCCAAACGAGATCAGGACGACTAATACATCAACCTCGATGGATGCAGGATTTTACAAAGTAAAGAAATTGTATCCTCAATAATAAAGAACTTGGGAGGGGGGATGTTATATGTATACATACATGTGTGTGTGTATATATACACATACACATGTATATTAACTGCGGACAGAAAGGGAACTGAAACTTCCGCTGTGGGGACACTTCCTGTAAAATGCCTTAAGGAAATAAACGTATGTTCTCGCACTCCAATCTTCATCTCTCTTTTCTAAGTGCAGCGAGAAATCATCGCCGACTCATCTCAACTCCCTTTTACGAAGACCAAATATCTGCACGGTAAGACCGAACCATTTTACTTCTTTGTTGATTGTAAACCTTAATTACTCCACGTTGTTTACATGTCTATCGGCGAATACAACAATACATACACACGCATTATGAATAGATCGTTCTCTTCCCATTTTCAATACAGATTCGATAATCACCGAAACATGAATCACAACATGAATTTTTTTAGCAGTTTTGTTTTATGTCAAATTTTTCTCAGTCTTTGTCGCCCACTCTCTTCTTTGAATGTTGACGGCAGGATAGCTGTCATATATTACTCATACAAAGCCATGTGTTAAGAGTCATACTGCCACCAAAGAAGTAAAAGTTGTCTGAAATACGTAGATGAAACATTTTAATGATTATCTTTTATAAAGTCATCTGCACACTATTAGTTACTCACGTCCAATGTGAGAGAACATTTTCAAATTTAAAGACAAGATTAAGAAATTCGCTTATGAGTATTTGCTATCATGCATGTTGCTATCTATTGAAAAGGAATTGTTAGATGAATTGGACGCAGAAGCAATTATTGGCAGATTCGAACAATCATTTAATGAACACAAACGATTGCTCTTAATATAGTTGATGATATGCAATGTTTTATTGTGCTTTTGAACTATCTGTTAATGTATGAATTGTGCAGTAAACTATTTAAAAATATCAACCAATTACTTGAGATTAAAAAATATAGGTAAATATCCAATTATAACATTCTGTATTTGCAAGTTGGTATCTACTACCAGTAATATGTACAGTAGATAGGCACTATGATTACACAAGAATACACATTTTCCGACCAAAATTTTAATTGTATCATTTTTTTCTATGTGTATTTTTAAAAAAATTATTTATTCGTTATGAAAATGAAATGATAGCATTGTAGTTGTGGGTGCCACCCTTGTCTCTTGGCACCCAATATTTCAGACACCCAGTTTACCACTGCAAGTAGCAATGAATTTCTGATCAGTTGAATAGTAACTGCAGTTAATTGGTTATTGCTTACGACCGATTTACGTTTTGTCTCTCACTTTTATTCACAATCGGCGTCGACCATAACGAGGCTCTTCTCAAATTATGACTTCGTACAAAAGTGAGACTTGAAACTCAGGGCTCATCCACTACTTAGTTGTACTCTTTCATTTATACTCTTGGCATGAGAAGCGGTAGGAGATGACATCACAGCAGTATTGAGGGTACCCAACATCACTTATAATTCGTTTCCCCACACCATATTGTTTGTTTACCACTGTGGTAGACATAATAGTTTTAAGTTTTCTGAAAATACGTAGTTATAAGATTATATTTAAATGTATTTAGCTGATTGGTATCTTTCGTCAAATCAGTAACGCGTCATCTATGTTAAACTGGCCCCTAAAGATAAGAAACGCGAGTTCAAATTTCTTTGGTGGTTACTTCATTAATTCTAGTTCATTCTTTATACCCACACGTGAGAAAAAAAAAAGATTTTCAGACAATGAATTTAAGCGTGCTACAAGATTGGCAACTAGGCGTCACTATTTTACTGTGCAACTGTCTATTCTATTCTAATCGTTTCTTTTCTCACACTTCTCGCCTAAGGAACACTCTTTGGGTTTGTTGTCACCTACAATGTTAAAAAATTTAAATGGAACGTCAGTTACCATATTCTGTCTTCCCAATCCTGTTCTTTCTACTCACTAAAGTCTTCTCGTTGTCTTCCATTCCCTGTAACCGCTTGCGTCTTAGTGGCATTATCGCCTTGCTTGGGATGAAATGATGAAAAAGAAAAAACTTAACTTTTGTTGTAAATTTCCGCGTAAGTTGACAACATTACCTTTATATGGCCTATATCTGTGTCTTAAATATATGCGTATTTTCCGTCGTTGCCAGGGATAGTTGCTCGAAATCCACCTAATATCAGGATTTTGAATTAAGCTTTTCCAGGCAGGCAGCGTATACATGTAGCAATATGAGTCAGATGAAGTTTTATTAAACTGAAAACAGCTGGAGCTGTCACAAAAATGTATACGTAACATTTACTTTCGACCGATGGTTATCAGTAAAGGAAGTCAACTTCAAAGTGCAGATCAAGAAGCTCAGACGGAGAGAAAGTCACGGAAGAAAGATAACTTACATTTTTAGACGAAGATGACAAGACAAAGAAAATTATTATCTATACAACTGACCATCCCACGAAAAAGCACACAGTGGGATGAAGAGAGCCTCAGAGAACGGACATGGGGAGACAGCCGTTAGACTATGCACCTCCCTCTCACCTATGCCTCGTCTCAACTTCGATTGCTTATAGCAATAGGTTACAACCAAAGAATAATATCGGGTTTACTATTAGAAATTGTTTTGTTTTTCACTCGTGAGTAACGATCTGACCGAAGGTTAATTTTTAATCCACAAGCCTTTGACTGGAAGAAACTGTAACCTGTCAAAAAACCTAGTACCTGGTCTGAGATGCAACTCAACGTACACTCGTTTTGGAGATTTGCACAATACAGTCTTCCTTATTCTTACGTGGTCTTACGCTAGACGAATCCCTTGAGAAAGCTAACATCTTGAAACTCTCATAAACTAGAGATCATAAGTACATGGAAAAGGTCTATCGAAACCTGGGTAATGGTAGAATTTCTAAGTTACTAGTTTTAGAAAAGCTACAATGTTGAAGCAACACAATCGTCCTCTTTATTTTGCCTAGTCTTGTGGTGGCAGCACGGCCGTTTATAGTTTAACATATGATTTTATTAACCTTAAGCTTAATGCGAAACATGGCCAATTGGTGGTAAACAAGATCCGGAAATGTGAGCATTTGTTGCACCAATTGTTCAAATATAAAAGTCTTGCTTGCTTTGAAAATCAGCATTCTTATCTTTTACTTGGGCTCGAACATCGACTACTGGTGACAGTGTCAAATATGCGACTATCTCAACTAAGAAGTAAGCGTTGTATAATAGAAGTATTAATAAGAAATAAAACATTTAACGTAACTTCCCTCTGCCTTTTCTATAAATGTTTTCATGGTAATTGCACTGTTGAGATTGGAGGCAAGGTCTCATCATTTTACAGTCGAAATGGCTAGATGTAACCATAAGTTCTATGCTAACAGTTTCTTCTGTCGCACTTCTCGCTTGTGGAATTCTTTTCCAGCCTCTTGCTTTCATATCTTTAATCATCAGAAATTTAAATATATTGTCAATCGTTATCTTCAGTCTTCTTAATTCCTGTCCTGTTATTGTTCTCTCTCTTTAATATTTTCTTTTTCCCATATTCTCTCATACTCAGTAACCCTTTGCATCTTAGTGGCTTTATTACTTTGCTTAGGATGAAATGATTAAAAAAATATAGTTGTGACAAGAATAGCACTGCCATTAGACATTGGATTTTCACTGACATCGTCTTCTAGAAATATAAATGACTTGTGACAAAATTTGTTGATGATGACAAAATGATCAAGCGAATCCAAAAGTTACATATTAACACCGACTTCTGTCTGTGTCCAAAGGTAGGAGCAATGAGCTATGCCAAGATCCCCATATGTGTAATCGATCAAATAAAATGGCGAAGATAATGTCCTAGATGAACGACAATATTATATAGATCGTGCGATGTCGGAGAGAACGAATTCTGAGAGCATGACATCATAATGACGTCAGGTTGATTGGTACATGGCAACGCATTCCTAAATGATGCTTATTAATTGTGACACGCTTTGCTTGCACTTACGCTTGACTGCTAGTTTATAAACCTTAATGACAGTAAGTTAATTGTCGTGAAAGTGAAGATGGCAAAGCATGAAAGAATGGTAATGAGAGAATGAGTAGAAGGAGAAGCGTCCAAGTGAGGAAGAAGTGGGAGGGGAAAATGCCCATTTCATGCGAAGGAAGATAACAATGAGGATATTCATGACGAAAAACATGAAAGGGAAATATTAAATTAGAGAAGAAAGGGAGAAGACAGAGCGGTGGAATAAATTAAACAAATGTAATGCGGAAAGAGAAAATAATTTATTAAGAAAGAGAAAAGAAGGGGATATATAAAGAGAGAAAAAAGATAAACAATTGTATTAGTGAAAACAAAAGATGTAAGAAGGCACAAACGACAGGCCACACAAAAAATGGAAGGAACGGAAACGAATTGGGTGTAGCGATCTCCAGTGTTTTCGCCGGAAAACAGATAGCGTAATGAAAAATGCCACAAACTTAACAAAAATAATTTTTTTTTCGTCAAAATACTTATGTTATTATTAAGATGAAAGACCAAAGTATTTTTTAATTATTTAAAAAAATTTTTTAATATATTCTAACACGTTCGAAATTTTGGTTAAAAGTCTTCTTTTGTTTACGTCATCGCGATGTAAGAGACAATAACATAGTTTTTTTTTTGCGCTTTTTTTCCGTTGAAAACACATTGATTTGAAAATTCTTGTAAAAAATCAAGTAATTGTCCGATTTTAATGAAATTTTCAGGACTTATTCACAAATGAATGAAATTATTTTTGAAATATTTTTTTTTTGAAAAGTTTGGTAAAAAATATTTTTTTTTTAAATATGTTACCCCCCACTTACTTAATTTCATGAAATTTCGCCCAAAACCTTTCGGTTACCTGAAAAAATTTTTTTTTTTTTTTAAAGATGTCTTTGGAGATGATAAATCACTAACTTTTTTTTTTCAAGATTGAGCTATCTGACTGAAAATTTGCTCTGAATTGAAAAATAATGAATCCAATAAAACTATGATATTACTTAATTAGAAAAGTTTTTAATTGCTTTTATAAATAAGTAATATTAAGGACATTATTGTATGAAGAAATAAAATTTTTCTGATGAATAATTAAGTTTTACAAGAATTTTTTCATTTTTTTAAGAAATTTTAATTAAGTAATTTAATAGTTTAAATATCGTTTAAAAGCTCTGTATTAGGCTGTTCCCTCGAGGTCATGTAGTAATTAAGTGGAAACAAATTTTACGATTCCAAAATTGCAAAGTTTAATAAGTTTAGTTGCACTATTTTAATTCTTAATTATTTTTTATGTTGCATTTTTTTAATTAATACGTTCAATATCTCCATGTATGGTAGACTGAAATTGCCATTATTATGAAAAGGTTACGTAACGTAGGAGTTCTGTCCCTTTACGTGGCCTTTTTAACATTTCGCTTCTTAGTTACTTTTCAGTTTTCAACAGGTATTTTCTGTTCAGCTCTAAAACTTAAAAGTCTAAAATTTAAAGTTAGTTTTTCTTTTTTCATTTACTATTTGAAGAAATTTTTTAATTTTATGTATTTCCATTAGTTTGAGAAATTATTCTCAAGAGAATAATTTTTAAAAATATATAAATTAGGTAGGTATCTCTACTATTTCAGCATAAATTTAGATTTAATTAATTTAAAAGCTTAATGATTAAATTCATTATTTCCATTAATTAAAATTTCTGGTGTATTTCAGATAGAAACTACATTGGATTGGAAAGTCACATTTAATTTTGATTTTTTAAATAATAATTAAATTACCATTTCATAAATTATTAAGTTACTTCTATCATGGTATTTTATTTTATTTTTAAAAAATTATTTTTGCATCTTCGAAAGGTAAATAAAAGTCAATAAAAATTGCGGAAAATATGTTCATTTCTAACAATTACTAGGTAGCTAAAACCCCACCAAAAAGCGTTAACTCAAATTTCTAAAAATTATGTCATTTATGGTCATCCGTAGTAGCTGTCATCGCTTCGTCATTCAACAATCCATCAATCGTTAGATCAAATGAACACGACCGATCGTTAATAATTGGTTGTATAGTACTTTTTTATGCTATAAGCAAGTAATATTTCTTTTAAATCAGATTAATTTAACTTTAAATTTTCTAATTTTACTAAAGTAATGTGTCAGAAATTTTTTTAAATATTTTTAAAATCGATAAACTTGTGTTTGTTTACAAATTTCTTAAAATTAAGAAAATGGCCACTTTTAAGAAAATTTAAGAATTTGAAATTAAATTTCACATTCCAATGTATATAATTTCTATCTGAAAAACACCAGAATTATTTAGTTAATGGAAATAATAAATTTAATCATTAAACTTTCAATTAAAGTTTAAATGTAATCTTCAAGAATGTTTTTTCATTTAAAAAAAATCATTTTAAACTTATTTATCGAAAATGTATGCCGAAATAGTGGACATCCCTAGGTAAAAGAGAAAAAGTCAAAGCAAAGAAGTGAATTATGGGAAATCAAAACAGGTACAATTAAAGATGAGTATGGGAAAATATTTGAGACGATTGTCCAGCTTTCACTACCATTTAGGAGGACAGATATCACGTAACAGTTCAGTATTCTTTTCTTTGTTTCTAACGAAGATTTCCTGTTTCTTAATACTCTACTTCGCTTTTGAAATGAATCTTTTTGGCTATTCCAATGAGACTTCGGATTTCAGTGTCACACACCCTGTCCTCTGTTAAAACACCTCCTAGATATTTACATTTTTGTACTTCTTTGATTTTGCTTTCTCCAATTTATAATTTGCATTTTGGTTCATCCTTTTACTAATAACCATGAATTCTGTCTTCTTGCATTTAATATTTAATCCATTTTTTCGTTTTCCTTCATTATCTTCTATACGAGTTTTTGTTTTCTTCCCGTATCTACTATCAGTATTGTGTCATCTGCATATCTTAGGTTGTTAAGATTGTGACCGCCAATAATGAATCCTTGTATGACTTCTAATTCTCTCAGAATCGCCTCGCTGAATAGGTTGAATAAGTCCGGTGAGAAGACACATTCTTTTCTTACACCCCTTTCTATATTTGTATATCTGCTGAACTTATCTTCTATCCGTATGCAGCTGGTTTGCTGCCAGTATAGGTTCTAGCTAATTTTAATATCCTTCCCAAATATGTCAAGGTTGCTGAGCAGTTCCAACAGATCTTTGTGGCGTAGTTTACTGAACACCTTTGCGTAAACTATAAAACACATGTACACACCCTTCTACATTTGTATTGCTCTTTTTGATAACACTCTGAGCATAAATACTGCGTTCTTTATAACAGTGTCAAACCTGCACTATTCTTGTCCTATCTCTGGTCTGATTCTGCTGTTTGCGCTATTCATCCGAATTCGGATAAGTTTTTTTATATGGCTGATTGTCCGATGGAATTCATATTTGTTTGCACTTGACTTCTTAGACAATCCTATGAAAATAGATCTACTTAGATTTTTCCAGTATATCATTAGTTGTAGATTTAATTTATTATTTCTGTAATCATGTCTATGCCAAAATCATCTGTCTGCCAGCATTGCTATTACAATTCCGTCTGGCTCTGTCGCTTTGTTTCTGTTCAATTTAGACAGTGCAGCTTCCACTTCAGTTTTTAATATTTCCGCTCTGTGATGTTTCTGTGTATTGTCGGTTGTGTTTTCTCTTCATGGAAGAGTTCTCCGATATATTCGTTCCATCTCTGAAATATTTCTTCTTTCTATAATATCATCGTCCCGTCCTTGAATGTTATGAATACGAAGAGATTTGACGCAACAGAAATGTGGTTCTACAGAAGAATGCTGAGAATGCCATGGACAGAACGTGAGTAATAACGAAGTTTTAGAGAAAGTGGAAACAAAAAAGGAAACATGCTTAATAGCAGGAAGAGACAGCTGAAATATTTGGGGCACATAATGAAGAAGAAGCGCTTGGAAAATCTGATACTCACAAGACAGAATAAAAGCAAAAGGGACAGAATAAAACAACGCATAACATATTTAGTGAGCTTGAGTAAATGGATGGCGGAACGGGGTTTGGGAAAAATAACAAAAGGATCAAATTCATTAAAAGCTACAAAGGATAGGATGTTATGGAGAGCCACGATCACCTACGCCATGTAGAGATATGACACACAAATAAGAAGTAGAAGGGAAAATCGAAAAGTGCCTTCCAAACTCTAAACAAAATATTAAGAAACAGAAAATTTAGTTAGAAATAAAGATATCTAAAATACTACGTAATATCAATCTTACTCTAGATAGTGAATGCTGGGCAATTTCATTACGTATGCAGAAGCTAGAGGGAACAGATATGTGGTTCTACAAAAGTTGGCTGAGAATACCATGTAATTAGCATGAGCATGAACGAAGAAATTGTAAGCAAAATTGGAAGCTAAAAGAATAATTATACTTAGAAACATATTTTTGATATTTTGTACACATAAGAAGGAAAGAAGACTTGGAGAATTTTACACTCGTAGGACATATTGAATACATTAGAAGCAGAAGGAATCCGCGGGTACCCTACCTAATTAGCTTGTGTAAATGGAGAGCGGGACAAGGAATGGAAACGATTGTGAGGAAATAAACATTGAAAGGCTAGTAAGATAGAGAGCCATGATCTCACTTGTCGTAAAAGGAGAGAGGAAAATCTAATTGTGTAAATGGATGGTGTAACAGGGACTGTGAGGGTTAGTAAGGAAACAGACATTGAAAGACTACGAAGTTACGGAGAGTCGGGATCCAAATCGTCCTAAAGGGATAGAGGTAAACATAACAAATTTGTGTAAATGGGTGGCGGAACAGGAACAGGGCTGGATTGTCAGGAAGCAAACATTAGAAGGCTGGGAAGTTATGAAGAACAATGATCCCAATCGTCCTAAAGGAAGAGAGGGAAACCTAACTTGTGTAAATATAAAGTGGAACAGGGACTAGGACGGATAGAAAGAAAACAAACATTGAAAGGCTAGGAGGTTATGGAGAGCCATGATCCCAATCGTCCTAAAAGGACAGAGTGAAACGGCGAGTACCTTACCTAACAAACTTGTGTAAATGGATGGCGGAACTGGGAAGATTAATGAGGAAATAGACATTGATAGAAAGTTATGGTGAGCCATGATCCCAATCACCCTGAAAGTGCAGAGGCAAACCGCGTGTATCCTACCGAACAAACTTGTTTAAATGAATGGCGGAACAGGGACTGAGAGGGATAGTAAGTAAATAAACACTGAAAGGCTAGCAAATTATGGAGAGCGATGATCCCAATCATCCTAAAAGGATAGAGGGAAACTGCCGGTATCGTACCAGAGCTTGTGTAAATGGATGGCGAAAAAGGTACTGGAAGAGATAGTAAGGAAACAAACATTACTAAGTGCTACGAAGGATAGGAACTTGTGGAGAGCAATAATTTACCACGCTCTGAAGAGAAATTATCCTAAGATCATCCAGATTGACAGACATCTGAAAGTGGACAGATGCGAGAACTGATGCGAAGTTGTTATGATCACCCACGACCTGAAATGAAATTCTCTGGAGATTATCCGGGTTGACAGACAACTGAAGAAAAACCGAAGACGCAGTTGGCCGGACGCTACGATCGTAAAAACAGACATAAGAACTTTAGTCTGTAATTAATGTAAATAATTTTAACTTCTCAACCCAAAAATCTAAACAGAATTAAAGTGCCAACATCGGTAGCGATGGCAGAGTTTTTCAACAATTTCTGTATATATTAATGAAAATCACGCTCCCAACACTTGAGACTTAAGACATATCGATCCATTGTTTCAATTATTGACCCAAGCCCGCAAGTGACTGTAATTTACCGAGGATTTTACAACTCCTTGGAAGAACTCCTCCCTGACTGGCCGTACTCACTACGTTTGAAAAACTGCAGGTTGGTGTCATAGTAGGAAGATTTTAAGTTGTCCTTCTCCTATATTGGTTGCCCCTCAAGGCTATAGGATCCAGTCTGTCCTGCTATTTACCCATAGCTGTCGGGAGAAGAGACAGCTTCATAACTTTCCCACGTAAGTGAATGCAATGAACTCGACTGGAATTCGAACTCGGCTCTCCGATTCCTCAATCCGAGCTGCTATCCATTAATCCACTGTGCCGAATTACGCGCACATCTTTATGTATTGTGTATTGTTCTAATACCCAGTCTACAGAAAGCATCACATAATTGTGTCTTCATACATTAACTAACCATATCCGCTTCACCTACACCAGTTTTCACTTGTATTTTCACTCTTACGGGGTGTAACAGCAAAATTATTTAAATCGTGTTTGTTTCTTTTTTTCAGGTCTTCAGATAAGACGTTTAGCCATCTTGACACCATTTGTCGTAAGAATCACTGAAAACCCATTTGAGTTATTCAGCTAGAAAGAGAACAGGGTAAAATCGTTTTGTGTCAGCCCTACTGTTTTCCCAAATGAGCAATGGTGAGAGGAAAAAAGATCCTTCGGGTTTTCAATAATGGTACCAACATTCATACTCTGGCTTCCATTTTCAAAGTCCATTCAAGAACTATCAAGAGAACGGTGAATAAGTTTTAAAAAGAGCGAACAGTAGAGAGGAAAACTGGATCAGAAAGTCACAACAGTAAGAAGAATCATCATGTCAACTTAGAGCACAAGAGATCAATTAGAAAAGATCCCACTCAATCCATAAGATGTTTGGCACGTGAGAGAGGAGTTTCACCTATGACAGCTCAAAGTGCAGTGAAAAAGACTTGAAAATGAAATCATACGTGAAACGTGTGAGGCACCTTGTTACTCCAGGACAGAAGGTTAGAGGGCGAAGATCATCTTGAATAAGTTGGAAAATGATCCTGGAAATATATATATATATATATATATATATATATATATATATATATATATATTTGAACTTTATTTCAATCCTTCATCCTTAGCTATGATTAATTAAGGACGAACATGTTATTTTCATATATGATGGATTTCATCGCGATTCTTCCATTAAACTTGGAGAGTAATTATACACTCTTATTGCTCAAAGTAGAGTCCAATAGTGTTATTAAAACATCGGTGATTTCCAGTAAGATATCTTTAATCAGTTTTAACATAAAACGGTTCAGAGCTTAATTTAACAATTGAACAATTTTGCTGTTACACGATTTGGACAATTTGGCAGTTACACCCGATATTTTCTGTTCTTCTCGCTCATATACTTATTCTATGTGCTGTATCCCTTCAGGGCGTGAGCAGTCATGGCTCTCCGCAATTTTCTGTCCTTTGTAGCCCCTAGCAAAGTTTGTCTTTTTGCTATATTTCCTAATCCCTGTTCTGCTATTTACACACGCACGTGAGGTAAGTTATGTGCCGCTTTGCTCTGTCTCTTTTTGCCTTCACTATATCCTGTGAGTGCCAGGTTTTCTAAGCCCTCTTTCGTCATTATGGCCCTAGAAATTTTAACGGATTCTTTCTGATACTAGATATGTATTCTTTTCATTTCCATTTTCTCTAAAACTTCGTCGTTGCTCACGTGTTCAGTCCATAGTATTGTCAGCATCCTTCTGTAGAACCATATTTCTTTTGACTTAAGTCTCTTCTCCAACTGTTTTCAACTTCCAGGTATTTTAATTCGAATACGGTCTAGCACATCGACGTGGTGTAATGGTTAGCAAGCTTGTCTCTCTCGATCAATTACGAAGAAACAGGAAAATTTCCTTAGAAACAAAGAAGAGTACTGAACTGTTACGTAATATCAGTCCCCCTACATGACAATAAATGTTGGACAATCTCATCACAGATGAAGAAGATACTTGAAGCAACAGAAATGTGATCCTACGGAAATATGCTGAGAATACTATGGATTGAACATGGGAGCAATGACGAAGTTTTAGACAAAATGGAAACGAAAAGTACACTTATATTTATCATCTGAAACAGTTGAAATTTCTAGGGCATGTAAGGAGAAAAAGGACTTCGGAAATTTGATACTCACAGGGCAGATTGAATGCAAGAGAGATAGTGCGAAAAAACGCATAATATACATAGCGAGCTTGGGTAAATGGGTGGAAAACAGGGTTCAGGGGAGATAATAAACAGACATCAATTATTAAGCGCTACAAAGAGCAGGAAATTATGGAGAGATATGATCGCTAACATCCTGAAAGAACACGCCACATAGAAGAAATATGAGCTTGTGTAAATGGATAGTGAACAAGGTTTAGGAGAGATAACAAAACAACAAAATTTATTAAGAGCTACAAAGGACAGGAAATTGTGGAGAGCCATGATCGCCTACGACCTGAAGGACACGGCACATAGAAGTACGAGCTTGTGTAAATGGATGAAAAAACAGGATTTAGGAGAGATGACAAAAAGACAACATTTATTAAAAGCTACAATGGACAGAAAATTGTGGCGAGACATGATCGCTAACATCTTGAAGTGACACGGCACTTAGAGAATTGAATTCGATTTGCACTGGGTGCGCCATGCTTTTGGTTTTGTACCACTACGCTTAGTAAATCGCTAATTCGAATACAGTAATTTGGATGAGGCGTGTAGCCACTTTGTCAATTACTAAATCTAGCAGTTTTCGGTGGAAATGTACTCGTAAGTGTGTTAATTCGTCTTAATAAGCAACAATCAAAATATTCGGGAACTGTTCTAACAGAAGACGGAAAGTGGGACACTGAGATCCAACGATGCAATTGGATAGCCAAAAATGCTTTCCAAAAGCTAAGCAGTGTTTTAAGAAACAGAAAAACTTCGTTAGAAACAAAGGAAACTATTAAATGATATCTGTACTCCTGTATGGCAGGATGAAGATGAAGAAGAGACTTGAAGCAACAGAAATTTATATCTACAGAAAGATACCGAGGATACCATGAACCGATTATGTGAGCAACGCCGAAATTTTAGAGAAAATGGAAACAAAAAGGAAAATTATACTTAACATCAGGAAGAGATAAAAAATAATGAGGAAAGAAGACTTGGAAAATCTGATACTCACAGGGCAGATTGAAGTTAAGAGGGACAGAGGAAAACAACACACAACATACTTAATGGCTTGAATAAATGGATGGTGGAACAAGGTTTAGGAGAAATAACAAAAAGACACAATTTATTAAAAGCTACAAAGGACAGGAAACTGTGGAGAGCCCTGATCGCCAATGTCCTGAGGGGATACGGCACATAAAGAATAAACAACAATTATTCCTGCCAAATCTCCAAGGAGAGCAGTTCTTCTAACGATTCGCCTCCGGTTGAATTTGGACGTCTCTCTCTCTCTTGACAAATTTTCCCAATCCTTTGCTTTCGGTTTAAGGTCCATTGTCGATGTTTTCTTATCAACTGGATTACACCTTCTTTGGACAATTAACTAAGTTTTCCACTCACGCTTATAAAACTTACCTTCAACTTTGTCTTTTTTGGATGAACTTCAAAATTTCTGAATAAATTATCACTAAACACTTAACACGGACCACCAAGACTCCAGATAAAAAAAAATATCTTCGCAACGTGTAAATTCAAACACCAGGCATTTGGTCACTGTTAATAAAAAAAATTCTCCTTTCATTTAAATTTTCATGACTGAATTTGCGAATATTGCCCAGAGTAATCATATCTCCAGCGTGGCGTATCCATAAAGAAATATATAAATAAATAAAAATAATTATAATATCACTGTATCATATCCATTAAAAAATAAATGAATGAAAATTAATTATAGTATCAAAAATAATTATAATAAGATAATTATAACAATTATAATTATGATTAATCCACTCTTTCTAAACAAATGAGAATTAAACCCACCTTTCTCCTCTACAGACACGACATTCTTTATCAGACAAGCAGTCAACGCGAACAGGTCTTCACCATGTGCGTCAATGAAAATTCCGTCTCCTTTTCCTTTTTCAGACCATAATAGTAATATTATTCTCTTAGCACTCAACAAAAATTCGAGGTAAGAAAACCCAGACACTTCTTATATTTTCCAACTTACTTATTTGGACACTCATTACGCATAAGAAATTAAAAAAAAAAACATACAAGAAAGACTTTACTTATTCCTTATCTTATCGTTCTGTCGGATTCCGATCCATATTTGATCTACATTTGACCCCAAAGTCACAATTTTACTCAGTATTACGGTCTCTCGTGTTTCTCATTTTCTACGAGTATTTTTGTATATATAAATGTTAGTGGGTTAGGGGTTATAACTCCGCTACAAGATATTAAAACTAAAAGCCTATGAAACACGCATGTGAGTAATTAAAGGTAATTGCCTTTTGGTCATCTATTTTGTCTGTCGGTTTGTTGCAGGAGCCACCACTTTTATTCGGTTTGTTGCAGGAGCCACCACTTTTATTGATTGTTGTAGTGGTTTTTAGTAAATATTTATGGGCTCCTGGAACATTTATCCCGCAAACAATATTTGGCGAAATCATGTGAGTCCTTGTAAAAAAAACAAAAAGAAACGAAATATGAAATTTAAAACAAACGACGATTAAATGTAATAAAAGGAATTAAATGTGCATACAAGTAAAATCAGAGGGAAAGACATTAAAACTAGCTATAAAAATGTACTTGTTTTTGTATGTGTGTGTGTATGTGTGTGTGTGCGCGCGCCCACGCGCTAAACAAGCGTGTGTGCATATGCGTGTGTACAAATGAATGAAAAAGAATGAATGATGATTGGGGAAGATATATCTGAATAAACGTCAAATTAACACCCCAGCAAAGAACTTTGGAGGACGAGTCTTGTTCTTCTTCTATATGTATTTACAGGCGCTTGGTTTTACATTGTATTGAGTGTGTTGGTATTAACCCCCACTTAGGTGGCGCTATTTAAGTACTATAAAAGGACGAGTATATCTTTCTCTCTCATTTTGCTCCTAGCCTATGATTGTTAGCAAATCAGATTTTAACTTGAATTCGGTATGTATACATTTCTAGAAAAAAAAATGAAATTAACAATTTTGAGGTAATAAAAATAATAATTGAAGAATGGATCACTTTTTATATACCAAAATGCTTATATAATCAAACAACAATATGCCAAAGCAATCAGTCTCCTGGCCTTGTTGGCCATGCGTAGAATACACCAGCTGCATCCACTACAGAGAGCGAAGATCCCTCACATAAGGTACCACCATACGTTTGTATGCTTGCGGACTCGAATATAAAAATGACCTATGTCTACCTGGCGTGTCAAGTATAAACACGATTTTTGTCTACATATAGACTCAAATATAAAACACTCTCTGTCTACATTTAGACTCAAACTCTTTGTTTACCCATTTTCTCCAGGCCAAATTTCCCCAGCTCAAGCTTCCACAAGCACGTTGGTTGGACTTAGGGGACAGGGCCATTCATGGAAATAGTCAACCAACAAGACTTGGAAGACAACGGGAGGAGGGACAATGTTTTCGGCTAGAATTGTTGGCAATAAAATTATAGATCTCTTCAACGTTGATGTTTGTGTCAAAATAAACGCAGAGAATCATTGAAAGTTCTTCGATAATATTTTTCGGTGTACATTGATTGATTTGTTTTTTTACAGCTTATCAACCTTTTTCAGCCAGAAAATATGTTTAGATTGTAAGAATTTTTGGAGATAATAATATTGATGTAAGCCCTATTAAAAAACCTATAACTGGAGAGAGAAGAAGTGGATTCATACCTTTCCCAAGGGTAGTTGCGCGTAAGTGAATATAACGACCACGACTGGAATTGGAACGCGGCTTTACTGATTTCCAATTCCAACCTGTTATTCATTACACCACCCGCACATTACAGCTTGTTCTCAAGAGGTCACTCATCTAAGTAAAGATAAAATTCAACGTTGCTTATCTTTGGTGATCGTACAGTTTTAGTGGTATAAATTACAACCAAAAGGTTTTAAGCTAAAAAGTATAATTGTACGTGACAATGTTCCTTCATATTCGACAAAGATTACTATTGACCACCTTGCTAAAAAGGTTTGTTGTGCGGGGATATGTAGCATAAAGCTCGTTTAAAGTGCATGGAACATATGACAACATAAATATATGAAAAGTTCAAATATTCCACAATGAAGACGCATGGATAAAGAAAGAAGGGATCTTTGACACTACAATTGGAAGCATTGACGGTGCAGAACCTGCGAAGTCATAGGTATATATTTACTACACGAACTAAGCAAAACAATAGATAAAAACGATATAGGACTCTACAGAGACGACGGTCTCATAATCTTAAGAAACTATAACAAACAAAACACCGACAAAAGTAGAAAAGCAATAATAAAGATTTTCAAAAATAACGGATTCGACATGGATATAAAAACTAACCTAAACAAAGTAGATTTTATAGATGTTACCTTCAACCTAAGAAAAGGCACATATAAACCTTACAGAAAACCCAATGATAAACCACTGTACATAGACACATCTTCCAATCACCCGCATTCAATAATCAAACAGATACCAAAATCGATTAACCGCAGGCTTTCCGACAATCCTTCCAATGAAACCATATTTAACGAAGCTAAGAAAGACTACGAAACAGCCCTAAAAGATAGTGAATTCCCGGCAACACTCACATACTCACCACAGAGCACAAAAAAGCCAACTGGAAGAGAAATATCATATGGTTCAACCCACCGTCCAGCAAAAACGTAAAAACAAACCCATGTAAAATATTCTTCAAACTCTTAAACAAACACTTCGCGGAATCAAGCACTTTACACAAAATATTCAATAAAAATACTGTAAAAATCAGCCACAGTTGCATCTAGAACACGGCATAAATAATAAAAAATTACAACAGGAAAACTATCAACTCACCCGAACAAATTAAACTCACGTGTAACTGTAGAATAAAGAATTAATGTCCCTTAAACGGTAATTGTTTACAAAACAACGTAATATACCAAGCCACGATAAAATCACCTGATAATGAAGAAAAGGTATACATAGGAGTAACTGAAGGACCCTGGAAACAAAGAAACTATGCACACAAAACATCTTTCACAAATAGTAAATACGCGAATAACACAATGCTTTCTACGTATATCTGGGAAATTAAAAACAAAACGCAAATCACACCAAAAATATCATGGAAAAAAAGGAAAAGATCATCAGCCTACAAAAATCAATCCAAAACCTGAAAACTTTGCTTGGAGGAAAAAATATCTATTATTACCTTCCCAGATCAAAGTAAATTATTAAATAAAGGATCTTAGTTCATCTCAAAATGCAGACATGAAGACAAATTTTTACTACGTTAGTTAAAAATCGAAAACTGAAAAGAATAAATAAAAATAAACAAAATAACATAAAAAAAACAATTACAATAAATTAACCGAAGCAAATAAAAATTTAACAAACGAATCCCGTTAGACTAGACTAAATAGAATAAATAAAAATAAAAATAAATACATAAAAATCAAGTAAAAATAATCAATCCAAATAAATAAATAAATAAATAAAGTAAAGAATAAAAAAATTAACAAACCAATTCCACCAAAATCACAGTTAGAATAGACTACAACAATCAATCCAAAAATTGATCGAGAAAATAGATATAACTGCTATATAACGATAAAAAATTACTACGTTACTCAAAAAACGAAAAGCGGATAGATTAAATAAAAATATGCAAAATAAAAAGTAAGAAAAAACAAATAAAAATTAATCCAAATAAGTAAATAAATGAACAAATTAACAAACCGCTCCTGGTAAAATAACCGTTAGAACTAATAAAAATAAACATAAATGAGCAAAAACAAGTAAAAATATTCAAATAAGTAAATAAATAAAATAATAAATAAATTAAAAACTGTCCCCCACCAAAATAACAGAATAGACTACGGCAATCAATCCAAAGATTGGATGAATAAATAGCTTTATCTTCCCAGACCAAAACAAACTATTAAATAAGCGACCAAAGCAAATCCACCCATTTTTACTACATTAATAAAACATCGAAAACCGAAAAGAATAAATAAATATATAAAATAAAAAAGGAAAATAAAAAACAAGTAAAATAAATGAATCCAAATAAATAAATAAGTAAATAAACAAGCCACTCCCGCCAAAATAACCGCCATAATGGATTACCCACAATGCACCACTGACCCATATATATAAATAGTCGAGAAAAAATTCAACACTCGCGGCCTGACGATTGCGCCTAGCAAGAAACAGTCTGTCGCCTCTGAGTATTGACTTCAATGTTCACTTATATATATATATATATATATATATATATATATATATATATATATTCTTAATATAAAGTTTGCATATATCTACTTTCAAAAGACTGGGTACCGAAAACTATATAAATTTTGCTCTGTTTGTTTATCACGTGCCTGAAATGTCCGTCCTGTTTCTATAACTTCATGGAGCAAAAAGAGAAAGATTGACTTAACGATGTCTCGTGCGGGTTTCGACAGGTCACGTGACTTTTTGTTATTCTCGTGAATATTTATAATTAATTTTTATTGCTATTTTTGTTTTGGATCAAGGCGAGATAACTTTTAGTCTCTCGTTATAGGTTTCAAAGACAACAAAAAGCTCCTAGCCTTTCCAGACATTAACTGTGAGCAGCGGCCTATTTAAACCTATGATTGTAAGAGAAGCAGATGTTCAATTCAAGCTATCTACTATAATCATCACGCATATGATTTGCCTCCATTGAGTGAGGCTAATATTTTTTTCATTGTTTCATGCAAGAAAGGTGATTGTGTGATGGAGAAAGGTGTCATAAGTCATCGACTGGGCGAGCGTTCATACAAAGTCCAAGCGCGCCAAGTGGAATCTATCAGCGCAACGGATGTCCCTAGCGAAGATCATCAGAACCAGTGGGACACACGCTGAATTTTAGGTGCCAACCACGCAACATATCACGCAAGCAACATAAAGTGCTCTACGGCCAAGAACTTTATCCTCGCCAGCTGCAGCTACTTCATACAAGGGGTTAGCTCAAGTGAACCAAAGAAATGTGAAACTCCTATTGGGAATAGCACACGCGCTGGAGGAGAGACATGACAACTAAGCATATCTAAGACTATGTGAAACAATAGCATCTACCTGATAAGTCAAAGACTGTACGTGAAGATTATAATCTTTATTTATAAAATGGAGATTTTATATTATCGTTTAATCTAAGCTCTCTTCTAACCGTTAAATAAGAGATCCCAGCCTATTTCTCTCTCTCTTTCTCTCTTCCCTCTCTCTTTCTCTCGCTCCCTCTCTTCTCTCTCTCTTTCTCTCTGTCTCCTCCAATACCGAATAAATCCAGTTGCAGGCAAGTTTTTCTTTCACTAATCTTGCGCCTGTTCTGTTTTTTTCAGTGCCTTAACGTAACAACTACTTGTCTAATCCTAGGTCTCAGGGACTGACCCAGTAAGGGATTGTAATTAACTAAAAGCAAAATAAAATAATAATAATAATAACAACAACAACAATTAAAGGAAATTGTTAGTTATATAATAATTATATTTTCTCAGTAGTACAAAATTGACATGAATGGGCAGGAACGGCGACCAATTAAGAATAATGCAAACGACTACGATTTAACTGTGTGTGAGATGTTTAGAGTGGAATCTACACTTATTGAATAACTTTGATTATTTTCCTTCTTCAAGGATAGTACAAAGAACCTGTTATCCCATTAATTCAATAAATTCTTCACGAGTATTTGCAGATAAATATGACACATTCCCTTTTCCAGGATTTCCATATATTTTGAGATGTTCTTCCAAGAAAGGGCCGAATTCACTCAGCAGCTCAAGTATACATAAATAGTTGCCATTTTTTGCTGGCCAAATATTCTCATTTTCTTCACGAAATGGCAAATCTCTGAAGGCAAGAAAGCGAATTATAGAAGTCACATGTGTCAACACTTTATGCCAATATTCCTGCTATGAACGATGTTGCTCAAGTAATAAAGAATCTACACTTCCAATTTCTTTAATGCCTTATCAAATATACTGTCACGCACATTCGATGTTCTTCTCTATTTTCATGTTCTGCAATAACATCACTGAACCCCGATGTAGCAAACGGAGATTCTTTCTTGGACAATAGACAACATATAAAACAGTACAATTGACCTTGGGGTGGGTGAATAGAGTGGCCATTCATGTTGTACACATTCGCCATTCCGCAGTTCACGTCTGAACACACATTGCCTTAATATTCTCTACTTGAGCTATTTTATGCACTCTGCGTGAGTTTGAAAGGTTGCATTCATGATACTGAAATGATGAGGGACCCACCTATGAATCCAGTAATCTGTTGCGTTAATATCATTAATGTTCTTCCATAGCCCAGGATCTGTCTCTTGGATTGCAAACTCCTTTACTGTTACAGATTTCGATATTTCCTTTTGTAAAATGTCACCAGCAGCAACAACAGGCAATGATGGTATGTCTGCTGAAACTGGATGATTGATAGCAGAAATGGATGTAGATGTAGATGCTATATCTGAAGGAACGGTACTAGTGGCTGACATTGCAGGAGTGGGTGCTGATGTGGATGCTATATCTGAAGGAACGGTGTGAGTGGCTGCTGTTGCACCTGTCTTGAGCCACGATGTTAATTTTGGAAGTTTTCCTATTTTCTCCCCCTCTGCAGCTCTCTTCTACTTCTGTTCTCCACTCAAAACATCTCGTTTCATTTCTGCTGAAATGGTTATTCACCTGGAAATATATATCTTAGATATTTAGTATTTAATCCTACACCAGGATGTAAGATTATATTATACAAGTGTGCTTGCAACAAGAAATAAATATTTAAACATTCTGCTTCCATAATGAAAATGTCCTTCCTTTAATTGCACGAACAGTATTTATTATTAATACAAACTCTCTATTGTGCGCTGATTCACAAAACTGTCAAAGAAGACCTAAATCTAGCTTAATGGCATAGCTAAGGTGTATGGCACTGATCTAGTCTCAACAATATTGTTATAAAAAGGGTTTGAGAGGAAGAAAAAGAAGGCTGAGTCCATATAGCTTGAGTGAAGCTTTATTCCACTAGAAATCTACTCCGGTAGCGAACCGTAAGAAGAAAATGGCCGACTACCTCATGAAGAGAGAAAGACAAAAACAAAGGGAAATCAATCAGTCCTGGAAAGTCAGGGAAAGATTAAAGAGTTCTTTTATTTTCACCACAAATATATAGGTCTACAAGGCTACATTCAACACTTTTCCAAACTTGCACAATTAAAAAGCTTATCGATTCATATATTCACAAACTATCAATACGTGATAATTAGTACTGCATCATAAATTCATAATCTTAAATAGCATGCTTAGCTTACCGTACAAGTGTTCAATCACTAATAATCTATACATAGCCCTATACCTGGGTTCATATACAATGTATAAATATATCCAATAATCATGTCAATACTGTTAATAGTACTACAGTAGGTCTAATTTTACTTCTACTTTTTCATACGTGCATTAATGTTTAAGTCCAAATATGTAACTCGTTGCAATAACTGATTTTTTAAATGAGTGAAATTCTTCAGCCAAATTGGATGAAGAAACGACATTTGTAAACAAACACAAATACAAAATCAGTTTTATCAAAAAAATATCTGAAGAGAAATATGAATTACTTTCTTTGTTGTTGTGAAATGAATATCGAATGAAAATTTTTTTGATTTAGTTAAGACAACTAAATTGCTGTTTTTTGTTTTGAGATGAACATCAAAGCCTAGGACAAGTCCCATTTTGTCACGGTTGCGACAAAAAGAGAAAGGAGAGAGATAGAAGGTGAAAGAAAAGGAGAATAAAGAAATACTATCAACGCTAAAGTTTTATAGCAATAAAAAATAATGTTTTTAGAAAACTTTGCTTAACACACGCAAAAGTGAATCCAAAACAAAACTCGTGAAATTTCACACCTTGATGCGAAATGTTTTTCGGCCAATAGAAAACTAAGAAACATTTAAAAACAAAATTTAAATAATCTTCAATTCTCAGAAACAAATTCTTTTACAGACCTTTTCGCGAGCCGACGCGAAGTTTGGTCGACGTCCAATGGAAAGGCCCGAATCATATCCGGGAGTGAATTCCCAAATGACCTTTTCAAGCCCCACAAACAAAACAAAAGACAACCAAGTTCACCTGTCATCAGAGAAAAGGAGACGAGCATATTAAAACGTCCCTCGACAGACGTCAAGTCATCGTTATTATTATCTCTACTTTTCTTCCTCACCTCTTTTATACTTGATAAACGAACCGAACATTTTAAGACTGAGCGATTATTTCAAAGACATTCCTTCCCTACGATAACGCTCATACATACATACATACATACATACATACATACATACATCCACACATACGTTCCTACCTACGTACACATAAACTCATTCTTGCAAGGACTACTACGAACATTTGGACGACCTTGTATCAACCAAAATACATTAATTTTATTTGTGAAATCGAATTGCCGAGACAAACCAACCTTTCCATTTATATAGGTGGGCGGCCTCTTTAAAGAAAGTCCTCGCCCTTTCCAGTGTCTTCTAGGTCAAAAGGGGATATTCTCCCACTTTCTTTTTTATTCGGGAACCCACTCAAATGTGTGGGAAATTTGTCCCGGTTTTCCCACATGAAAGGGTTAAGGTTAAAGGTGACAGAATCGATAAAAGCAACCACGGCTTGAAAGTGTTGAACAAACAATTCTATCTTTTAGGCGGAAGAATAAAGACTCAAACCCCTGCTTGGGGTGTAACAATAAAAGAAGAAAATGTTTATTGGCATACACTAAAAAAAGGTAAAGGGATATCCACAAAATATGAGAAAAAGAAAGGGAGAAGAAAATTCCTTTAACTTAAAGGAAGAAAAAGTGTTCATATAAAGACTTGCTCAAAATATTTCTCTGGGCGCCTAAAAGTTCTTTAAGCAAAGTTCCGTAGATGACTGGTGTTCTGTCGTCGAACTGTTGTTATCACAGACGATGTCAAGTACGCACTGCCAAAGAGGTGTGTATTCTCCGTATTTATTAAGATTAGAAGGCTAAGAAATATCGAGAACTTTTCCCTCCAAAATTGCTATACACTTTCCCGGTCACCTCATTCGTCAGGAAATATATTCTTATCTCTGATAGAGTCAAAGTTTTGAGAGCTGGTTTTTGAAAGCAAAGATCTGACAATTATCAATTTAGGGCAAGGGTGTTCAAATTTCTTTTTATATATTCCAACTCTCACGTTCGGCATAAAATATATACTTATCTCTGATAAGGATCAAGGATGTGGGAGCCGGATCTGAAAGTATGAATAAAAATTTGGGAGCAAAGATCAGAAAAGAAGCTAGAAAGTGAACTTGTAAAACATTGTAGTAGTGGTTCTCAAATTAAATTCTAATAAATAAAATGGATCTTTCTATTATGACATATTTTCACCAATCGCAATACGCTTGGATTGTCGTAGCAATTTCTACTTTTAGTATTTCCTAAAAAGGGGCCTCTGTAACACAAATTACTTAACAAGTTAACATACACAGATTAGAATGGCGCCCCTATGCTCGTGGGGCTCCCGGGCAAGTGCCCATCAGGCACATGCTTTGTCGGCTCTGCACATATCATTGCGTACTTTTGAGAGCAACAGGGGTTTTCGACCCTCTGGCTACTTTTTTTCTATTTGATTTTTGTTTTTTAATTTCCTACCCAAACGATGCGGCTATGAATGGATGGACTATCATTCTCACTAAAAATGCTTTAAACATAGATTTCATTAGGTTGGTGGTTGGGAAAAATTTAAAGTTTTTAAAATTAAACGACTTTACTCGTTATGTCCTAGTATAATACTGACTGGTTTCAGAACGATGACTTTTTGTGTCTTTCCCCGCCCAAATAATGCTGATAATGCTTGAGCTAAACCGCGAGAATATTTTCTCTACTCAGATCAAGCCATCAGCTACATATAAGGATCAACGTTTAGAGGAGTTATCCCCCTTAGACGATGCAATTCGATTGCCTGCTAGTTTGCTCCTATTTATATGACTAGATTCTTACAGTGGATGTAATGGGCGACGTTAATGATACAGAATCCTTTTTAGACGACCTTTATCACTTCGCCAACGAGGAACCTGTTATTAGTACCAAACGACAAACCTGTCAGCGCTGTTGGTAAGACGACCTATTCTCAATGTTAATATTGTAAAACCCGTGACTATAGCTTGGTTAGGATTGTTATGTCACAAACTAAGTGCGACCTTTTAAAAATAAAATACTCTCTTCCTTTAATCTCTCGCTTGTTTTATCATTCTGCTTCAAGACACTTAAATGTTTATTTGATACTAACTATATCTCTCTAATTAAGCTTTGAGATTAGATTGAGTCATTTGAATTACGCTTTTATGCTATTTTTAGTTTTATGACGCCACAAACTTAAGGGCAAACGTAGCTTTATTAGAAATTTAAATTTAACAAAATTAATTAAATGTTTATTTCTTTAACAACATATGCATTGTTATTGTGATACACACTACACTTTTTACACTACAGTGAACAAAAAAATGTGTATCACTTCAAATAGGAAGGGGAAAACCATGACTAGGTCAAGGGCACATTTTTACATTTTCTTACTCGCTGCAAGCATAAAAAAAACTCAAAAAAATGTTGAACCTTGAGAAAATTATTCATACACACGTGGTAATAACTAATACTTGTCATTAGTGTTTTATATCGTATACTTATTTTTTTAAGTAAATTTTGTTTTTGCATGTAAAAGTTCCCGAAGGATTTCAAAAAGTTTTTTTAATGTTTTTTTTTTTTCGTTTTTTTGTTACATATTTTGCTTTTGGGAAATGAATTTGGACAAGAACCTTTCAACCACTCACTTCTCATAGATGTTTTTATTCAGTTTTCAACCTTGCATTATCACCGATGGGAGAAATGATTTCTGTGCCATCAGTAGGTATTGTTAAAAAATATATATCCAAAGGAGAGCTCTGAATATCAGGCCATTTCAAAAGTTTAAAGGGAATGTAAGGGAAATACTGTTTGTTGTATTGAAGCTGTTTAAAAGCTAAATTTAACAATACAATTATTTTTTATTTATTTATTATTTTTTTTAACTGAAGAAATTTCAAAATTGTAAAAGGTTAATTTTGAATATCTGATAATTTCATCTCTGGTTTTGAGGAAAAATTAACTGCCAGATTTAACCTTCATGTCACTAAACATCAGTCACTACACATTAAAAATTCATATCTCTTAAAATTAATTGTAATAAGTTTAGAACCAGAACAAAATGTAACTGTAATCATGAACTGATAAGCCAAGTGAAATATTTTTAATGAAAACCTTAATAATCATATTATATTATAATCATAATAATCATTTATATTATTATAATCATAATAATCATAATTTATATTATAATCATTTACGTAATTAAATGTTGAGTTTGTTTATTCATGTCCAGTATGGTTACCCATCATTGTTCAGGTAAATGAATAAATAAATTTATCTGTCCAAGTTGTGTGCAGTCATGGCTCTTTGCAACTTCCTGTTTGGTTAATGTCATTTTTTTACCTCTTACCAGTCCTCTTTGTCTCTATTCTACCATCCATTCGCACAAGCTTGTTAAATAGGTTACTCAGGGTTTAACTGATGATTCTCTTTCATTCAGCAGGATGTGTGGGTTGTGTAATGAATAACAACTAACAATGTTTGGTGTCTCCACAATATGAATTCTTTGTTTTCAAAGACACATGCAAAAAATTGGTACTTTCTGGTATTGCTGTGTGTATAGTTTTATAACTCCTATGTCTCCAAAAATGTCAGCCAAATCATTGTGATAAAATTATGTGTGAGAAGGCAGTGACCCTGATGGAGTCATCATAGCACATGAAATGTCATTTAGTACGGAGAAAGCCAAGAATACTAGGTGAAAGAATAAAAATACCAAGTGGAAATATAATTAGACTAGTTAATCAGATTGGAAAATGATGGAAAAAAGTTTGGTTTTAAAAATATTAACCAGAACCTATAAAATACTTAGGAGAATGTCATTTGTTGGATTTGAACCCAAAATATACCTTGTGAAATTTAGTAAATTCAGTACAACTGAATTTTTCCTGCTCTGCCTCTCATACTCAAGAAAGTTGTGGTAACAATATTAATGTATTTATTCTGCAAAATCCAAACAAAATTCAGAAATATTATTTTAGTACCCTACTAGTGGCATACAGAGGTTTGGTGATGCCTGGGGTCAACTCCTTGATTGTATGCCCCTAAGACTCAAGTAGAGGGGCCTCTCGGGCCTTATACTGAGAAATGTGAGAAAGGAAGACATTTTAAATATGTAAAGATAGATGAAACATGAAATAAACTTTGATTGGATGCCCTTCTGATATGGATGCCCAGAGTGGTTGCATCCTCTGCCACCCTCTCTTCTGTATGCTACTGCATCCTACCTAGAAAATTCACAGTCAATTCTTACCAAAATTTATGATCCTGAGTCCTTTATAAATATGCTTCACATGCAATGCTAAGAGGAAGTTCTTTGTTTGGGGATAATATCCATCAATATCATCCACAGGGTGGAAGTGTATATAAACCAAAGCATGTGATTATATAGTCATTTGATAAGGAGTCTATGTGAGAGTTGTGCAGAGATTTAGGAGTTAGTGGGCCCAAAGTGCTGCAACAGAGCTTTGATGCTCTATCTTTTTCTTCTCTTCTCAGTTCAAGAGAAATACCAACTCACAAGCACATTTGTCTAATGTAGCAATTATCCCTTTAAAAATACCTCAAGTTCTTAGTGGAAAATTCAACCAAGTGTGATTGTAACCTTTTTGGACAGCTTATACTATTAAATTGTTCATGATTGTTATGCTGTTTGTTTTTAAATTTCTGCTTATAATCTGTTCACCTTTTGAGTAAGCTTCCAGGAAAACAAAAATATGCAGCTCATCAAATTGTACAAAAGAGTGCTTCAAGAAGTACATTTTAGTGAATACACAATCAACACTAGACAACTTTATATGGAGTCCAGCAGCTAGTGAAACCCTGAATGGACAAAAAACATCTCCTGCCTGTAAAATGTGCTCTTCACTTGGTGCTAACAAGGTGAAAACTGCTACTACAGCTAGCAAGAGTGTGTGTATATTGGGTGCCCAACCAAGCAGATAGACATATGACACTGTAGACAGGTGGCAGTGTCTAATGCTTTTTGCATCACTAAAAATGCCAAAATGTACCAAACTCAATGTCAACATATAATTTTATAAATGTTAAAATTATAGATCAACGCCTCAAACCGTTAATAGGTACCATATAACTTTGTAAAGTTTTTATTTATTTTTTTCTCTTACAGTCGCCCTTTAAGTGTGTGTTGGTGCCCTTATTTGCCACGTGAACCTATTCAACTGTCAACCACTGTCTACGTCTTACAGCATCCATTTGAGGTGAGAGCTTTTTTTTTTTTCTTTTTCAGTTCATTTTTCATTTGATCAAAATAGGGTTTTCAATTATTTCTTGTTTTTACCTTTAGTGTATATGATGTCCACTATTTTTTCATGTATGTCATGCTTTCTGTTTTTATATCTAGTCAAATTTATGTTGATTCAGTCAAATATTCTCAACTCATCAGGATTACCTTTGCCAGCTAGAACCAAGTATGATATGTGATATGCATATAATTCTGTCCATGTTTTCTGCTATCATCTCCATACTAGATCCCCACAAGGCTTGCAGTCTTGACAGTAACTTTCCAATTGTCCTAAAGAAATGTAGCTTGAACTGGTCCCTGTTCTCTCCAAACTCTACAACAAATGTCTTACTGCTTCTTGCTTTCCAGCTTTTTGGAAATCATCTTTTATAGTTCCTGTTCTTAAGAACTGAAGTCTTGTCCTATCAGTTTTTTTTACCCCTTTTGGGTAATATAAGTATCTCCTTTCACACAGCTGTCATTCATATAAACAGTATGACTTCTGTTTCTGTAGATCAACCATCAATGTGTTAACACCTATTTCCAAATATTCTAGATTTCCAACTACTGTAGCATTGAATTACTTCCCTTTTTATTAATAAATATTTATAAAAGAATATTGAATATAACTGACTACAAATGAGACAATATGGGACAATGACCTAGTGGATTAAAGTGTTGGTTTGTGAATTTGGTGATATAGTAATTGTGAGTTCAATCCCTGGTCTGGGCAATGTGTACTTGGATTCAGCAGGACTAAAAATAAGAACTAGATGAGATATTCCTAGATATGGACAATGGAACGAGAACAGTCAGTTCAGAATTGCCTGTAGGTTACCCAGATGATGAAGGCTGGAAGGTGCCATGGCCAAAACATTGTGATGACAACAAAGATGGCGACAATACAAATGTAAATAGTGTAAATAATGATGACCCTCTCACCTCAGAAATTCAGACAGAAAGAATACAAATGAGTTTTAGTTTTATTAAGTGTTTAATGTGTTGGGAATAAACTTTTAACCAAACATTAATTACTTCTAACTTGCAGTAAAGATGTTTGTCTTTTAATGATAATCTTAATGTTATCAATCTTCTGGCATTGAATCTAAAGTTTGTGGAGAATAGGACTGATCAATTTTATGCACTTATTAACAAAAATAATTTTTTAGCTTTGATCTCTTATAACTGATCATAGTCATTGTATGTTTGGGAAATTCTCTTTATAAATTCATACAAAAAATGTTTAATTATTTTGAAAACCCTCTGTAATATTTTTGTAAAATATCACAAATTGTCATGATTTTGTCTGGTGGGGGATGTAATTTAATTCATAGTAATGAAATCAATTATAGTTTTAAACACTTTTACATGTCTAACAATACTTTCTGTCATTGCATATTTACAGAAAAACTCTCATTTTTATGTCTATGAATAATGTGATTTTTGTCTTTCTAATAATCTTTATTTGTGTTTAAATTTGAGTGTCTATAAAGTTTGCTTAGCATGAACAAATTCTAAAGCATTTTCCCTATTTTGACTTGATGTATTTAAAATTAACATAATCTAGTGGAATCATTATTTTAATGTCCTTATTTTAGGTTCTTTGTACAGTTAAAAATTCTGTAGACCATCTGAAAAAACATTTTTAAGGGCCCAGTGTATCTAAACAATTTGGAACAAAGGTAGAATCAAGCCTAAAATAGTTTATTTGCATAGAAAATTATAGAGATACCAACTGTCAGCTTAATTTTTTCTTAAATATCAAAGATGCCAAAATCACAATTTCGTAACTTTTCTAGAAAAATATTTTAACCCAAGACAGAAATTTGTCCATAAAACAAACCTCCTGTCACATGTAAGAATATGTGGTAAAAAAAAAAAAACATTTTCTTAAACTGCCTAACTGGTTTGCTGATGGCATGAAAATAGGCAATTTTAAGGATGTTAAAAAAAAATTGAAGTTTTCAAACAGGAATGAATATGGTTACTGTGTAGAAATAATATTTTAGGTCATAAATGACAGGAAAACTAATTTGGATGTTGTATCTGACATACTTTGTAAATGAGTCTCTTTGCATTTTGGCATTTCAATCATTTTCAGTCATTATAAAAATAAAATTGCTTAATATGAACAAACTCTGATGCATTTTGACTATTTTGACTTGATGTATTTAAAATTAAAATAATCTAGTGGAATCCTTATTTTAATGTCCTTAGTTTAAGTTCTTTGTACAGTTAAAAATATTTGTAAACCATTTGGAAAAAAAAACATTTCATGAACATATTTCATATTATCTAAACTCTTTGGCACAAAGATAAACTGAAGCCAAAATAGTTTATTTGCATAGGGAATTATATGCGTAAAAACTTTCAACTTCATATTTTCTTAAATATCAAATCTAAAGTGGCAGAGTGAACAAAACTCTGATTTTGGCTTGACAAGCTCTCCTAGAAAAATGTTTTAGCCTAGACCAGATGTTTGTACACAAAGGGAAACTTCTAATGATCTTCAGACATGTAAGAATATATGGTAAAAATATAAAAACTTTCTTAAATTGCCTAGTTAGTCTGCTGATGTCATGAAAATAGGTAATTTTAAAGATGTTAAAAAATCAAGCTATTTTCAAACAGTAATACTGACATTCCTATAGCAGGGATGAATATGGTTACAACATAGAAATAATCTATTGGGTCATAAATGACAGGAAAACTAATTTTGATGTTGTATCTGACATGCTTAGTAAATCCATCTTGTACATTTATAAATTGCTCTCATTTTGCATTTTTGGCCATTATAGGTCCTTATAAAAAATAAAAGTATATAAACTTTTTATCATTTTGAAATCTGCAGTTAATATTAACTATTGTCACCAAGTTTCAACTCTGTACATGCAATATCCTTGAAGCTATGAATGTCAGAAATTCCTTGAAAAACTTATTTCCCAAAACACAAAAAATGCTGCAAAATTTCAAGATGCTCTGATTTTAAAACTATTAAAGATACAAATTAAATATTTGGAATTTATCCTTATATTTGATCTAATTCAGTAACACTCTATTTTGTTTTTCAGGACAACCAATGTCTTCGTACAGGACCAATGTTATACCACAGTCTGCCTCCTGGAAAATGTCATATCATCCGTGGAAAAAGATTCTCCCCAGAAAAGTAAATTCCATGTTGGCATCTTATGTTGTTTGCATTTCCTGAAGGAACTAATCTTACCAAATGTGTTTATTTCATGGCTTAATACAAGTAAATAATTGTTATGGGTTTGGGAAACCACACAATTAATTACATATATAGCAAAGGAAGATGCAAGGCTAGAAATTAAATCTCCAAAATATAACTGTATTTCGATATTTAATATACAATTCTATACTTGGATTTGAATAAGTCTTAATACTGAAAACTGCTAGTTGATGCTAACCTCCAGGAGAGCCATATCAGGATAAAGTGTAAAAAAGAGTAGACTCAGCAGCCAAATTGGCTCTAGACTTAAAGCCCGACAAGTTTGAGATCCCTTATACCGATCCAAAACCTCAAATCAACAGATTCCTCCATACAGAATGGCAGTTGTTCTGGAATAAAAACATCCACAATAAACTTTTTCTGTCAAACCCTCCTTGGGAGTGTAGAAATCAGCTTTTAGCAAAACTATCATGACTATGTATTGGTCACACCAAACTTACACACTCATTTATACTTAAATAAGAACCACAACCAAAATGCACAAACTGCCAAACCCCCTACACTGTAAAACACATTCTCATAGAATGTGATGCTCTTACTCAAATAAGAAAGTGATTCCCTTTGCCATTTCTATAAATATTTTCATGGTAATTGTTCTGATGAGCTTTCCACTTTGGTATCTTGACTTTACAAATTTAAGTGCAGTACTTGATTGGCAGCTAGGGGTCATAATTTCCCTGTTGAAATTGCTGGTTATAACTAAGTTTTATGCTAACAGTTTCTCCTCTCACACTTCTTGCTGTAGAACTCTCTTCTGGTTTCTTGCTTTTCCGTCAACTTTGATTTTCAAAAGTTTAAATGCAATCACTTCTATCTTAATTCCTGTTCTTTTATTGTTCTCTTTCCTGGATATTTTCTCTTTCACATTCAATAATCCCTTGTGTCCTAGTGGTTTTATTGCTTTGCTTGGCAGTGAAATGATTACCTTTTTCACAGTCCTTTCACAAGGATTGAAAGTTTTTTTGGTCTTTTACACAACTCTTCTGCTCACATCCATGTTATTTATTTTCATTTTGAAGGCAGGGGTAATAATGAATTGAACTCTCAAAGGCTTATTTCACTTTATCATCCAGATTTGTAGTTAGACATGATGCTTCCAAAGTCAATTTGAATGTTGTCATCAGATTTTATAGCATATGTTAAGTATAGTTGTCCCTAATTTAGCTGCAGTTTCAATTACCCACAATGGACCCTAGCAATAAACAGTTCATAAGTTTTATTTAATAATGGTCCAATGTGCATAAGGAATGGTGCCAGATGTTCAGAAAATGCCAAAGAGAAGCCATCAAGTGTTTTCTTTCAAGTGGAAAGGTGAAAGTTCTCAATAAGAATAATTATCTGCTGAAATTGCTAAGATGCTATAAAACTGTTATAAAAATTTATTGCAATATTTTATAATTGTTTTATTTTGAATACTGTATATACTTGAGTATAGTTTTTATGATCAGTGTGTGCACTATACATAGGTGCATTTTTTTTTTTTTGAAAAGGTTAAAAATCATGCATTTTCAGTGACTAGTTGCACTATACACAGGTGAAAATTTTTCTGGTTAAAATTCATGCAAAAAATTCAGGGATCACACTCTACATGAAGTCTGCTTATACACAAGTATATAGAATAGTTATTGTTGTTAGTCACTTTTTGCTCTGGTGGCATGCCCTAAGCTCTGTGGCATGAACAAACGTATCTATTATGTATCTTTATGTATTGTTCTAATTGTTAATTTTATTATTACTTATTACTATCAATCACTTATTGCATCTAATATTATGTAAATAAAACTTTATCACAGATACAAATGTATAGGAAAACCATACAGATAGTTTGATACCAACCATTGAAATTCTTGGAATATGTCGAGGTGTGGTAACGCACAAATAGTAGTTGGGAATAGTGTTTTTACCAAATAGTTGCATTACAAAACTTGAATGTATAGAAATACAAATATAATAAGTTCTCCGCTCAAGAAAGAAAGAAATCAAAAATAAATTCTGATGTTTGTCCATTTGGGTAGTGGTTTGAACGATGAAATTTTCAACACCTCTTTTTAGTTAATGTGAATAAAAACTCTACATTAAAAGACTGGATAAGCAAACTGTCAAATGCAACTCAAAAATGGACCTTAAAAACTTCTAGTATACATGGTGTGAGAATTTAATTCCCAGAATATCTATAGGGTATCACTGGGGTAATGAGTCGAAGAATGGTAAGATGTGCACAATGATGTCAGGCATAAGAAGTCAAAAATAAAATGTTTATCTGGAAATACTAAAACCATTATGACAATCTGTTCAAAGGAAAATAACAGGATTCTGGCTTGGCAAGTGGATTCTTCACCCTACCACCCCTATCCTACAGACAAAACATTGCTAGCCTCTATCTCTGTTATGATGATAAATGTTTGAATGAGTTACATCCATTAGTTCCACCATCTCAAACCTTCACAGCAAGGACTCACCATGCCATGTTCATGGTGGTAAACCATCCCTAATCCTTTTGTGTTTCTTTAATAAAAAGCAAATTCCCCTCAAACAGGTTCTTCACCAGAGTTGTTACTTTGTGGGACAAACTACCTGAGAGGATGCTTCCCTGACAATCTTGGTCTCTTTAAGACCAGAGTCAACCACTATCTATCTTACAAGTTCTCATAATATGAATTTCTTACTTCTTCCTTCCAACTCCCTTTCAACAATCTCAGTCAGTATCCATCTACCTTGAGTGGGCATTTGGCTTTGTATTACATCAACAGTATATAAAAAAAATGAGTGCTTCTGTAAAGGATGCATTAGGAGTTTGCAAGTTCTTAACTAAGAAATCCATTACAAAAATGGGCTCTTTGCCTTTATTCATCAGATTTATCCACCTGTGATTCTTGGCTATTTCAACAATAGAAATGTATTTGTCTTGTCTGGTTTTTGCATGTCCATACGTTGAAAGGGCCTCTCTTAACTGAGAAAAACATTGGTGTTATATAGCTCTCCCAGCCCCAGACCCACACTGACTATTCACTAATACCTCCCCAGTATCGTTCATATGTAAATAGTCAGCACCACCTACTGTGAGTAAAAGGTCTTCTCAACAACCCATTGTGGAATGGGACACAACTCCAGGTGTTTACAGCACCACATACAACCAACTTGGAGTTTTTATCGGGCTGAACCGATACTCTTTCACAAGAAATTGCCCTGAAATGAAGATTTGCTAACATCTAGCAACACAGGTCTACATTTCTGAATGTTATTACAGAAAACATCTTCCAAGAATGTTTCCAGCAAAGGCACCATCTCATTAAGTGCATAACTTTACAATTGATGTACTTTGAAGGTGACAGAATTCCAGTAATGACCAAGAACACTTTTCTTACACATGGTTATTCCAGTAATGACCATAGTGACAGCTTAAGCTTTTAGATGTCAAAATTCTATGATTATTTTTTTTTTGTATGCTTTTACATGTTTTTTTTTTTTCTCCAGGTATCCTGAATTAGCCAGTGTGATGAAAGCTCCCAATACAATCTTGTTATATCCTGGAGTGGATGCAATAGATATTTGTGACTTATCACACCTTCCTGATGGCCAGGATATTGGCTACAATCTGGTGCTTTTAGATGGCACCTGGGCCCAAGCCAGAGGGCTCTATCATCAAAATGCCATGGTGAAATGGCCACAGAAGGTAGTTCAAAATATTTCTTTCTCATTTTCTTTCATCATACTTTAAACAATACATTAGAATTAAAGTCTCTGTTTAAATGAAAGCAGTGAAGTTAAAAGAGAGCAAATCATCTCATCCCTGTTACTACAATAAAATTACCTGCAAGTTTTTCTAACTAAATTTCTGGGATGAGGAGTTATCATTATTTAGATGTTGGCTATTGTCCTCATCTTTGTTTTTATCAGATCATTTCAGCTGTTTTGCCATCCAGCTTTCATCAGGTGTATGTTGATCCAAGTAACCTACAAGGAATTCTGAACTGAACCCTTTACTTAATCTACAGCCCAGAGATTGAATTCACAATCAATATGTCCCCAAATTTATGAGGCAATACTTTAATCTACTAACCAGTGTGTACTTGGACCTAGTAGAAGCTGGGCAAACAATAACTGAGCAGTACTAAAAGTATGAACTAGACAAGATATCCCTAGATATGGGCAGTGGAATGAGAACAATCTACCCCCATAGATTAAATAAAGAGTTCAGTTCAGAAAACCCTGTAGGTTACCTGGGTCAACATACACCTGATGAAGGCCAGAGGGCACAATGGCGGAAACATTGTGATAACAACAACAAATAGGACAATAATCTGAATGTAAGTAGTGTAAATACTGAAAGCCTTATACAAAGAAATCAGTTGCCGCTATACTCCTAACAATATCCCAGGCTGGATAGCATCATTATGAAGAAAGTACAGATATATGAAAAGCTTAATATTGGAACTCTAATATTACCAGCTAAATATATCAATTACAAATGTGTGAAATGTCCAGCGGGTTAAAATACATCTATTTTGCTTGTAGCACTAGTATGGCTTCGATATTTTTTGACCATGTGTCATTCCTGCTGTATCAGTTAGGATAGGGAAATATCCGAGATCAACACTTACTCTATGCGGATAGAAATTAACTTGATTTCAATATCAGAACATATTGTAAGCAGGAGTTAATCAGCGCAGTGTATTGACTTTTAGTTAGGATTTCTTTAATTTCTATTTTCTAAGTCCATGTGATCTTTCAACAAGGCACAACTGGTCAACACAATATCTTCACTGTCGGCTTTTTGGAGTAGAAGGTACACTTTTCAAGTTTTATTTCTCTTTGTTTTCTCAAGCATATCCAAGTTTTTCTTCTTTTTTCCTCTCTCTCTTTCTTTCTTTTTTTTGTTTTTTAATAATGTTGTCAGTATTTATAAATTGTTTATGATCTGTTGCTGAGATAGACAAGGTCTTGTATGTGAGTTTTAAATAGAAAAAAAAAGCATCTATTGAAGATATTTAATTTCTTGGACATCATTTTATCTCTAACTTGGTGGAAAAAAAAAGAAACGATCAACAAAGATACCAGTGTGGCATTCTTGGTGACTTTCAGTAAATATGAATGTACATGTGTCTCTGCAAATTTGGTTTTTAATTGAAAATAAAAAAAAAATTTAAAATAAGAAGTTCTTTCTTTTTTTTAACTCCTTATAAACGTCATAGGTTTGCTTAGATACTGAATCTCTCTTCACTGAGAGATTGTTAGCACCAGCCCACCAATAACTGATAATATTTACTAGCTTTTTTATGTAAAAGTTGAAATGTTAGACTCTTTCAGTTCCATTGGTACTATTGAGTTGGCCAAAAAGTTCCTTCACTTTATAAGTAAAATTTCTACTCAATAAAACAAACAGTCATTTTGGTCAACCCAATCATATATCAAAGTAAGTTAAACCAACTAAGTATGCCAAACTAAAAAAGCTGAGTGAAATACCCAACCAAGTGGATAAGAAGAGGATAAGAACTCATTTAAATATATCAAAAGTTCATATATCTAGGACATAATCATTATTATTTTTAATTCCTTGAAAGATTATGGGATTTAGAGAAAAACCTTAATGAACATCTAAACCAAATCTCTACCTAATATAAGCAATTGATCATTAGAAGATGGTAGATTTTATCTGTTACAAACTCTTAGAATAAAGACAACCATGTCAAATGTTTGTCAACAACTTAATTGAGTGAAAAAGCAGAACATGCAAAATCTCAACTTTCTTTTTTAACTAGAAACAAAAGAATTAGATTGTTATTGCTATAATGACTATATTCTTGACAAATTTACATTTGAATATTCTATGTCAAAAAAATAATTTCTGTACAGCCTAACACTAGATTGATAATCTCTTCTTTTATTCAGGTTCAGATCAACAGTGGGATGATAAGTAAATATGTGATCCGTACTCAGCCAACTGATGTTTGTCTCTCTACTGTGGAGTCAGCAGCAGTGGCTCTGTCTTTCCTTGAGAAAAAACCTCAAATCATTGATGTAAGTTTTATCTTCACTCTTTACTTTCCCAATCAATTTCTCAGATGTGCACTGTTAGAGAATCTGTGGGGTGACCTATTTAATGTTCCCCACTCATAGTTCTACAAAGGGCATCCCCTTACTCAAAATATAGAATATTTGTACTTATCAAGCACTTTACTCTGTCAGATGTTTTTCTGTTATGATATGTGTTCATTGCAAATATAAAATTAAGGTCGGTAAGCAAATCTGCCTCAAGTGAATAGAATGTATGATTGGTTTTGCTTAAATTATCTAAAATGGTCATGGGCAAATTGCAGCCTATTTGGCTTTCTGAATGCCACATCTAATTATATTTATTAAAGTTTTGTTCTCACTTGTTCACTCACACACTCTCTCATACATAACCACATGCATAAACAATGATTAACTACAATGTTTCTTGAATTTTCTAACTTTTTGTTAAATATAACGTTTTTTTAGGCATCTTAAACTGTTGATGATTTTTCACTAAGGAAGAACATGTGTAAACATTTTGCTTTAGAAGACAGAATCATTCATAATAGTTTTCACAGAATAAATTTTTTTTCTAAATTTAATTTTTTTAGTGTCAAATAAATATATTAGAAACAAATCACACATGGTAACGTGTATTAATTGCTCTTATCATTAATAATATACTAAGATTTAATTTTTTAAATTATAGAAAAATCTTTTCTCAAAAAAACAAAACAAAACTTTTCTTCATTTCTAAGGCAGCTGCTTATGCATATCATTTTCCTTAATGAAACTGGCTGAAGCACCTTCAATGAAAAATGACCTTAAATCTTTTTAGTATTGTGGCTCTGTGTTTGAAAATGTTGGCCATATTTGGTTTAAAGAAAGTATTTTGATTGGAAGAAACCTCAATTGTTTCAGGATATTGGGAAAGGCATTGATTTAAGATAATTGTCAAATTTTGATGAAACTTTTAGAATTCAAAAATAGATTATTTATGAAACGTTTCATTTTGAGAAAATCTTATTAAAAGATTTTTATATATTTATGTATCTGTTACCCCCACCCAATTTAATTACTTTTGTATCACTTAATGTTTATATTTATTATAAAGAAAGGTCCTTAGAGAATTTAAATCCTCAAATTCTTTTGGTCAAACAGAACCCAAGTTACAGAAACTCTACTTTGAATTGTAAAATAGAAAATGCAATAAAACTAAGATTTTTTAATTAGGAAAAAATTTAATTTCTTATTATGAACACTATTGTCTAAGAAAAAAAAATTGAATAATGAATTTTTATAAGAATTTCTCAGAAAATAAGAGATATTTATAATAATGGTTTGAAAATTATGACTATTTTTCTGATTTTGTTGGTTACAGTTTCTTAAAATTATGAGACCATTGTCCCTATAGAGACCTATATCATTTTTATTTTATTTTGCTTAGTTCATGTAGTAAATGTATGCCTATAAGCTCATAGGTTTTTGCACCATCAAAAGCTTCCCATTGTAATGTCAAAGGTTCCTTTCTTTATCCACTCATTTTAATGATCAAATAATAGTAATTTTCAGGAGTGCTGAATGATTTTTACTTCATTTGCATGTATTTTATTTGTTCTTGAGCTAAGGAGATGGCATGGTATAGCATGTGTTCTGTTAAAGAAGGGTATAATTCCTTTATATCTAGTTGTATAAATTGGCAATTATGTTTTTTAGGTTGTGGAACCAGTCTATAATTGTTTTGTTTTTTTTCACTGATTTACTCCTAATTTAGCTGTGAATTAATTCTTTCTAGTATTATTTTACTTAGTTCACTTTTGGTTGGGTTTATGAGTTTGCATGTTGGGTTTATTTTGAAGTTTTTTTGGTGGTCTTTTACTGTAATGAATGTTTGGGATTTAAGGATACAATTTATTCAGTCATCTAGGTTTAATGTTTGGCAAATTTTCTTTTTAGCTTCTATATAAATGTCATATTTTGCAGTTTTTTATGCTTTTCTCTGTTTTCCTTGAGTAGTTTGTTTTTGGGGGCTTAGTTCATATAATTTTCTAGTTTTGTCTTCTGTGATAAATGCATTAGGTGAATTGTTTATTTTAGTTATATCTTCTTTTGGTTTTTTTTCTAGAAAGTATCTAATTGTTTATGAAATTTTATTTTTCTTACTAAGTTAGTCAAGTCTCTTTCAAAGTTGTCTAATTCCTTGTGTTGTGGAGAACTTTTTTTTTGTTTTAAAGCCATATTTTTTTTCTTGAGTGTGGCATTTCTGTATTCTGTCACTCTATTCCAGATATTCAGCACTTTAACCCATAAATATAGCATACCTTAAAACACACACATACATACATACATACATACATATATATATATATATATATATATATATATATATATACTCCTTCCCATCTTCGGCAAAGTTTTTGAGGCCATTATCAACACCGAAGTGATTACTCACCTGATATCCCACGATCTGCTCTCAGACAAGCAGTATGGTTTCCGCTTTGCCTGGTCTACTGCCGATGTGCTTACGGCCATCACTGAATTTGTCTACCAAGCTATCCATAGTAACGGCGAAGCCCGTGCCGTGGCCCTTGACATCTCCAAAGCATTCGATAGGGTTTGGCATGCCGGCCTCCTTCGCAAGCTCCGGGGTTATGGTATCACAGGTCGATTGTTTGACCTAATTCAATCGTTCCTATCAAACCGGGATTTGAAGGTTGTTCTCAGTGGATTCTTCTCCAACTCCTATCCCACTACCGCTGGTGTTCCTCAAGGCTCCATCCTTGGCCCTACACTGTTCCTCATATTTATAAATGACCTTCCAGATGCCATAGACTCCAAGTCGGTATCTACGCTGACGACACTACTATTTACTCCTGCCTCAAGCACAAATCTACTGAGGCGGACAAAATTAACCTGGCAGCTCAAATTGAAAAGGACCTCCAATCGGTTGTGGACTGGGGAGAGAAATGGATGGTCAACTTTAATGCCTCTAAAACAAAACTGCTCTCCATTACCCACCACAAGGACCCATCCCTGCATCCCATCAGAATGTCTGAGGACCAACTTCTCGAGAGTTCCTCTCTGCGGCTGCTCGGTCTCATGCTGTCCGCTGATCTGAGATGGAACAAATACATCGAGTCAATTGCATCATCCACCGCAAGAAAAGTTGGTTCCCTGTGCCGAGCCAGGAAATTCTTCTCCCCGGAATCGATCCTCCAAGTCTATAAGTCTACCATTCGACCTTGCATGGAGTATTGCTGCCATTTATGGTCTGGGGCCCCTGCGTGTTGCCTCAGGGTTCTTGATAAGATCCAGAGACGGATATGCAATGTGATTGGCCCTGATCTGTCATCTCGTCTGCAGTCGCTCTCTCACAGATGCGATGTTGCATCGCTCTGCCTTTTCTACAAGTACTTCCACGGTAATTGCTCTGAGGAGTTGCTTTCGCTTGTCCCTAAGCCTCGTGAATTTAAGTGTCCTACGAGGCTGGCATCCCGTTCCCACCCCTTCACCGTTGAAACTGTTAGATGTAGACGTCTTTTCTACTCCAATAGCTTCATGTCTCGCACATCTCGCCTATGGAACTCCCTTCCCTATTACTGTTTCCCTGACAAATACAATCTCCAACGGTTTAAGTGTAGCGTCAATCGTCATCTCCAATTGCCTTGATCTATCCACTTCCTGACATCTTTCATTCCTCTCTGCTCTCGCTCTATATCTCCCGTAACTCCCCTGCCTCGATCGACCCTCCGTCCTTCTCTTTCTCCACATCCCTTCCTTTACCACTCCTATCTGCTCTTCCTCCAACCCTTCTGTAACCCCATGCGTGATAGTGGCCACCGGCCTTGCTTGGGGTGATACGCTTAAAAAAAAAAATATATATATATATATATATATATATGAATTTTCTTTTCTCCCAGATTCTGACTAAGCCTCTGGAAGCATTGTGCCAATTTCAGCTTGACCACGGTGCCCAAAAACATCAGAGCAAAGAGTACCTCATCAAAAATGGACTTTACAAAAGAAAGGTAAAATCCTCCCGGATCAAGGACGCTCACTAACTCAGATCACTAATTGGTCAGCCAATTGATCAGCCAATGGGTGCTTTGATAAAAATTTTAATTGTACATTTCAGTGTAAAGATTTTAAAACTTTTACATCTGAAATATTTTACATAGAATTTGTTTAAAAGAAAAAAGCTTTGTGATGGAAATGGGTGTGAGAATAAAAATATCACAAATAGCTGCAATTATTTCTTCTATTGAATATAAAAGGATTCTCTAAGCCAACAACATTAATCCTCTAATGAGAACTTGTACTTTCCAGCAGACTGATCTATATGCTATCATTGCTTTTAGTGTCACTTTTAAAGTTATGTTACAGTTCATGGATTAAATGTAGATCTGCATCACTTCTCAGTATTGCATTTGAATAAAAAAAATAATGTATGTGTAAATTTAGTTCTTTTCTCTAGAGATCAAATTTAAGAACTGACATGTTAGATTTTCTTCAGTTCTCTCTACAGCATGGCAAAGTTTTCAAGATATCAACATTGCCAGTTTATCAACTTAGGAAATGAAAATTAGAAATGCCATCAACTTATCTTTAAGATGAGATTTTTATTAATCATTATTTAATTAATAAGCCTGTCATTTTAGATACTAGCATTCTATGGTATCTGGATAAACAGGTCATTGGATACTTCAACTTTGCATATGAAATCTGGGAAATATTTTTTTTAGACATATTTTAAGGGGAAAATCAGGTTATATCAAATATGATTGCTGTTATCGGCATGATAGATCCATAATATTGCCATATTAAATGTAATTTGGGGAGGAGTGTCTTTTATATCATCAAATCATCTGTTTTATATTACATTTGTATCCTAAAACAAATGCATTTAACAAAAATCTGATTGTAAAAATACATTCAAATCTTTTCTACCCATTTCTGTCACTAAAAGCAGCAATTTTGTTAAATCCAGTATTTTGTTTTTGATTGTCTGATTCTAATGTTAAATTTATAGAAAATGTTATTCAAAATCATTGTAACATGTTTGCACATACAAGTGAATTTCAAATATTTTTTATATGAAAATGAGGCCTTTTTTGGTTTGCTGCCCTCCCCGACATCTCCACCAATGATAGAAAAACAATAATGAACAATATTTACCCAATAGCTCCCCTACACTTTCCCCCACCAAACCAAAATATTTTGCTGAAAGACAAAATTTTACAAATGTAAATAGATTCACTGGACATACGAACAAATCAGTGCAAAAAAAAGTATGTGAATAGCTATGGGAAAATAAGTATGTCAAATCTAAAAGCAAATTTGTGGTAAATAAATTATTTCTTTAAAATTAAAAAAAAAAATGGTTGGAGTAATTTTGGAATAATTTCCAAAATCTCACTTTACATTGTCATAAAAGGCATTTTTGTTGATGCTGTAATATAAACCTCGAAATAACAAATTCCTTTCTTATTTATTAAATCAACCACATCATGTTCTTTTGGAATTATGTTAGCTCTCACTTCCTAAACTCTTACCTGAGTTCTTTTTTTTTTCTTTCTTTTTTAATAACACTTATCAAGACACACAACTTAATAAAAATGCTATGATAATTAAAAAAAATCAAATAATTGAGTACCAAACTGCTCTGGGTAGTCAATTTAATCTGGATTCTGCCTTTTTGATGTTCTTAGTTTACTTGGAGAGTGTCATGGTGCTGCAATTCCTTTAATTTGATATTAAATGATTTAATCATGCAGAAAAAATTAAATAAATTTTGACTGCTTAGATTTTTTACCAGCAAAATTTTTATTTATAATCTTACAAAGATTGATATTTTTTTTTTTTTTTGCCTCCAACTTGATAGAAATAAAAAAAAAAATGCAGAAATAAGAATAATATAATGAGAGAAATGTAAGAAAAGATCATAGCAATTAACTGCATTGGATAAAATTCTATTTCATCTGTAGAAAGGAGAGATGACTATGCTTAATAATAACCATTCCATTTGTTAAAAAAAGAAGGCATTTTTGCTGCTCTCTAAAAAAAAAAAAATAAAAAAAATATTCATTGATTTTTCTATTTTATTCTTTTTGTCCACATTTAATTTCTGAAAATATTATTACTGCAATATTTTTATTTAAACCTGTAACCTACTCTCATGAAGAAATATGATCTCAAATATTTAACACTATCTGAAGGTTATTTTTCCTGATTTTTCACTAAAAAAAATCTTTATATTAAATGTTTTTTTTCTACTTTCTCTCTCTCTCTTTCTCTTTTCAATAGAAAACAACCTTGGTATTGTTTTTATTGACTCATCTGATCTCAGAATCTAAGAAGTATATTAACTACAAAATATTAACTTTGATGTAAGAATTCCCTAAGACAATTCCTTTCACAAATTTGGAAAATGCTGTAATTATAAGACTTCTTACTCTTTAAATTCTGTAGAATGTTCATTAAGTCATTATGTTAATTGAAGATTTTATAACTAAATATTTTTGCAAAGTGACATGTACATTAAAATATCTAAATGCTAATCATGACCTCAACAGTAGGTTATTCTATTCGAGATAAGCTTACTTCGACAAATATGATAATAATTGTTTTATGTACATAAGTAATAAATATACATTATACAATAAGTCAAAACTTGGTTTCTCTTGAAAATGTTTATCAGTATCATTTTTTTTATTGCTTTTTTTACTCTGTTTTGTACACATTATTAAAGTATTTTTATGACAAAATTTACAACTTCTTAAAGATATATTGCTTTGATTGACAAAATTTAATCATGCTTTCCTTTTCTCAAACATTTTTTTCTCTTCCTATTTAAATTTTCAGGACAAACTTATAAAAATATTCTATTTGCTGATGTTTTGTTCTGAAGATTTTTTGGACAGCAATTTAAAAAGATTTTTTTTCTAACACTAAGCATATTGATAGCTGCAATTTTACACTAATAGTATTTAGACTAATAGTATTGGTAGCTGCAATTTCTTTCTTGTCAGCCATGGTTACCATTATTATTTCTTCCTATTGTTTATACAAGTATTTTTCTTTCATCTTTTATATTTGGTGCTATTATAGTATGCTATCTACCAAAGCATTTGCAACTTACCATAAATGACAATGCACTCTACCAAACAACCCACTTATAGCCTACAGCAATTAATTCCTCAAACTACATACAGTGTTATTTTAAGCTATTTATCTAATTTGTATTCATAAATGAGCTATTTATGTAATTCCATTACAAAATAAATAAGTTAACATCAGACAAAATAATCTCAATTCAAGATTTATGGTTAGGGTTTTTAACATATTTTGTAGTTCCAACAGTTGGTAAATATCATACCATAGTAGGAAAAGAATAGTAGATATCATACTATAGTAGAAAATGGGTAGCATATATCATACTATAGTAGTGCACAATATTTTATTTTTAATAGATAATAATGGTTGACAATATTTCATCTCTTTTTACTAAAAAAGAAAAAAAAAAGAAAAGACAAAATGTATATAGCTGCTATCTCTATTAAAAAAAAAAAAATGGTGCTAGGATTGAGGTAGGGGTTGCAAAAAATGAGTGGCAAATTTCCGGGGTAGATTTGATCTTCTATTTAGCCAAGCTTGTGCAGCTTGCTCAGTAAGAGCAGGGTTAGGATTATCTTTTATTTCTGATCTGGAACTGTCTACTCAGTGTTACAGATTAACAACCTGACTCATTTTGTAGTAATAAAATATAACAGATAATCAAGCTGAAAGATAAACATACATTATAATGACTTATGAACAAAACTTAAAGTTAAATATTTTATAAAGACTGTCTTAGGATAATTCACATCATTACAGTTTTTTTTCCCAAGGTTAATAAATATAGAAACCAAAATGCATTAAAGTTAGTGTCAGTGTGTAGCCTAGGGTTGTCTATAATAGGGGTTGGCTACCTTTCACTATGTGCTGACTTACAGTTTTAAAATCATTCAGTGTGCTAACAGCATACGTATTTTTATACAAGTCAAGGACAATATTCACATTCTACAATATATTTCATATAATAATATATAGCAAATATACTTTAGTATATATTAAAATTGAAACAGCTAAATATCTTCTTTGTGTTGTATTAGCTATTGGTTTGGACTTCGTGATGTCATTTGTGGCTGTGTACCATTGAAAATTGCTTGACGTGTCATGTGTGGCCAACCCCTGGTCTATAACATTATTATATTTTTCCAATTTCCATCTATCTGGATCAAATATAAACTTTGGATAGTTTTTCTACCTGGATCCAGATATGCAACAACTTCTTTGTAAATAGAAAAGATACAGAAAATGAAATGATCTGACCCTGTCAGTTGAATTTAATAAACTAGTTTGATTATATAACATATATATGCAGGATGATTACCAAAAATTTTTTTATTTTTTTTTATTTTACTCTAATTTATTAAAACTGAAACCATTTAAGATACTGGCACTCATAATAAACTGTAAGTTTATTATGGCATCCAAAAGATGTGTTCACATTTGTTTATAGGTGCAAATCTTCAGGTACCAATAAGTTTTGCACCCAAGACTTTTACACAAATACCCTGTTATTTCAAATTTCTTGCACCAATCATCAATGGATTGTCTGGTTGACAATATTTTTTTCTCTAAAATGAGTTCAAAAATGTCATTGCATGACAATAACAAAATTTGTTTTGCTTAATTCGGACAAAAATCCCTGTCAACAACTGCATCAGCAGATATCTTGCCTCACTGCTTGCCGAATACTCAGCGACACTAAATTTAAGAAAAATACTTGCTGCTGCTGAAAGTGTTACTGGCTCACTGCCAAGTATATGACATTTCATATTATGCTATTTTCTTATAATTATGACGTTTCATATTATGCTGTTATTTTAAACTTTCAGGATTCCTTTAAAAAACATGATGTTGCGAGTGTTAACATCTTAATTTTGGTTTAATGAACTTTTGAAATTCTTTTTGTGATCACACTGCAGATTTGAGTTTATGCAACTAACTGTAGAAGATATAATATAAACTTTGAAGTAATGACAAAAGTACAATTTTGATAACTGGTCTTTGTGTTTACCATTGAAAGTCCAGTGCTACTAAATTTTGAATTATCTTTTTTCTCATAATAGCCCAGTTTTAAAAAAATGTCCATCCAGAAATATCTCGAACTTAGTAGTACAATGCTTTCAAAAGTAACCTAATGTGGCAACCCTGTCTACTGTATTTGATGGCCTCTAAATTCCTTCCAACTATTTTTCATTTCTTTTGTTTTCTCCTCACCTAATATAGCTCAAAAATGATTTTCAAAGTTGAGGTATCTGGTAGGCTAATGTTTATACACTGTACACTACTAGTACCTTGTCTAACTACAATACCGTAATTTTAAATGTAAATGGGAGTGGAGTTCTGTATGCCATCAGATATTGTATTTCAAAACCATTTACTAAGATTTTTGGTAATTTGGTTCTTGTTTCAAGACTTCAAATATTTATTGCTTGCAACACAAATATTTCTTTTAAAATTATTAAAACATTTAAATTATTTCATGAATTATTAGTGTTAATTATATCACCGATTCTAGCAGAGAATGCATACAAAGTAATTCCTAGTTTCAAAAATAATAATTTAATTTCACATCAAAGAAATTAAGCTAAGTTTAACTGTATCAATTGATATTAAAAATAATTTATTTAAAAATATCCAAATTCTCATTAAGTTTTATCAAAAATTATATTTAAAAAATCTAACTTGTTTGTAAAGTTTTTTAAATTTCTTTACATTGTGAATAAATTTGACTGTACAATGTAGATAGTTAACAAATGAAGAAATGTTCAAGGATTTATTTTACGCCTGACTTAATACTACTCATATAAACCACTCATGAGGGTCAGATAATAAATAAAATTTATATATATAAGATTCAAATACATCTGATGTATTTCAATAATGCTTTTGCCATTTAACTGAAATTTCAAAATGTTTAAAGCCCAGTGAAATATATTTCTTTTTCTCTTGATATTTCACTTTATTTTCTTTATGAATTTTAAAATATGCTTTGTTTTTTTTTTCCTTTTTATTAATGATACTTGAATTGACAGAAATAAATGTCAGTTTTTTTTTTTGTTTTTTCCAATGGTTATCAGAAATTATTATAAGGTAGCAAGAACATTCTTTGACCAAATATTAAGAAGTATAATTTTTTTTATTTTATTTTTTTTTTTTTTTTTAGCAAAGATAAATTGAATTTAGTAAAAAAAGAATTCGAACTTTTGTAATTTGAAACATAATAGATGTATCCTCAAGGGAAATATAAATTTTGGTATTACATTTCTGTCATTTTTATTTCAAATTTATCTTTTGCAATGTTTAAAAAAAAAATCAAAGGCAAGAATTTAATCTGGAATTATATGAAAGGCCTTCATATAATAAGAGTAGAAAATAATTTACTAAAATAAAGTTTTCCACAGATATTTTTCTTATTTTCTTTTTCTGTGAATATTCCAAAATAGTACAAATGACAAAATAATTTTTCCTCTATCATTATATTATGAATAGCATGGATGTAATATAAATATTTGCTAATCATACCTTTGTCCAGCATGAGGTCACATAGTAGGTAGGATGTTTCTGTTGTCCTAGTTTTCCATGCTTTGAAAATCAGCTTTTTTTGCTTTTAAAACTTTTTCTCTATTTCTGTCACCAGTGATAAAAATGCAAATCTTGTCCATCGAGCAAGCTTTTGATGTACAGTGCTATTTCATACAAATTAAACTTATTGAACAAAAAAAAAAATATTCACCAACAATTATGGTTAACTTATATTAGGGGTGCTGAAATTTTCTCTGCTCAATCCATTTCCCAAAATCTGGCAAAACCTTTTTTTCCTTTGTTAGGGTAATAAATTTTCAGCACCTCCTCATAATATATGAGATCTGTCTGGAATCAATCATTTTGAATATCTGAAGAACAGGTTTCACACCATGACCATAAGCACCTGTGAACACTTTTTGTGGGATTACTCGGTCATCAATGAAACACTTGAGTGAAGTTGTGTATTGTGTTACCATTACATTCACCATGAATGCATATCAAATTGTGTGAACTATCTGAATAATTTAGCCAGCTTTTGGTGATCATGAAAAAAACTTCAATACTGATACTTTTTAAACATTACGTTGGTCTAGAATGCGTTGAATGCAATCGCCATACTGGAAGGCCTGCAATAAGCAGTACATATGAAAGTGTGAAACAAGTGCAGGTCACAAAAAAAGGAAATTGGTAATTGACAGTTCAAGAATTAGAAGCCATTTCAAATATATCTCCTCCTATTCACATTAATGCAGTGTTCTATTGCATCAGTATGATTCTCCCACCTCCACCCACAATCCATGATTTCTAGCTTCCCTCACAGCCAAAATAACCCCTTGAAAAATTTTAAGTAAAAACTGTAGAAAATGGCTGCTATAAAATTAGAGCAACTGTGTCATCATCTACTGAAATACCAGTATCATTTATTCCCCTTTGGCACAATTAGGAAAAACACTATTTAAAATTTTTGTTAAACCAAATCTCAGTTTCAAAATACGTTTCTGGGGTCAGTAAAATAAAAGTAAACTGAGGCTTAAGCTCTTGGTTATGAGAATAATTTGTTTTTTTGGTTTTTTAATATATAATTTAAAAAAGAATTCCTCAAAACTATTAAAGTTTTAGTCTTCAGTTCCTGAGCCATAGCAGAAGTTTAAGGTGTGAAATGGCCAGTTACCATGCAATCGTGATTTTTGTGTACATGTTATATACTGTATATATTTGTGTATCATGCTACTTTTGAAGCTAATTTTAAGGGGGTTGCATCATACGTGAGATATAAAATTAGCGTATGTATTGCTGGCCCCAGCTATGTTGTTGGCCAAATTATATATACATTAACAGTAGTCAAATTAGCTTCAAAATTAGGTCTTCAAAGGTTGTATGATATGCAAGTATATATGGTAATTGCACATGTTTTATTACTTAAAAGTTATTTTTAGTGGATAACCAAATTTGAGTAGATGCTTCATTTATTTATTAAACAATATATTTATTTTTGTCTACTGACCTGAATATTCATGAAAATCTTATTAAAGAAAATGTTGTGCTTTCTGGCAGGATTCAAACCTTCATCCCCCTTGGCAGGAGTAACCATCATATTAAATCTGACGTGCTTTTAGACCATCTTGGCCATGAAGTGTGTTGATGACCAAGCAAAGTTGAATAGTACCTTATAAATGCACATCTTTCCCAGACTCTCAAGATGTTCATATTTGCTCAGTTTCATATTCTAACATAAAGCAATTTCTAAAGAAATGATGATTTTTATTTATTAAACTGACAGATTTTATTACTTAAATATTATTTTTAGGATACCCATATCTGAGAAGATGCTACAGTTATTTATTAAACAATATATTTATTTATTTTTGTTTATTAACCTGAATATTCAAGAAATCTTATTAAAGAAAAATATGAACCCTCTAGAAGGATTTGAACTTGTGTCCCCATTGGCAGGAGAACTGTTGATAGATCCAATGGAATATTTCTTTTATATTCAGGTTACTAGATGAAAATAAATATACTGTTAATAAATAAATGGAGCATCTACTCAAATATGAGTATCTGCTAAAAATAATGTTTAAGTAATAAAAATGTTGATTTAAATAAAAAAAAATACTTTTCTTTACAAATTGATTTGTTTCTTAGGATACAAAACTGAGCAGATATGTCTATTTTGAGAAAGGGAAATCTGTGTTTAAAGGCACTATTCAATTTTGAGTGCTCATCAATGCACTCTGTAACTGTGAGTTCAGAGCATATCAAATTTGGTGAGGTGTTCCCTAGGAGAATGCAGGTTCAAATCCTGCCATAGAGCGAATATTTTTCTAATAAGTTTTCTCAAATATTCAGGCTGGTAGACAAAAATAAGTGAATGTTGTGTTTAATAAATAAATGGAGCATCTGCTCAAATATGGGTATCCACTAAAAATAACGTTAACGTAAAATCTGTCAGATTAATAAATGGAAATTACACATGTTGGCAACCTCTCACTCAATTTTGCTTACATGTTACTTTCAATCTTCCCTTATGTTTATATTTAACCCTTTAGCATTTGACATGCTCAAACCTGCCCCAGTAAATATCAGCTGTCAAAATCTCACTGTTTGCATGACTTTCTGCATTATTTATGATGATTTTGTTGATATATTATGGTTTGGTAACCTTGAGAGCTGATATTTACAGGATGGGTTGAATGCTGATAATTAAATGCTCCTGCATAACAAAAATTGAATATACCCATCTTTTGTTTATAATTCAAAACTTTCTTGGGGTGATGGAGTAAAATAAGATTTAATTTAACTGAAATCCTTCCAGGCATTTTGATTCTTGCATGAACAACTTTCAAAACAAAGTGTCATTAATCACAAAGATATTATGTTTCTAATCCACTAGTGGACAAGATAGTTTATGTGGTGTTGATGTGTTCATGTTTGGAGAGGTTAGAACTTTGTCTGAAATGCCTGTAATTCTGCTATATCTTGTGTGGCACTTTGGCGATATATTTCAAGATTCTCAACAAAATCCAAAGAAGGGTCTGTAATGTTAACAATCCTGTTGGCCTCCATCTACACAAGTTTTAGTTATTATCTGAGGGATGGGTTTCCAACCATTAACAACAACACATTTAGATGAAACAAAAAAGATTACCTTTTCTGAAGAAAAAGTAGAAGCAGAATGTCAGTTGAAATAACATTTATTCTATTCAGAAATATACAATAGCAATAAAATGTTCAATTTTCCTTGCAGTGGAGTTTGTTTTCTAAAATAATTAAGCATTCATAGTAATGTGTGAGATGTGTGAAGACTTGCTTTATGATGGTCAGCCTAATGTGTTTGTGAGGTTTTAGACAAAGGCTTAGTAGGCATTGCTGGTTAATCCCTCCTATCGTGTACATAAACAAGGCTTTAGTTGGCAGCTGCTGGCTGGCTTATTCCCTTGTGTGTGTATGCACATGTAGATCAAACTGGTCTCCAAAATTGTTTTGAATGCCAAGAAGCAGTAGGCTTCTATTTTTATATCGGTAAAGGAAGTTCAAAGTCTAATTTCACATAGAGGTGTCTACTTTTTGATTACAAGGTTTTTTCATTGGTTAGAAAATTTTACACTGGCTTGTGAAAATCTTTTTCTTGAATTTACGTGAGTGGAGAATGGAATTATTGTGGGGAACATATTGTGGCTTGTATCTGGTGCATAGGAAATTGAGGGTCTTACCTTAACGTGTGGCACGTGACATCGGCAAGTTTGCTCCGTGAAAATGGTATTAGTCTCCCGTCTAGAAATTTATTATTTATTGTATATAAATATAATTTTGGCACATGGCCTAAAAAGGGGAGGGGTTGAGGCTGGTCGACACTAACTATCCTATACCTAGCTAATCCGATTCATGACCGATTCGCTCATTACAATTCCCACATTCACCATAAAAACTCGTCCGTCACCACTCAATCCACCGTACACCACTATGCCGCTTCCACTCAAGGGGAACGTACAAAACGCGCCCCATGCCATAAAAATTTAATGATAATAATTTGTAATACATAAAAATCTAATAATGAAGAATGAGAGGGAATGGAGTTAAACACAATAATAAACTAAAATCAACACGTCCAACCCTCAAAAAAGGAGAGGCCGCTGTATTCTGCCCATGGGACAAAATCAAGAAGCTCTCTCGCTAAGTGGGTGGGAAAAGGATAAAACATTATACGGCCATGGGAAAATATAAAGCTGACCCAGTCGAGATATAAACGGGGCCAAAAACAAACTGGGGAGGATGGGAATCTCAACCTGGATCATAACCAAAGATATGGCCGGGGACAGGCCAGGAGCAACACTTACATTAACTAGGTACACAAAGCTTGTCTAACCTAACCAAGGGGAAGGCTCCACAGGAAACCACCCCGTTGTGACATAGGTAGACCTAAAAGAGAAAATCAAGGCTAGCCCCGTTCAAACGAACCAAGCTCGCCTTAGTTACCCACCTTTCGCTAAAGACTGTCGAATGCAAGCGTTTTCAATCAGTTCTGACCATCACCTTGAGCTGATGCTCAAAGAATCGGATCAGATCCTGATGAGAAAGACGGTTGCCTCGCAAGATTTCCTCCTGTCGCGTCGTTCAAATTACCATTAGGGCCGTGGCCAGCAGCGTCAGAATCACCATTCGTTTCACCCCGGAATATGGGGACGATACATTGTCATGCGCGATCCATGAGCACGAGCTTTTTCGGGAGCGAGAAGAGCCGTCAACTCGCCGACATGGTCCCATAAGGGGCGGACCCGGGGACAATGGTAGAAGGCGTGCGAAGCCGTTTCTTCCAAACCAAGGCCACACCGCTCACAGTTTGGCAAATCCGCCAAGCCCCATATGAAGACCTTGTCATTGAGAGGCAGCCGATTCCGAGCCAATCGCCAGGTGAAAACTCAGGGTCACTGAGGTAATCCGCCGCTGGCGCCCAAGTCCAGTAAGAGCGAAACTCCTCCGACAATTCGAGCTGATCACGTAGGGAATCCTTCGCGACCCCCTCCACTAGATGATGATAGAAGAACTTTCTAGGCTGAGAAAGGTCACTGGACCGAGGAACATCTAACAAGGCCGACCGACACTCGCGAAGGAAATCCGATTGATCCCGGGGTTTACGATGGCGCTCAACCCGCGAGATGGGGGGGGACTGATAGTAATGAAAGAGAACGCGTCCCTAACAATCCCCGCCATAATCGAATCTCCTGTCAATGCGCGATGTAGGAAAGCCAACCTAGAGGCGAGTTTGTGGCTCACCAAGTGTGACATTCCCAGCCCCCCTTGACACGGACGTTGTTCACAGACTCGTCTGTCGACCAGATGCTTGCGCCCCCTCCATAAAATGAAGGATAGCGAGCTCTCGAGCGGTTTCCGTTGGCCTTTACAGAGAGGAAATATGGACAATCTATAAAGAACAAGAGGGAAAATGTAAGTGGCACACGCCTCCGCCCTACCCTTCACGGACAATCTCCGTCGACGCCAAGTCTGACCGGCCGCGTCGACCTTTGCTCGTACTTCAGACCAATTCTTCTCCAGCCGGGGTCGGATCCAAATCACATTCCAAGAATGCGGACAGGACCTTCCGTCCAACCGAAGGGCCCCGGAAGATCGACCTCCTTCCAAGCTGATAACCGCAAGCCGGACGACTTGTCGCGGTTTAATCTTGGCCCTGTCACCTTTTCGTACCGATAAAGCGCCTTCTGTACCGCCTCAGTGTCGCGGCGGGACGACACGAAAGCAGATACGTCATCGGCGTTCGCTGAAACCCTGGCTCTAGCCCTTCCAGGGACGGTGATTCCACGTAGGGCCGGACTGCACGCCCTGTCCCTTAGCTGACGAACCGACCTAGACAGCGCAAATGCACCCGACAGCTTCCCGTTCACCTGTACCACAGCACTGGGGAGCAATACAGGAGGCTAATTAGCGCCAGAAGTCGGATTCGAATCCTGTGGCCTGCAGGACAGCAGCAATGGTCAACCCTATCAAATGCCATGGTCTGATCCAAATTATTTTTACACCCTCTATGATCGTGCGGGTCAGATGCAGGTTGCTCTGAATTGTTCGGTCCCTCACAGAAAAAGTCTGCTCAGGACCCAACAGAGACTCGGCAACTGACTGCAAACGCTCCTGCAGGATCTTGGCCAAAATCTTTAACTCTGTGTTTAGCAGAGTTATGGGCCTGTAGTCATCTAATTTCCCCCAATGCCCTTTTTCAACTGCGTGATCACACCTCTGGTGAGCCGGTCGGGGATGGAACCCTGCCGGAACCAGTTGTTGAACAACACAGTCAAAATCGAGAGAAAGATGTGCGACAGCCTCAAGTACAATTAATAGGGCAAACCATCCAGACCGGGCGACTTGCCTCTGCCGACCTTCTTCAATGCCGCGAAGACTTCGCCCTTCGTGATCTTTCCCTCGCAGCTAGCCGCAGGGTTCAGTCGGCGAAAGCCAAGGAAAGTCAGCCAAATAGCTAGGAAACTCCTCATCACGGAGACCAGGCTCCTTGGTAAAGCGGCTCTCGAAATGCCGCCGAAACGCCTCGAACATGTCGTCAGTGGCCCGAAGAGTATGCCCCTCCTGGGTCTCGACTTCACGAATGTAACGATCGGAACCTCGACGGATCACTTCCTTACGCAAGTCTGCGCCCATGTTCACAGCTTCGAAAGACATCTTGCTTAACCTATGTCGAACTACCTAGCCCATGTAGTGCTCGCTAGTCAAACTCTCCAGGGCCTCCCTGGCTAAGGCTGTCTCTAGAGCAGCCACCGCCCGGGAAAAAATAGCCTTAAGCGTCTTCACTTTCTCAGCTCTATCTAGGGCGAGCCGTTTGTTGAAATCAGTGGTGAACGACCAAATTCTATCCTTAAGTCTCTCCCACCACTTATTCCCAATAACCGCCCCCACTAGCTCGCGCTGCACTACGCTAATTAGATGCTCCTGGAAGTCCCGCCTGTCCAGTAAAGACAGATTGAACTTCCAGTACCCAACCATTCTAGGCCTACGATACAACGCCATCCGGGGACAAACTGTGTAAAGTGTAAAACTAAATATCTACAAAAATAAGACAATAATAAACTGAAAAAGTTCAAAAAGTTTCGAAAATAAAAGGTGAAAAACTTATCACTTCAAAAATGTCTGAAATTGGTCACACACAAAAAAAAACGATAGAATCACAAGAGCGTCCCGTCGAGCAATTTTAGCAGTATGGGCAGTAATGAGGGTTTTTTGTGCAGTTTGGCATGCTTCCACCAATAGCAAGTTGTGTGCTGATTGGTCGAACTGGAGGAGGCTATTTGCCTGGGTAACTGAGAATAAAAGCGAAGAACGCTGATTGGTTGGTCGACCGCGGTGTTGGCCTGATAAAAGGGTTGAAGCAATGAAAACAGAAGGCAGGAAGGACGGATATACGTGGTGACGTATTCAGAAAGCAAGGATAGCGAATTGAACCAGCGGTATCTTGATTTGTACAAGTGACGTTCTAGCAATACAGACTTATTTAAACTACAAGTTATTTCGGCTTTTTCTCTAAATCATGGCGGATATTAGGCTGATACCTGAATTCAGTGGAGCTGCTACCTATCTACCAATTGTAGAATGGGTTGAAAATGTGGAGTTGGTTTGTGAACTCTGCGAGATGAAGAAAGTCGAGCGGATACTGCCACTGCGCTTGCGAGCCGGGGCTCTCTCTGTATAACGGCATCTGACAAAGGAGCAGAGGTCAAATGCAGAGCAGATTAAGCAAGCCCTTATAACTGCATATGCGGTGGATTCGTTCACTACGTATGATCAGTTTGTGTCACGACGATTTCGGCCAGGAGAAACCGTATATGAATTTTTAGCAGAGTTGAAACGGCTAGATTTGTTGGTTGACGGCCAACTGCCTGAACGATGGATGACGTGCGCCTTCGTTTCTGGACTGCCGCAACAAGTCAAGCAACTTCGCGCATCATCTAGAATGGACACTATGGCGTTTGACTAGATTCTGACTCGCGTTCGGGCCGTTATGATCGATAGCAAAGAGCCGGATGAGTCAGTTGCTGCAGCAGCTTAACAGACGAATACTGACGTCACCCCACGGACGGGTGGCATTGTGTGCTTTAAGTGTTTTGGTCCCAACCATTCGGAGAAGACGGCTATCCGGACCCAAAGATCCCGCGGCAAGATACGGTGTTTTCGGTGCAACAAGGTCGGGCACATTTCCTCAGAGTGTCAGGGAAAATGGATCCGGGGAACAGACGTCAGCGCCGGTCTTCTCCCCAAGCAACTAAAGAACACGGCGCTACCTATCATTGAGGTGGCCGTAGACGGAAAGAAGTGCACGGCTCTAATTGATTCTGGTTGTTCACGGACATTGGTGAACAAATGCGCATGTCGCAATTGGCGACCAATGAAGACGCAAATTCTAAGTGCTGACGGTAAGGTACTAAACTGCCGTGGACAGGGCAATATTGCGTTGAATGTTAGTCGTGCTCAAACCGTGTACATTGATGCCCTAATTGTGGACGGACCACTACTTGGGTTTGATCTTCTTCTTGGGATTGACGCAATTAGAGAATTAGGAGGAGTGCACATCAATTCCTCAGAAGTTCAATTTTCTGAAGAAAGTAAGCCCCAATGTGCTGCTATTTCCATCATTGAACCCGACTTTAGTGTAGAGTTCGACCGTTATAACAAAGTATGGACAGTCTCATGGAAGTGGACCAATGGGCAACCGCCTATAACCCTGAAGAATAAAATGGCAGAATATTGAATACCTGACTATGCACGGGACGAATATGAAAGGGAACTTTAGTCATGGCTGGGTAATGGATGGCTGAGACCATACCCCGAAGACGAACTTGGTCCACCCAAGTGTCTAATCCCATTAATGGCAGTGATACAAGAGAGCAAGCAGAAGGTCCGTCCAGTACTGGATTACCGCGAATTGAATGGTTTTGTATAACCATATACTGCTAACTCAGACGTCTGTGCACGTAAGTTGCGAGAATGGCGACGATTGGGGACCGATGTATCTTTGTTGGACTTGCGGAGGGCGTATCTGCAGATACATGTTGAGAAGGTGCTGTGGCCCTATCAAACTGTCATAGTGAAGGGTCAAATATACTGCCTCACCCGACTGGGTTTCGGTTTAAATGTGGAACATCTCATCATGAAAGCCGTAATTGACACAGTATTATCACAAGACGAAACCATTGCGAATGCCACATCAGAATATGTTGACGACATTTATGTCAACGAAAGTCTGATTCCTGTCGCACGTGTGAGAGAGCTCCTGTCCAAGTACTGACTAATATGCAAGGAACCGACGAGATTAGAAGACGGAGCTAAGGTGTTGGGCTTACAGGTCTGGAGTGACAATGGTACTCTCCGATGGAGGTTCGGTGGAGAGATCCCCGATATCCCTGTGAGGATAACTCGCCGGCGCGTATTCTCGTTATGTGGAAAACTTCTGGGCCACTTTCCCGTTTGCGGCTGGCTACGAGTGGCCACTGCGTTTGTGAAACGACAAGCATGTGCTCTAATCACAAGATGGGATGACGAAGTTGAGAATGCCTGTATTAATTGCATGCTAGCCGATATAATAGCCAGAATACGCGAGGCCGATCTAGTAGGAGGAGACTGTTATGTGAGTGGCTGCGAAATAAACGTGTGGTAGATGCGAGTTCCGTAGCCACAGGTGTCGTATTAGAGGTAAATGGAAACGTCATTGAGGATGCGTCGTGGCTGCGCCCGGCTGGAGATGCTAAGCACATCAATTTGACCGAGCTAGACGCAACGATAAAGGGTGTCAATTTGGCTCTTCAATGGTGTCGACAATACATTGATTCAGCATGTGTTCATGAGTAGATTTCAAACACCTTAACTGGCAAGGCTCGAATCAATACGAAGGCGTCTGAGGAAATGCTAGTACGGAGACGGTTGAACACACTTCGTGAGCTTGTAGCTGAATATGGCTTGACGGTGGACATAACACTGGTCAAATCCAAGATGAATCTGCCAGACCGGCTGACCAGGGTGCCAAAGAGGTGGTTAAACCTGCACAAGGAGGGAACGGAGCCAGTGCAGTCAGTATGCGCCAATGCAAAGACCAAGTTGGACGCACATCAAGTGGCTAATGTCCACCAGATAACCGGACACCCGCGCATGAAAATGACCCTGTATTTTGTTAGATTGATAGACCTTTCAGTATCGTCAGAAGTTGTAAAAGCGGTTGTCAAGGAATGTGAGGCGTGCCAAACCATTGACCCGGCTCCAGTGCATTGGCAAAAAGGAAAGCTGAACGCGAGTGACAACTAGAATAGGTTAGCAATGGACATCACCCACCATGGTGGTAAGCACTTTCTGACAATTATTGATTGTGGGCCCTCTCGGTTCGCGATATGGCGCCCACTACGTCAACAAGATTCTACTAGCCTAGTTCGGAATATAGAGGCAATTTTTTACGAACAGGGTCCGCCACTCGAGATATTGACCGACAATGACACAGCATTCACGTGCAAACATTTCAAACTTTTTAAGAGTAATTGGAGTGTACGTTTGCGTTTCCGGTGTGCCTATGCACCTGCCGGGAATGGTATAGTAGAAAGAAGTCACCGAAGCATCAAAACCATTGCAGCTAGAAAGCAGTGCTCTATACCGGAGGCGGTCTACTGGTATAACGTTACGCCTAAAGATAATCATTCGCTTACTACTGCACCAGCTGATGTACTTTATAGGTACCATACCCGTATATGGGGCATCGAAGCTATGTCCCCCATTGAGCCTCGGAATACTCAAGGAGCATATGAATTGTGAGACGTTGTTTAGGTGAAAACTCCCCACAGGAGATGCACGACTAAATTTAGAATGGGTCACGTGACTCAGGTTAATAGCCCACAGTCAGTGCACATCGATGGGGTTCCGCGTCATGTGAAAGACTTGCGTCCCTTCATGGGATCAGTTCCGACGGCTACACAGGACAGCGATTCTGAAGAGAGTGAGCGGTTAGTAAATTTGAGATCAGCCCCATTAGGAGAATCTGAGCACACTCTTGATACTGAATCTGTTACAGACGACACAAATGGGGAAGACGACTCCCCAACTGTTAGCGTCCCAAAAACTAATGTGGTACATCCTGCTAGTTCCCCTGATGACAGTTCATCTGAAGATGAAGGTTGTGTTGCTCCACTTCCTCGTCGAAGTACCCTAAAAACGACCTGCTTTGCGACTGTGTGTTTTGTGATCATGAGATCGGGGGAGGGGGGTAACAGCCCCGTAGAAGCAAGCGAGCCAGAGTGGCTTGTATATGGTGCATAGGAAAATAAGGGCCTTACCTTAACGTGCGGCACGTGACATCGGCAAGTTTGCTCCGTGAAAATGGCATTACTCTCCCGTCTAGCAATTTTAGCAGTATAGGCAGTAATGAGGGTTTTTTGTACAGTTTGGCATGCTTCCACCAATAGCAAGCCGTGTGCTGATTGGTCGAACTGGAGGGGGCTATTTGCCTCGGTAACTGAGAATAAAAGTGAAGAACGCTGATTGGTTGGTCGACCGCGGTGCTGGCCTGATAAAAGAGGGCTGAAGCAGTGAAAACAGAAGGCAGGAAGGACGGATATACGTGGTGACGTGTTCAGAAAGCAAGGACAGCGAATTGAACCAGCGGTATCTTGATTTGTACAAGTGACGTCGTAGCAATACAGACTTATTTAAACTACAATTATTTTTATTTTCTAAATGGTTAAAAAGTAAAACATGGTCGGTGTGCAACTGCGTCTGCAAGTATTTTGGCAGTATTTTACCCAACAAACCTGATGGGATTTTATTAGTTGAAAATATTATATAGATATATAGGATTTAATTCCTAAAGTCCTGGTATCTCAACTGCAGTTACTTTCCCACCCCGATGACATCGCCCCCTGTCTTTTCTATAAATATTTTCATCATAGTTGTTCAGATGAGCTCTCCTCCTTCATACTTCAACTGCATGATTTTAAGTATACTGCTCGATGAGCTCATCATTTTACTGTTGAAACAGCTTGATGTAACTAAGTTCTAATAGTTTCTTTTCTTGCACTTCTCACCTGTGGAACTCCACTTTCAGTTTCTTGCTTCCCTGCCATCTATAATACTCAAAAATTTAAATGCAATGACAGTCATCATCGTCTATCTCCCTGAACCTGTACATTTATTGTCCTTTCTCCCTACTAAAATCTCCTCTCTCTGATCCACTCCCAGTGGCCCCTTGCATCTTAGTGGCATTATTACCTTTCTTGAAGTGAAATGATTTAAAAAAGAAAAATTACCAGATTAAAATATTTGTTTAGATATGGAAATAAATCCATTCTTATCAGAAAAAAATTAAAATGATTCAATCACCAAAGTTAGGCGAATCAGATCAGAACTTAGATGGGAGACTGCTTGGGAACACTTGGTGCTGTAAGCAACGCCCCTCCAGGCCTTCAGTAATGGTACCAACATTCATACTCCGGCTTCCATCTTCATTCAAAGACCATCAAGAGAACTGAATAAGTTTAAAAAAGAGGGAACAGTAGAAAGGAAAACTGGATCAGTATGTCACAACAGTAAAAGGGATCATCATTTCAACTTCAGCTAAATAGTTCAATTAGAAAAGATCCAACTCAATCCATAAGATGTTTGGCACATGAGAGTGAAGTTTCATTTATGACAGTTCAAAGAGCAGTGAAAATATAGACTTGAAAATGAAATCGTACATGAAACATATGAGACACCTTTTTTCTCCAGAACAGAAGGTTAGACAGCAAAGATCATCTTGAATAAGTTGGAAAATGTTCCTGGAATAATATATATATATATATTGTTACGAACTTGTAGCATATAGATGAACCACTAGCTTAAAAAAAAAAACGCGGGATCTTTTCTCGGTCTTCACTCAGGAATGGAAGCAACACAAGGGAGTCAACGAAGAACAGACGCAAGACGATGGATTTCAAAATAAAACATTTATTTATAAATACATAAACAGGTAAAGAAAGAAAAAAAGAAAATTCATTTAACAAAGGGGAAGGGGACCATGAAAGAACAGAAGATGCGAGCGAATACATACATATACATAAAAAAAGATCAAGCCAGAGAATCAACTTATCTGTCAGTTGAGTTGACGTTTCCACACAAAGTTCTGATTCGCCGAAGCGAGAGTTCGTATGTTAACACAATATTTTGGTCGACCGGCAATTTTCCTGGGTTACTTTTCTTTCGGAAGCGTTCGGGGTTTCACAGCATCTCGTACAGACGTTTCGTTGGTCGATTCAGTTTCGTAGGACTCTCATCTCTAGTCGACAGACTTTGCTGTCGTCTTCATTTCAGTGGGCAGTCCATTTGGAATCGGGACGATTTTGTTCAGCGACGTTCATCTGCCACTGGTCAGACGGAAACCGAAAATCCTTTTTTAGATTTTTGCTGTCCCCAAAGACAGTCACGTGGGTTTTCTTCGTCCTTGACTGGTTACACGGGAGGATGGGGCACAGATCACGCAGTGTTTGTGTGATGGCCAAAATTTCAGTCAACGCTTAGTAGGGTCTGATCACGTGAATCACAGCCGGAGACCCTGATGGTGCCTGGTATTCACTTATGGTCAACCACCCGATAGCTGTTAGATTTTGGAACCCGGTCATTTTCGCGTCGAGTCGCTTCAAAGTTCATGGACCCGTGGCTTGTGGGTGGAAGAGTAGGGAAAGAGGGAAAGAAGTTGTGAAAAGAAGAGGAGGGTATGGCTGATCATGGAACATATTCGCTCGCAAGTTGAAAGCATTGGATTTTTTCTATTTTTATTTATCTATTTATTTTATTTTTTATACTTAACTAATTTTCGATAAGGAATTGGGATTTTTCTTTGGGAGTGTTTTTTAGCCTAACGCCTATATGATTAATGAAATCGTGTGTACGTCACAATATATATATTTGAACTTTATTTCATTCCTTCATGAGCTTCCAAGCCTTAGCTACGATTAATTAATGATGAACATGTCATATTTGGTTAAGGTCGATTTCATCACAATTCTTCTGTTAAGCTTGGAGAGTAATAATACATTCTTATTGCTCAAAGTAGAGTCCAATAGTGTTATAAAATTCTCAGAGAATTCCAGTAAGAATCATCTCTAAGATACAATGGTTCAAAGCTTAATCTAACAATTGGACAATTTTGTTGTTACACCTGGTATGTATGCGTGCTTTCCTTTTCTCTCTCTCTCTTTTTTAAAAAAAAAACAAACTCACTTTTGTTATTTTTATTTAAAATTGCATAACTACCCTAATTAATACTCTCTGACACACATCCCAGTTGAAAACCATTGATCTTTAAGTATTGCAAGAAAGTGTAGGGAAACCAAACAGTTTATAAATCGCAGCTATGCGACAATTTTATAATCGCTATATTTTCATGCAGTCGATTTCGTGCACTTTTGGGAGAATCGGATCCCAGAAGGTTTCGTGAGTCTCCCCAAAGCTCGCTCGCTGATTGGTCAATGCCAATCAATCAGATTGTCTGCACGTGAAGAATGATTCTTCCCGCGCAGCGTTCCGGAGCCAATGATCACCTATAGAAGCAAGAAATATTCTTAGATAATTAGTGAGATTTCAGCTGCCAAAAAAAATCTGCGACAGTTGAAAACATGCGCCAATCTTCTCACTCACACCACCACTCACATGCTGAATATTACTTACACTCACATAATCTTTTCCTTACACAGCAAAATTGTTGAAAACATTTATTATCAGAAACTATCACAACCTTCTTTCTTTCAGTGAAATTTGGAACACAATTAATAGTTAAAGAGAGACAACTCTTGTTTTACTCAATGCGTGCCTTTCTTTCACATCCTTGTTTGTACATCTTGTTAAATACAAATTTTACGTGTAATGATGTCTTTGGCTTATCCTTTTTCCTTCACGTCAGTTAAATTAATGTGGTGAAGTCCGCCACGGCATTTTCGGCTGGTCGAAGCAATACCGTTTAAACTCGCTGTAAAAAATAATTCAATGAATAAAAGCACATATAAATTACATATTTAGAAAGATTATATTATTTTCTTTCCAGTCATATGGATATGTTTAAGATTGGACCAGAAATAAACGAGGTATTGCGAGTTGAACATATTAAGTATTATGATAATACTTATGATAATACTTATGATATTATTTCGTTTGAGATTGATAATGCTATTATCAATCTCAGACGAAATAAGATATTGATTGGAAATGCTATTGTCACAAGGAAATTAATGGCTTCCCTAGAAAGCAAAAATACTAAATAAAAAACCGATCCGAAAACTGCCGTATCAAGGAAAACAAAACTGGAAACCGATACCGAAACAAATTGTCAACCTGACCAACTCTATTCACAATAATAAAAATATTTACTGGCAAAATAGCTTGCGGAGAGGTCTATTTTACCGAGACCGGTAAAATAAGCTTAAAAGTATATTTGTCAATTTTACTGTAACTATTTTTGGAATAATCAGGCTTTTTTACAACAGGAATACTTTTTTAAAATTTTGTCACTGGGCATTATCTGTAATCGAGGCTAGTAAACTTTCGCGCAGTAATCAAGGTAAACGGGACCCAACTAAAATAGTTAATATCTCATAAGCCGTAAATTTCCGCCAATTTTTAATACGATTTGTGGAATAATCAGGCGATTTTAAACCAGAAATGATACTTTTTAAAAAATTTGTCACTAGGGCATTATCCTCAAATTTACTGAAGTTTCTTCGTATAAGGAATTCTTGAGCTTGGAGGAAGAGGTTGACTGGTGGTTGCATTTATGCCTAAACAGCCCAGAGTTGTTCAACTTTTTAAATGAAGGCAGATGATCGAGGGAATTCAAAAAGCGGAGTAGATAACAGGACTTCAGCTGATTAAGGCACCGCAGTCATCCAGCAGGGAGAGTGTAGGTCTACTAATGGCGAAACCAGTTCGATCTTAATTTTGCTCTTTTGGCAACTGCTTTTATGGGGGTGCAAACCCCATTTGCACTGCTCTGATTACCTAGCCAATAATAATGTTTGATCAATGTTCTTGTGTCATATGCATCTAAGGGGAGGAAGGAAAGCCCCTAAAAACCCAATATGATTGGTGGTCCAATCAATATAATTGTCCCCATGTCGTAAGTATCGGAAGGGAGACAAGAAGCTCCATCCCGGCCTCTCTCATATTGGTGGGCCAATCAGATTTGTGGCCTTGTATTGCTCATATCTACCTTCAGTGGAACATTTTCCATTTTCCGGAATCTTACCCTCATTTGACCTGATTATTGCAAGTGTCATGGTCACCTCGATTTGTCAGTGTGTCATATCACTGATAAAAACAAACCTGACTTGTAAAGATTTACTTTGTGTCACTCATTTCAACTAATTATCCCTTTATCAAATGAAAACAACGTTCAAATTCAACAGACCTAAGACTGTACTAACGACAATTCCCATCCAAGCTCACAATTTCACCTCTTACTCTATACTCCAAAACTGACACAAGCCTGAAAATCCCTGGTATCGTATTATTTTGAAAAGGAAAAATAATTTTTCGCTCCATAGAAATAAAATATAAAATGCCAGTCATGGTGTCATAGGGTGTCAATATGACTACGTATCATAAAGAGTGTCTCCTCAAACTCAGATTCCTCATACATGTTAATTCGATTATTTACATTATTTACATGTGGACTACTGTCTTCATATTTGTTGCTGTTATCACAACGTTTCAACCATTGTGCTCTCTGGCCTTGATCAGGTATATTTTGATCTAGGTAACCTATAAGGAATTCCGAACTGAACACTTTATTTAGTCTATAAGAGTAGACTGTTCTCATCCTACTTCCCATGTCTAGGGATGTTTTATCTAGCTCTTATTTTTAGTATTGTTCAGTACTAAAATGTTTCCACCAAGTACAAGTACATATTGTCTGATCGAGATATTGAATTCACAATTAATATGTCACCAAATTGACAACAACACTTTAGTCCTCTCGGCTATTGTCCCATTCGTCAGTTCTCTGTCAAAGAACTTGGAACCTAACCTACCTACTAACGATTGTCATGCTTGACTGCACTCACTGAAGCTTTTCCCTCTTTTTATTTACAGCTGCCTCTGCTGAAGACTTGCTGTCATTTGTCTCGCTTTTTGACTTTTTCGGCCCCGTTTCAACTCCTAGTTGCGGCGTAAAGCTGTGATACTTCGCCTACCAGCGTTTCGGGGTTGTCTCTTAGTCGCTGCCACCAATATGTGACCCGGTTGATCGGCGGTCGTCGCTACCCAGCGGGATCCTTTGGTCAAGGTACCAAATGGGATGGTCGATCGATTCTAACAGCTTTACACCAGATGCCACCAGTCCGACACCAGTTCCGTCGTTCTCAGCTCACTTCCAATGGCTGGTTACCGAAGTAATTACTTCGATCTCGAGTCTAACTTACCCACGTTGTGATTTGATCTTAGGTAGACGAGATCAATCAGGTATCGGGGCCATAGTGCAAGATGAGGCTAAATTGGAGGTGATGTCACACAAGTGGGTAAATAAAAAAAAAGATTCAGTTATGTTGAAAGAAAGCAAATCAACTTTTATCAATCTGTTCTATACAGGAGTGTGTGTGTTTCCCAACCCGTTTCTTGGAGAATAACACTTTATACCTCTGGCAAGTTCTGGTTTCTAAGTCAACTGGTTTAGATTTTAGGTGCTGGCTTAGCTTTGTTTGTCAGTATAAGTTGCTGTTTCGAAGGAAGGCAAAGTCGAAGATAGTTGTGGAATCTCTCGGTCAGCTTTTGCGAGGCAAGTCTCTGGTTTCTGCGAGCAAACTGACTCCAACTCCAACTGTAACTAACTCGGACTGAGGGCGCTCGTTTATATGAAGATCGACCAAAAACCGGTACGGGCTGAGACGCAGTCTGGGGTTCTTGGTAATTCCCGATTTCTGACAAAGGACCCCTTTGTTGTCCGACTAGATTACTTCCCATTTTGGAAAATTAATTACTTTCCATTTTGGGGTGTTCCCTTCGTCCGTGAAGAGATGTTGTAGGATAGCTATCCTCCTAAACTATCTTTCTCACATTGGTACCTCATACCAAATCCTTTCGGTGGGCGTTAGTAATTTCCACGTTTTTCCTACTAAGGTACCTTCGCCTATCACTGTTGCTACCACCCGACCAATGGGGTCTCGGTCGTACGAGCGTGGCTAAGCTTGCTTCATTAATTAATTCTTTTGACATCTCGGTTTATTTCTGAGTTTAGAATTTATCAACTTGTTTTTAAAATTCCGTTTTTCGACTTTAAAAACAACACATGGTCCCTCGTGGCTTGCGATTTCGAATGATATCTCAGACGCTCTTTGGCTATTTCGTATTTTCTTTACAATTATCATAAATCAATTGTCAAAAGCTTGTCATCTGGCCTTCTGCGAATTTATCGTTAACGCAAATACTCTGGTTCTTGAAAAAGTAAAATAAAATCTTTCCATTTGAACGGCATATTTCTCGGAACATCTTCCCATGGCAAAAATTCTTACAATCAACATATGGCCTCATCGCCTGGTCGACTTCTAAAATCTTGCAATTTCGAATATCTTGTTCTCGGTTTTTCTTTAACCAGTACTTTTACGAAAATCATTAATCAATTGTCAAAAGCTCGCATATGGCATTTTCGTGAGTCCACTGTTTACGCCAATTCTCGAGATTTGAGAAAATTAACTTTTTTTAAGGTAAAAATAAAATCTCGGGGTATCTTCTTTTCCGTTTTCAGTATTTTCTTGTTCAATTTTTATGGTTAATTAGTTAATCAATTACCATAGCTAAATAGTGTCACACTTTGTTAGCGCTCCCATATCGTATTTATTTTTATGCTAGGCCTACTAAAGAGATCCTCATAATCTAGCATATGCGCTGAATATTTCAGACGTCTAACTCTCCAGCAGAGCTAATGCAAGAGTCTCGTATCCCCAATCTATGATAAGCCCTCTCTGAGTCTATGATACGCCTCACCCACTCTACTACATTTCAATTTTCATAAGGTAATATTCACATAAAATTCAAATTTTATTGTAACCTAATTATTTGTATTTTATTTATTTAGTTGTATTTTATGTATTTTAAAATCTTATATGAATTTCAGCATTCCACCACAAAAGTTCAATTGACCCTTCCCCTGTATTTATTTACCCACTTCTGACTACCAGTCATTTCTTGATCCATTGAATAGTCCCATCAACCCCCATGGGTTGATATTGACTACTTTGGAGACCCCTACACTAGAACATTGCTGGCAAAAATTTAGTGATCAGGCAGTAATCAAGTCTAGAAGCTTATTTCCAAGCTGTTGTTACTGCCTCCCGATTGCCAAGATGCCATTGATGTAAATACCAGGAATTGATTCAGATTTATATTACTCAATCATGACATTTATAAAAATGCAAATGTTGCTAGAGTTTTTAGTTCAACTAGAAGAAATGTCTCTTAATTGTTGTTTATACATTGTGAAAATTGTCCTGGTATGACGATAAACTGCATCCAGCAGCAAGACCTATGGTCAGGAGGTTTTGAGAAGTGTGGAGTTGCTGTTGTTTCTTGGCCCACTCTGACCCGGGGAGGTAGAACCTGTAGGGTCCCAGCTATGGGTAAATAGTCCCCCCTCACTTGATCTGGCGTTGGAATACTAGGAATGAATGGGTTTTTTGTAATAATAATAATACCATCAACACAAATTGCAGTATATAAAGTGCACATTCACAAAACCTGATTTCAAAAATCTAAAATGTCCCCTAAATGGGGCCACCTGTTTGCTGTGGGTGGCTACACGTGATGCCTGGGGACAGTCCTGGTGACTAAGTGACTCCTAATCTGGTATAAAATGACCAGAAGTTTCCACAACACATCACTTCGGTCCCTACCTGGGATAGCGAGGCAGATTGAATAGCCCAATCCATTCCAATAGTCACATAGTGGCAAGGACTAGTTGGGATGATAGATAATGGGTCCGACAGGACCACGTAACCTTACATCATACTATACTTGGGTAGATATGGTGTAGGAGTACAGGTGCTTTTATCCACTCTCATCACAACTATACTGTATGTGTAGCCTTGGTAGATTAGGGTGAATGGGATTATCCCCCCCCCTGATAGCGTCCCTTAAGAAGGAACTCTGAGGTGGGTGAGGAGCACAGACAGCGAATACAAAAATTAAAATTATATGGCTGTCTCTTATAAGCGATCAGAGACAATATAAAACATCTGAAAGCAAAAATGAAATAGAAAAAAAAATCAATTTCCAACTTTCATTGTTGTAGAATCAGTAGAGGGTGATATATCAAAAAGTATAGAAAAATAATACTCTATTAATTCAAGTGATGTCCAAAAAGACGCAGAGAAATTTGCTAAAATCAAGCAAACTGACAATAATAAAGTCAAGGCCTACCCCCATGAATTTCTTAATTCATCAAAAGGACTAATAAAATGCCCAGAACTGTCACTTTGTTCATCAGAAGAAATTGAAAATGACGATACCCTAAAAAAGCAAGGAGTAACAGATGTTAAAAGAATGCAAGTAAAAAGAAATGACACAGTAATAAACACCAACACATATTGACATTCGAAAAGCTGACTCTACCAAAAGAAATAAAGATAGGTTACACAATAGCCAAGGTAGAGCCATACATTCCTAATCCCCGTAGATGTCATAAATGTCAAAAATTTGGTCATCTTCAAAATGTTTGTACTAGAACATCAGTCTGTCGAAGGTGTGGGGAACCAGAAACTGAGCATGATGAATCACCTTGTGAAAGGCCTCCTTTATGTCCAAACTGTAAAGAAAAACATTCAGCAGACTCTGAAGAGTGTAACATTTGGAAAAAGGAAAAGGAAATAATTAGAAGAAAATACATGCAAAATATCTCCTTCCAAGAAGCCAGAAAACAGGTTGAATCTAATCCACTTCAAGCATCATATGCAAATATCACTAAAATATCAAATCAACAAAAAGTCATTCAAGAAAATGCATTAAGAAGCCAAGATCTTATAACTCTTATTAACAAATTAAAAAGTTTAATAGAACTACTAAATCACTCATAAATTAAATGCCCATAGACAAAAGAAATCCTGTCCTATCGAAAAAAAAATGTCTCTACATGTACAAAACAATTAAATCCGGAAATTCCAAACCAAAGTACAAAAATCCAAGAAATAGAAACTTCTAAACATTCTCAAGAGAATCAAAAGGTACATAAAAAATAAATAACTCAACTTTTAGGGAAGAATCAAGAGAAATGGACATAGAGGAACAAACAATGGAACAGTCATCATCTATACAAAGATCATTAAAAGAACCACCATCAACTGCAAACAAAAATGACCCTACATCTACAAAACTATTAAACCTGAAAAATCCAAATGAAAAAAAAATCCAAGAAATAGAAATATCGAATCATTCTCAAGAGAATGAAAAGATACAAAAAAAACAAAAACAAATAACTCAATGGTTATTGAAGAACCAAGAAAAATGGACATACAGGAACAAAACTCTAGTCCATCACAAACAAAGGAAAGATCATCATCTAGACAAAGTTCATTAAAAGAACTGAATGGTAAAACTAAGGGAGCAAAATCAAACAAAGTAGAAAAAAGTTCAAAGAACAGGACATAACAAGAAACAAAATGTTAATAATCTGGATAATATAGAAATGATGGACTCTTCACCCATAAAAAAAATTTGGACATGTAAAAATTCATAATTTGTAATACATAATCAAGATGCAAAACATTATTCAATGGAATTGTAGAGGATTAAACGCTAACATAAACGATCTTCTCCTACTTACAACAAAGTATCAGCCTACAGTCATTTGCCTCCAAGAAACTTTCTTAAAACCAAATGATAAAATAAAAATAAAAACTTACTCTCAATATAATTACATAAATGACACTCAACAGAGGGCATTTGGAGGTGGATCAATTCTAATAAGAAATGACATCCCTCAAAGCAAAATAACACTAGAAACCAAACTTCAAGCAGTAGCTGTAAAAGCTACCCTACATAGAACTGTAAACATCTGCTCTATTTACATCTCACTGCATGAGCCTATAGAAGAAACCAACTTAAATAGACTAATAGAATAATTACCAAGACCATTTCTATTATTAGGTGACTTTAACAGTCACAATATTATATGGGGTTCTAAGAAGACAAATAAAAAAGGGAAAAATATGGAAAATGTTATTAACAACAAAATGTCTACTAAATGATTAGACTAATACATATTTACATCCAGGATTAGGTACATATTCAGCTATTGACCTATCACTGTGTGATCCCGCTATATTTATGGATTACAATGGGAAAGTTCTCTATGATTCATGGGGTAGCGATCACTACCCAATAATATTAAATACTTCAGAATCGATGGAAATCCATCTACCCAGATGGAAACCAAGTGGATTGGAAGGAATATAAAAAACAGTTTCATCAAAAACTCATAGATAAAGAAAACGGGAAAAAATCTATGGAATATTTTGTGGAAACATTAATGGCAATAGTAAGAGAATGCATACCAAAAAAGCAATGAATCAAACAAACATCAAAGACCATGGTTCAACAAAGATTGCAAAAAAGCAATAAGACTTCGTAGAGCGGCACTAAGAAAATTCGATACTCAAACAACAACTCAAAACTTAGATTTATTCAAGCATAAAAGAGCAATAGCACGAAGAATCTTTAAAGAGGCAAAAAGAAAATCAAGGAGAGATTATATAAGTAAAATAAACTCGAATATGAAGTTTTGGAACATCGGTTTGGAAAATCGCTGGTAAAAAATTATCCCCTCCTTTAAATTGTAGCGATTACTACTATGTTTGACACAACCTACATTTTTCTCAACTGTGATTGGTCAAATAATAAATACTATCACAGGACAATTTACTGATCGTATTCACCACACTGAATTTTTCCTACTGTTAATTCACAAACATGCTTTTGTTACAAAATCACCGATTGGGTAATTTTTCATCGAATCAGATATTTTTCGTGTGCTCTCGAAAATTCTCCCGCCATCGTTCTGGGAGCCTACCCACAGTTATAAAAACCGAAATTCGTTCCAAAAATAACCAGTAGAAGCAGAACTCAGTAGAACTCCGCAACTCACACGCGTCTACACAGACTATTCATTCTACTCACACATGCACGCACGAACACAGAACTTAAATATCATTCACCATCAGTTCTATGTAACAAACCAAGTTGCAACAGCTCTGTTAGTTATATCTAATCCACAAACTGATTTATTACATGTTCTTCTGAAAACATCATTCTATCTAATACAGAACTTTGAACATTCTTTCAGAAAACTTGTTTATTTACAATTAATCTTTCAGCTAACAGATAAAGGGAAACAACTTCTCCTATCTCATTGTTTCACACATTACAAAATATGTTTTGTATTTGTTGATTTTAATAAATATTTTATTGTTGAAACAAAAATCGGTTTTCCATTGTTTTTCCTTAATACAAAAATGTATAATTGTTAAATGCTATTCAACACGCAACCACATCAATCTATTCAACACAACCAGCATTTACAAAATCATCTTTCACAAAATAATATTAAAATAACACGTAAAAAGGATATAGCTAATTTTCTGGCAGAAACTTTTAAAAACAATTCCTCGAGTGAAAACTATAAGCAACAATTTTAAAAAATTCAACAGGATGCCGAAAAAAGCAAAAAAAAAAGGCAAAGAAGAGCAACTCTAAAGCAGTGGTTTTCAACCAGGGTTCCGCGGAACCCTAGTGTTCCGCCAGTAAAGCCCAGGGGTTCCGCAAGAAGTTACACAAGTACTATGATTGACAGTAATTTTTAATTCTCTTGTGCAGATGTGTTTAGGTACCTCCACTAAATCAATCAAAACAGCATAAAAAAAGGTCCCAAACTTAATAAAACAAACTTTTTCTATCAAAATCTTTATATTTTTATTAAGAGGAAAGATCAAAGTAATTTTTAATTATTTAAAAAAAAAATTTAATCCCTTCAAACATTTTCGAAATTTTGTCAGAAAATTTTGATTTGATTTGAATTAGCGGTTAAACAAACGTTACGACTGTTTTACAATGGAAAAGGTAAAAATTATATCACCCACTTTTTTCGGTGACAAACACATTAATTTGGAAATTCTCGCAAAAATCAAATAATTGTCGGATTTTAATGAAACTTTCAGCACTTATTCACAAAAGAATGAAATTATTTTTTTTTTAAATCTTGGTAAAAATATTTGTTTTACATCTGTTACCCCCACCCTCCTCGTAAATCCATGAAATGTTAATAAATTTGTCATTGGTGGCTAACTTTTATTTTATTAGTTCAACGCAGGACTCATTGGGGAATATAAATCATTTTTTTTTATTTTAAGTTTAAATGCACTATCCGAAAATCTGCTCCGAAGAGTAAAATAAAAAAATGCAATAAAACTTTGATATAATTTAATTTGATAAGCTTTTAATTGCTGGGATAAATAATAATAATTAAAGACATTATAGTCTGAAGAAAAAAAAAATTTCTATTAATAATAAAATTTTAAAAGAATTGTTTCAATTTTTTTATTTTTTTATTAATTATTTAATAATTTATAAAATTTTTAAAATATTTTTAAAATCTTCAAAGAACTGCAGACGAGAAGTCTTTTAGTTAAGAATTGATGATTATATTGCCTATCGAAAATTTAAAAGTTTAATAAAAATCGTTCTGCCGAAAACATCTTTAAAATAAGTAACAAAAAATTTGTTTGTGTGTAAATATGTTCATTTTTTATTAAGTACGATGTTCCATAGGAGTCAATACTTAATTATAACATCTGCAGTACTATAAAAATTAAATTAGATATTTTTACCATGACTTAAACTTAATGATAATTTATTAATAATAAGAAAAATACATAAAAATATTAATAAATAACATAATATAACTTAGTTCGGTTATGTTAATTTCATTCTTTCGTATTAAATTAAAATTATTTTAAAAGAAATTTAAATTTTTTAATTTTTATTTATTCAGAAATCATATTCAAATGTCTGGCTATAAATCTAAACTAAACTTCTATAAAATATTATATAATTCTTGAAAAATATTATGTTAAATTTTTAATTTTACTATTTAGTTAAAAACTAAAAAAAAAACTAAAAAATAAAATTTGAAAATTTTATGTTTTAACCTAATTGAAATTTTGGCACTTTTGGTCGCCATACTTAGCCTTGACAAGTTCCGGTTGTCAGAATCAACCATCACCTCGTTAAAGAAGGCGTACTGTCTAGTTAAAAAAGCTTTTTATTTTAAATTTCTGGCAGTAAGCAATTATTACTTGTCTGAAATCAGATAAAGGTAAGTTTTAATTTTAAAAATTGACTGAAATGATGTGTCAGCGAGGTATATTTTATTTTTGCTAGATTTTTAAAACAGAAATTTGGCTACTGCTTACGTAAATCTCAATCAAAAATGGTGGTAAATTTAATTTTTTTTTTAAATCAGAAAATTTTTAGATTAAAATCAATATAATTTCGGTTTAAAATACACCAGTGTATTTTTCTTAAAATTTAAATCTCTTGGCTTTCTGTATTAAATTATTTGGGCATTGTGAACTTTTCCACGATGCTTAGTGTCTTTGCTTTTCAAAGCAATTTACTAAATGTTGTGGCACAAAGAAACTACAACATTTATATTTAAAAAAAAATAACTATTTCGGAGTCTTCATAGGAAACAAATTATTTTGTATTTCTTATAAACCATTTCGCAGATGTTCTTGACATGTTATTTGCATCATGGGCCAAAGTTTGAAACTAATAAACAACAAAGGAAAATACAATGGAAAATGAGTGAAATTGATGATGGGAAAAAAAATTTCAAGACAGCAATTTTTAGGGATTGATAAACACATTAATTTGAAGAATTCTCAAATTTTGTTATTTATTAACACTTGTAGTAACCTAAAATTTTGTTAGCTCCATTAAACTGGAAATTTAAACACAGGATCATTTTGTCCTCAATGGAAAGTAACTTCTGTTAGACGTTTCTTGTTTGTTTTTCAATCAAATTTGTTGGATATTGTTGATTGCTGTTTCTTACCATATTAATGACAGAATATATGCATATGCTATTTCAATATATATTTATTTTATATTTTATTATACCGATTTTGAAAGTTACTGTTTTTATATTGGCATATTTATTTCCCTTAGACCATAATTTTATTCTTCTAAATTGCTATTGAATTAATCGAGAATTTATTGGAATTCGGGAAATTTATTATAATTTGAAAATATGTTTATTTGTGAAATATAGATCAATTAGAAAAATACAAAAACCTAAACACATTTTCAATCGAGTGGAATTTAACTTAAGTGTTTTCAACATTTATGTCATTGTCACCAAATGGAAACTGGCTACATAATTATTTCTCTGTTTGTGATGTGGGTAGGTGCAATATATTAATTTCAGCATTCTTTCAGAGATTTCTCCCATATAATATCTACACAGTCTTTTCCTGCATCTAAGCCTAATTCTCCTCATACCAAGCACAACTGTATGGCTTGTAAAAAATTATAGCAGTGTTTATATAATATTATATGTTTATATCATTATAAACAATTATAGCAGTGATGTCATTCCTAGAATTCAAATTGTAGATAAGAAGAGATGTTGTTAACTAAAATGACATTGTGAAGTACTGCAGATGAAAGCGAGATCCATGAAAATGTGCTGTTAATATGAAATAAGTCTGAGGTATGCAACAAATTAAAAGTATTGTTGAATCAGTGCAAAAATAAACTTGATGATTAATCAAGTAGATTTTCAAATGAATGGCTCATGTTCTAGTCTAACAGACCATTACTACTCTGAAGTTTGGTGAATTTGGTCCATACTAAGTACTCCATACTTAGAGTTTTGTTCCAGACTAAGCTAAACTGTAAATCTCAACAATAAAACTGTAGCGGTATTGACAGCATAAATCAACCCGCACATTTTTTACTTTACGAATGTTTAAGTAAACAAAAAGCAAACAAGAGAAAAAACACAAGAAAATAACCTTTCATAATAGGTACAACATTTATATAATCGACAACAGTTTTTTTACATGAATTATTAACATGAGTTGCTTCCCTTTAACTGGTTAAAGATTTTACTACTGAAAATGTTTTTACCTGAAGTTGAATTACCGTCTCGCTCAAAATGTTCAGTGAAAGAGAGATTAGAAAGTCCTGTAAAGCTGAAAATATGTTGATAAACTTTTAGCTTTAAAGAAGTCGAAGTGAATGTTCCGTAAATGTTCAATTTGTTTTCGTTGCTCGTAGTGGAATGTATTGTTCGTAAATTTTTGTAATTTAAATTTCATAAGAAGATTCAATAGCGTGATTGAATAGTTTTTAGTAAGTTGCAGAAATTGGTGAGTGAGTTGAAAATTTAGCTTGAATTACAGTGAAGTTATTTCATGTTAAAGAATTTGAGATTCTAACTTTGTACTTCACTGCAGTAAAGTTACAAGCGTCGTGAACTAGTTTAGCAAATGCTAGTTGTCGTAAATTCTCACTGGCTGGGTTCGCTCGTACATTCAATTTATATGTTCTTTTATCGCGTGGTAGGCTCCTGAAAGCATTGTTTTTTCGTCAGGTCAAAAACTAGGTTGATGCTATTCGGACGTAGTGGTGAGCAGGTAAATTGTTTTTTTAATATTTGTTAACCACTCAGGGAGCGCTTTACAAAACTCAGTCTGGAGCCTGATATGTTTTGTTTCGCTCATTGAGAACAAATGTACGTGAAGATAAGCGAGATAATTTTAATATTTATTGTCCAATGAGAAGCTAAGGTTTTCAGAAAAAATGTATGAAGCTGTGATCCACTTTTTTGCACGAAAATCGACATTGAAGAAAAAGTAGTTGCGGAATTCTAAAAAACCATGATTGTATTGTTTTGAATGATCTCCTAAACATTCATTTTATGAAGTCAGTGATCTTTCCAATGAAAGAAATTTGAATTTTCTAATAAATAGGGTATTGTCTATCCATTACCAATATTTCATTAGACTGAGTTCCTAATATTGGACATCAAAATCTCCTGATAATTTGTGCTCTTTTAAATACCAAGTGTCTTCAATTGGCCACTTCAATGATGCCATCAATTTTCAAGGAATTGAAAGGAAAGACTAAATGAAAGAAAATAAAATTCCAGAAGTAATAATAATAAAACGCTAAATCCAAACAACTTGATCAATTTAGGTTTCCCTTATTTTAAGGAAAACATTTCATTATGGAGTAATTCTGAAATTCTTAACAATCTTTGACTTGCAAACATAAAAAAAGGATATAATTGATATTCAAATAAGTAGCAAAATACTTTCTGATATTTCAAAAGAGATGCAGACTAACTGTTCTTGAAATGTTTTTCTTTAACCAAAACAATAAGACCAACCATATTCCAAAGAAGAGTGATTCATCATTGAGAACTTAGTTGACAATCTTTATTTAAAAAGAAAATAATTATACCTGAAATGGATGATAGAATTTAATGAATATTTTGGTAAAATGCAATGCTAATAACCTTGAGATTTTACATTTAGACTTACATTTATTGTTTGCAGCAGCTTCCATCATGTAAATTCTGCAACAAACATTTATTAAAGTCATCTTAATCAAGCACATGGCCAAAATTCAGTGAGAACTATGCTCACAACAATGAGAAATTGAGCTATTTGACGTAATGTAATGGTTAGTAAACTTATTTCACCAAATCAGTTACAGATAAGTAGTGAGTTCAATCCTGACTGGGTGCTCCATACTTGCTGGCTTGTGACACATCTAAGTTATGCTTAATAAATCAAGAGTGTTTTGATTTTGCATCACAGACTAAATGCCACGCATGTATGGTAGCATGAGAGAATAAACAAAACAATACCATTGGTGAGGCAAAGTAAAAAGATAAAAATGATAAATATAAAATTCTTTTGTATTTGCTGATGCAGCCGATGCAAGTAGAATGTCTTTGTGCAGGAGAGGTGTAGCGATTTTGGATGTGGGTAGAGTTGGTAAGGCATGGGGTTGATGCATTGGTGGGTCAGTTGACTGAGGTTATGGTAGTGATGATAAAAGAGGCTTGAAGTGGATTAATGAATCGTGATCACGCATAATCAAATGAAAACAGCAATAACCAACCTGTGAGGAGGTGTGAAAAGATAACGGAATTGTTGATAGAAGGTTCTTTAGTTGACAATGGTCAGGGAAGCGATTTGGTGTAAGGGTGATGTTAGTAAAACCAGGAGTTAACAGGTATGTTGGGTCATAGTGAAGATGTTGAGAGGGGCCTGGAGTGGATTAGTCAAACCACAAATCTAACTTTGCTGATACAGAGAATGTGGGGAGAATAACTATGTGTGTATGGTGTGGATATTTGGAGGGTGGTGGCTCTCAAGCAGATATCTGTGTCAAATCAGTTGAATAGAATCACCATGTTAGTGTTGAGAGTCACCAGTTTGTTGAACGTTTTGTATCACTCATAAGCAGCATTCTTATAAATAAAATGTCTAAGCTCCTAAGCTCATCTTTTGTTTATATTATTTCTCTGGCAGCAACTTTCACGATCGGCTTATTTTATGTCTTATATTTTTGATGGGATTTGTTTTGTGGGCCAGATATCATGCTCAGAGCTCCTGTACAAAAATGACCTTTTTAAGTTTTGCTTTCTTAATGATCACATCTGGACGACATACACAGTGAATCTGAAAGATCTAATTTGCAGCAGAGTATAACACGTGTTAGCTGTTCAGCATTTTTATTCTAAAACCCAATGCTATGCTAAATAAGGGAGACAATTACACAAATACAAAATAATGTTAAATAACTCAACATTAACATTGTAAATCTCTTCTGAAATTATTGGGCACAAATAGTAAAACAGTTATTGAGGCAAAATATCTTTCAGTATCTCAGGGGGAGCCCCTGTCTTTGTAAGCCAGTCAGTGATCTGCTTGCAACCCCTAATCCATTCAATTTGGATTTCATCTTAGATCTCTTTAACTCTTGCCACATCAACCCTCAGAAGATGATCACTAACAAGTTTTGTTGAATTCAATGTCTCTACCTGAGAGATGCTTTGTTTGCTTTGCAAAGCACTACAGTTGAAATATTTCCTGTAACGTAGCCATTATTAAAACACCAATGTCAGCTGCTATACTAATAACAACTAATGTTCAGTTTTGAGTATTTTCCCAACTTTAGAAAAAATATAAAACCTCTGCTGGGTTTCATATTTGCTAATGACTTATTGGCCTCAAAATGCATTTTCACTTTAGGCTATTTTGCAATATTACTCATTTTACAGACATCAAACTATATATGTGATATGTATCTGGATAGATAGATAGATACCCACGTCATTTGACCAGCAAATCTTTTTCAATCATTTCATCTAGACTCAGCTCATCATTTCTTCTCCATTTTTTTTTTTTTTTTTTTTTTTTAATTGGTGATGCAGATGATTTGATCTAGAGTAATTCTATTTTTGGATTGCTTAACAGTCAGTCAAAAACACTTGAATGTTCCATTGTCCTGAGTACCTACTTTGAACATCCTTTTTAATTCTGAGATCACATCTTTGTTGAAATATTAATTTCCATAGAATGTAAAATCATCCCAATGCATTACGAGAGTACTGATCCGAGGCGGAAATTGGTTAGAGTAGAGAAACAAAATAGACACTGGTTTGAAGAAATGATCAAAGGTTTCTTATCATTTACAAGATCTGAAAATGTCTCTGCTAAGTTGTATACTGCGACATTCAAATGTGTCGTGCATAATGTGTGGAGTGAGCATGGGATTAACCAGGTTGCCTGCTTGGAAGCTATCAATTTGGGCTTGTCATGTGCAATAGTGTAGTCCATTCTCTTTTTGTGTTCACAGGAGGTCATTTTCAAAGCATAATGGTCAGACAGGCAATCAGCCATGCTCCGGGTAGCCTCTATGGTTAGTGTGCATGTGTGAAATCTCTCTCTGCTCTTATAGCCTATGCAAGAGAAATGTATTGACATAGTTGTAAGCATCTTTGACAAGCAAGAGTTGTGTTGATAATGGCTAGCACTCTGGTATATTTGTGTTTGTTTTAAAATTTGTTTTGAGTGTAGTGTGGTATGTATGTGTACAAAAATTGGTGTGCAGTTATGTTTTTTAATAATTGCATAAATTTGGCTTTAATTAGTTATCTCTAAGTGTGTGTAAATTGTGATACCTCTCATCCCACCATATTACCCTGCAAAAATGCTGATGTGAAATCTATTGTCTCAACTTGTAAACTCCTAACAAATGTTGCTAACATCACCAGAGACACAGCTTTTTGGCTGCAGGTTGGAGAATCTTTTTGAAAATAATTAAAATCTTACAATCTTTAACCTTCATGCACACAAAAGAATTGGATCAAAAGGACATTTTTTGTTGTTGTCATTGTTATTATTTTAACTGCTTTCACTCCATTGGCACAATGTTTGTTGTTATAAAAAGCAATGATTTGAATTTTAATCAAATCCAAGCATATGAAAGTGAATTAATGCATTTTTTGTTCTTTGAGAATTTACAGCTAAAATATTAAACACTATTTATTTATAAAATTGTTTATTTACAAGAATAATTTTAGATTTACAACATTCTAAAAATACTAACCAGCTAATATAATGTTTATTATTTATTAATTTAAAAAGAAATAAATATTTTATTCACAAATTTATTAAATGTGTGATCAGAAAGTTTAAATAAACAGACAATGATGAGTAAGAGTTATTCTAAATTTTGAAAAAAAAACATTTGGAAGGCATTTCTTTTGTGCAACAATTCATTTATATGTTTATAAAAATATGAATAAAAAGCTTGTTCTCATAGTTATTTATAAAATGATAGATAATAAATAGTAAAAATCGCACTGTATTTGGTTCACATAGTTTTTATAATCTTATTAATAAATATTGCCAAGGGGGTGAAGATAATAGAGAATAAAAAAACATGTCCTTTTGTAAGCACAAAAGTTAAAGCTTGCCAAATCTTCTTCATAACCATGGGCAACAAGGCAGGCATTTGTTATTTTCTGATTAATGTTTTCAGTTTCTTTTTTGCTCATTCTCCAATTTTTTTTAGCAATTTCCATCACTCCATAACTTTAATTTCTCCAAGATATCTTTCTTCTAACCCATTACACAATCTTTCTAACTGAAATAAAAAACAGAAGCCTCAGTAACTATATACTTTATAACCCTTGAATTGCATAATCAAATCTCATACCACTTACAAATATTTCTAATTAAAAGAATAGGCTGAAATTCATATGGTATATTTATATAAACATATGCTGAAACTTTTACCAACATTTGTTGGTTAGCATGAATTTCAGAGAGAAAACATTCACTTAGATAATAAAATCTGACCGTGCCAATGTTTGTTGACCTGATTTAAAGTATCAAAAGTCCATTTCAGCTAATAAAGTTTTTTTGGTTTCATTTCCCTTGATAGCAAAATGCTATTAAAAATAATTTCATAGAGCATTTTCTGAAATAAAATTCCCAAAATGCAAGCAAAATAAAAAAACTAAAAAAACAGTCTTGTTAGTATCTTTTATAAGCCAAGCATAATTGATCAGCTATTTAGTGCTGGGAAGAATAATGCTTTCCTGTACATCGAGTATTAATGTTAGCATTAGTGTAGCCATTGATATGCTAACACTGAATCTGAATAAGAAAAGACGAGGACGGCTGCGAACAGGAGGACTGCTAGTAGCTATGTGGTGTGTGATAGTGTAGGATAGAGTATCCTTGTGAAAAAACGATTTTGTAATGTTGTCAAACATTTTTAAAAATTCACAAAATATAGGGTTATCCTCTGTGTTAGCCACTGTAGGATATAATGGAATTATATTATGAATGTCTCCAGGTGATTGAGTATTTCTCTTAGGGTCAATCAGTCAATGTCTGTGAACATCAATGAGAAGGCCAAATTTGTGCAAGAAATCTGCCCCCAATATGACCTACATCTGCTAAGACAAAGAAGTGAGTGAAACCCTGTCTCAAGCCCAAATTCAATGTAAAGCACCTCACCATGTATCTGGATGAGTGACTTATTTACAGCCTGTAGGGTAAGTTTATGAGAGTCTTTTAACATGTCTGCCCTATTTGCAGGAATTAAGGATATTTGTGCACCACTGTCCACCAGAAAACATATACCAGTAGTGCAGTCTCAAACAAATAGTAAGCAACAAACATCTCCCACTCCAGCACACCAAGTCGCCTCTGGTTGCCAGCTTGGGCTTTTCCCTGTTTTGAATTAAATTAACAGGAGTGTAGGGGGGAGGCTTATAGTAATTAGCCCTATCCCCAAATTTCCTGTATAAGTAACACATTGGGCCTTTCCTACTAGCTCTTGTGTGACCTTTACTTTGGAAGTGGAGAATGCTAAACTTCTGTAACCTTCTCTTTAAGTCTTCCATCTTAGCTGTCCCTCTAGGAATCTAACGAGAAGATCTGGTTTCTGTGTCTGTATGGCAGAAATGGGAGCAGTGTATCATGAAGTTAAGTGTGCCACATTATCTGCTATTTTACCTAGCTTTATGATGGGTGCATTTTAGCCCACCACAGCTAAAACAGCATGATACACATACGGCAAACGTTGGAGAAAAATGACATATAATGCCATTCACATTACCTTCTCCAGCTCAATGTTGCAAATGATGTAGAAATTGCGCCGGCTTCCTGTCTCACAATTTTTCCTGATGCAGGAGTTGCAACAATTTCTTTTGCCCTGACATAGGCGTCCTCTAGGTACCTCCACTTTTTTGCGTAAAAACAGCATAGCATGATGAAAAAGGTCCCAAACTCAAAACAAAGTTTTATCGTCAAAATGTTTGTTATTATTAAGAGGAAAGAACAAAATATTTTTTAATTATATTTAAAAAGATTTTCCTCTTTTCTAATACATTCTAAATTTGGGTCAAAAATCTTGTTTTTTTTTTTTTAATTTTAATTTCTTTTCAACTGTGTAAGACTTGTGGGAATGGACATTTTTGTGTAGGTGTTTCTGATAAAATGGCATATTAATTTGGAAATTCTTGCAAAAATCAAATAATTGTCAGATTTTAATGAAACTTTTAGGACTTATATGAAAATGAATGAATTTATTTTTGAAATTTTATTTCTAGAAAATCTTGGTAAATATATATATATATATATATATATATATATATATATATATATATATATATATATGTGTGTGTGTGTGTGTGTGTGTGTTTTACATCTGGTAATAGAAATTCAAATCATATTAAAATTTTACTTATAATTAATTGAAGACTATTAACTAAGCGAAAATTAAAAGGCTTAATACAAATCATCACACCAAAACTTTTTACGATTATGGTAAAAAGTTTTGGTGTCATGATTTTTAATTTAAAAATATTTTTTTTTGTGAGTCAAAATGTTATTTTTTTCTTTTCTTTTTTTTTAGTATGGTGTATCATAAGTGATATGGTTAAAAGGTTGCATGTTTCAAGGCATGTCTCTCACCCTTTCGGGAAAATTCCTTGACATATAAATATTTTCAGCTGTGGCTAATTCTTTCATTTCACTGCCATGTTTCATCATCCCTATGTTTCAATAAGCTTCTTTATAAATATGGAATGATATTTTTCAAAGTTTTTTTTCCTGTTTCACAAAATATTTTAAATTTTTCTATGTATTCATCTTCCTTTATATAGTGTGTATACTTTTCCTAGTGTGTGTCATGTATCAAATAATTTGTTTTATCTATTATTTTTTTACTTAAGAAAAATAATTTAATTTCTTTTTACTTTTTTTAAGTTTCTTTTTTGTGAGTTAAATAAAATCATAACCATCAAAGTATAACAATAATAAAGAATATAAATTAATACTAAATACCATAAAATTTCAAATTATAGTTACATTTTATATTATCTGAGTTAAAAGTTTAATAACTGAGAGTAAGATTATAATTTAATTTTTAATTTAATAACTTAGATAATATAATTACAATTATGTCAGTTATCAATTTAAAACTTGAGTGAGAGATTTATCCTACTCTCAGTTATTAAATTGAGATAAAATTCTTATTTATCAATTTAAACATTTAATAATTGAGTGAAATAATGTAATAATAAAATTATTAATCATCTCAGTTATTAAATTAAAAGGGTAATAACTGATCATATAATAATAAAATAATTTATTATCTTAGCCATTAAATAATGCAATATCATTATAGAGGTAACTCAATAATGTAAGAAATTTTTATAGTATTTTAAATTATAAGAAACAAAAATAAACCATTCTTATTTAGAATTCGTAAATTTATGTCAATTCTGGTCCACCATACTAAACGTGTCAACACCTTCAGCCATCAAATTATCAGTGGAGACAGAAGAGTAACAGGACCTTGTGGTCAAGAATTGCTTGTCTGAAAAATTTTATGCTATAAGTAATATTTACTATTTACATTATTCAGACTATTGTCCTCCTCTTTGTCGCGATATTTATTACAACATTTCGGCCGTTGTATGCTCTGGCCTTCTTCAGGTGGTTGGAATGTTGAACTAAACCATTTATTTCGTTCACTGGGGTAGACTGTTCTAGTTCCATGTGCCATGTTTAATGGATGTCAGTTATCTCCTGTTAATTCCCCTCTCCAAGTTCTGTGAGTTCAATACCCGGTTAAGGCAGTGGAGAACTTGGAGAGGGGAATTAACAGGAGATAACTGATATCCATTAAACATGGCACGTGGAACTAGAACTGTCTACCCTAGTGAGCAAAATAAAGGGTTCAGTTCGACATTCCAACCACCTGAAGAAGGCCAGAGCGTACAACGGCCGAAACGTTGTAATAAATATGGTGACAAGGAGAACAGTAGTCCGAATAATGTAAATAGTATACATAATACCTCATCTCAAAAATATAGACAGATAAATAATATTTGTTTCAGAACAGATTAATTTAACTTTAAATTTGCTAATTTTATGAAAATAACGTTTCAGAAATGTATATCTTATTCTTGCAGGACTCTTAAAGCCGAAAATTAAATTTTTTTTTATATTTCTCTAAAAAAATTAAAAGTGGGCATTTGTATTTTTTTTTTAAGAATCAGCTAAAAATCATAATTTCTATTTGAAATATACCACAGTATTTTGTTTTCTGGAATTAAAAAAATTAATTCTTTAGCTTTCAATTGAAGCTGGGGGAAAAGCTTCAAAAAGGATTTTTCATTTTATGAAAAATACATTTCAGTCTTAGGTATACCGAATTTTTGGAGATACCTAGATGGCGATATTTTTGTGATTTCCTTGTTATCGTTATTAGTAAAGAAACATCACTGCTGCCTGCCTGAATTTGAACCTAGAGAGAAAAGGAAGTAGCAGTAATAAAACTGTATAAATCTGTCGCAGAAATTGATCGATGCCAAAGCTATTCTTTGTCTATATTTCTGAGATGAGGTATTATGTACAGTATTTACATTAGTCCTCAAGGACACATGGCACAGTGGATAAAGGCGTTGGTTAGATCCAGTGACAGACCCAAAGAGTGTGAGTTCAATACCCGGTTAAGGCAGTGGAGAACTTTCAGAGGGAAAATTAGCAGGAGATAACTGATAACTGACATCCATCAAACATGGCACGTGGAACTAGAACAGTCTACCCCAGTGATCGAAATAAAGGGTTCAGTTCAAAATTCCAACCACCTGAAGAAGGCCGGAGCGTACAACGGCCGAAACGTTGTGACAAATATGGCGACAAAGATGAGGACAATAGTCCGACTAATGTAAATACTGTAAGCTATTCTTATTGATATTTAAAAAATAACTTACTTCACTTGTTGGACATAGATATTAAAAAACAAAATAAGTTCACAATCTACCCCATCTAACACTCCTGACCAATTTCTTTTTTTTTTTTTACAGTAAGGTTCACCCTGTACAAGGCCTGGAGACCACTTGAGGTAGAGAGTTATGTTAAGAAGCAGTTTATTTACATTATTTACTTTGATCAGACTGTTGTCCTCATCTTTATTGTCATGTTCACGATGTTTCAGCCATTGTACGCTCCAGCCTTCTTCAGGTGATTGGAATTTCAAAACTGAACTCTTTATTTCATCCAGTGGGGTAGATTGTTCTAGTTCCATGTGTCATGCCTCTTTTGAATGTCTCAGTTATCTCCTTTAACTCATCTCTCCACATTTATTGTTCACCATTGTCATAGCCAGGTATTGACCTTATAACATTTTGGTTCAATTCACTTCATCCAGCCAACATTTTGTTTCCATTTTTCTTACAACTTCCTCGTTACTCACATGTTTTGTCCATCTTACTCTCGGCATCCTTTAGAACTACATTTCTGTTGCTTCAAGTCTCTTTTTCATTTATTAGGAGATTGTCCAGCCTTCACTGCCATATAGGAGGACTGATATTACATAACAGTTCTGTACTCTGTTTCTAAAGACATTTTCCTGTTTCTTAATACTTAGCATTTGGAAGGTTTTTTTTTTGCTTTTCCTATGTCCTTTCAAACTTAGATGTCAGATTTTCTGTCTTCTGTTAGAACATTTCCCAGTTATTTAAATTTTTGTATTCATTTTGCCATTTCTACTTCATAGTTTGAATCTTGAGCTGTTCCGCTTTCTGACAACCGTACATTCTGTCTTGATATAATTGATGGTTTGTATTTTCTTCTTGCTTTCTTTTACTAATGTCTGAAGGAATTACTGTAGTTTCCTTTGTGTGTCTGTTCTCAACACCATGTCATTTGAATATCTTATGTTGTTAACATTGTGTCTACCAATAATAAATTCTGATAGGATTTCCATTTTTTTGTTTTTTTAATCATTTCACCCCAAGCAAAGCAATAAAGTAACTAAGAGGTTACTCAATGTGGAATGAACATATGAAAAAGAAAAAGTGTTAAGTGTGAGAAAAGAAACTGTTAGTCTAGGACTCATGTTTACAACTAGCATCTACAACTATAAAATGATGAGACCTTGCTGCCAATTTCGTACTGCGCTGAAAGTCTAGGAACCATAGAGAAACGTTTATCTGAATAATAACCATGAAAGTGTTTATAGAAAAGGCACAGTGAAGCAATATTAAGTCAGTGGGAAAGTAACTGTGCCTGAGATGCCAGGTCAAGACCAATATTATTGCAGATTCTTATTTGGATTTTATCAAGGAACTCTATATATGTAGTAATAGCAGCAGATCATATATGACAACAATATACAATGCTAGACTTATAAATAGGTAAGACAAGTTCTAGAGAGAAAAATTGTCTAGTTAAGCACAGTGACTGAACTTTCCTAGCAGTAGACTTAGCAACTGCTTTAATACAAGCTTTCCACTTCATGTCAGCAGAAAATGTTATCCACAAAAAGCACTGTGAGTTATTTTCCTGGAGATTAGCATTAGTGATGCTGATGGATAGCACAAAAGTTTATCTAAGATAATAAAAAGAGAGCTGTTTCAGTTTTGAGAAGCCATTTATTAATTGATTATATTTCCACTTCATGTCAGCAGAAAATGTTAACCACAGAAATCACAATGAGTTATTTTCCTGGAGGTTACCTTCAGTCCAAGGCCACATTCATAAAACACCCAATCAGAAAAAATTGTAAGAGCAACTTTAAATCCAGTAGAAATTATTTACAGTCCGCAAAAGTTGAAGTAGCACAGACTCTCTAGACGTCAGAAGTTAAAGTTGCAAACATTACATTAGAAGAATAAGAAAGAGAAATTTTAACCAGCTTATATTTGGTTCACTGGGCAAATGCAAGTTAAAAGGAAGAGAGAAAATCCTGCTTGGAATTGTCCAAAACTAAGCTAGTAACATTTCATCATTAGCAAGCAGACTGTATGCACACTGAAATCCAAAGGTGATTTGGGAATAGTGAAAGATGCCTTCCGAAAGCTAAATGTTGCATTACAGATCAGACCAGACACCAGGTCCATTGACAGGGTGCAGTTTCTTTTAGTTAAATGCTTGTATTGTATTTTGTTGATGTTATAAAGATTATCATTCATTTCCATCCTCCATTTTGGTTATTCCTCATTCAGTAACCCTTCCTAGGTGTATATATATATATATATATATATATATATATATATATATATATATATATATATAAAATACATTATATACAAAAAATAGATTTAAAGAAATGTACTTATATATACCCAATTACAAATATATAATTATATACATATACTGCTACACACCTCTCCTATATATATCCCATAGATAAACACTCTTCCTTGTGTGGCTCTTGGGCCTTTTATTGAGTGATCATTTAGTAAATAAAACATTTTGTAGATAACCAATGAACATATAAATATCTCTATTTTCATCATGAACAGAATATTTTGATGAATAGAATCGCTTATGGTACTCATAATCTTTGTAGTTTTGAGTAGAAGGTGTTTAATTATCCATTTAAAATTCAGGAAGAAAAAATAAAACCACTAGTCTCTAGCTGAAATAATAAATCCTTCTTTCACAAGGATCATGTTCAGGCCAGTCATTTTACCTTGACAGACATTGCTCATTAACAGGATATTACCTGAAATAAATCAAATTATGCCAGGTGTCATAATTGATTTTTTGTTTGATTGCAAGGAGAACGAAATCAGTGGGCAAAGGTAGAGGTAAATTTATACTTAATTTGTTTACATATTTTTGAATATGTTAACAAATTATCAGTACATATAAATTATACATGGATCTTAGAGTTGTTTTAAATTCAACAAGAGATTAAAAACTTAAATTGAATTACCGATGAGTGACCCTCTTAGTTTTCTTTCAGCATGCTTATTTCTAGAATTTTAAAAATTAGAGCCATTTCAATAAGTTCTTCCTAAGAACTCATTTTATCTCAGACATATCAATGATGTCTTAGTCATTTATCCCCAAAACATTGAGATAAATATTATTGTTAATAGTAAGTCTGCCATTTATCCTTGATTTGAATATTTCTACCACGTCTGCTCTGGTGCTTCTGCTACGTATCTAGAGATTCTTGGCAAAATCTTAAGAAGAATCTGTAATGTTAGCGGTTCTGACCTGGCTTCAGTCACTTTCCCACTTTGTCCATTCTATGATTAGTCCATTCAACAGTGTCTTTTTGGCCCTTTGTCCTTCGACACTCTGTCTACACATGGAATTCCACGAGTAAGACATGCAAGAAAAGAAACTTAGAATTGACTATTGTATCTAGCTAGTAAAATGGTGATAACTATTTGCCAATCTTAAATTCATGCAATTTCAGTAATAAGGAGAATAACTCAGTGGAACAAATATGTCAAAAAAGAATGAGGAAAACCGCATGACAGTGGAAAGTCAAAATGTTGGGTCAGGAATTTTACATATGTCAATAGGTAGCATTATTATCATTATTTAATTTTTATGTAATCTTTTATACATTTTATGATGCATGAGAGAAAACAAATGAAAGATTTTAATCTATACGATATGGGTGAAGGGACAATGAATTAAATTTATTACCGAGAATAAAAGTGTACATTTATTTAAAGCCCATGCACTTGTTTATTTATAAAACTTGCTGCTGCTTCTTTTTCATGCTGTGTCCTTTGATGACAGAGGCAATTATGACTCTCCACAATTTCCTATCCTTTGTCACTCTTAGTAAATTTTGTCTTTTTGATATCTTTCCTGAACACTTTTTCTCTCATGCTTCCCATCTGTGGAAATTTCTTCAGGCTTCTTGCTTTCCACTTAACCTTGATCTTCAAATATTTAAATGCAATGTCAATCGTTAACTACTGCTTGTTCTCTATTCTTAATGTTTTTTTCTCATATTTCAAACTCAGTTACCTCAGTGTCTTAGTGGTTTTATTGCCTTGTTTGGTGTGAATTGATTAATAAAAAAATTGCTTTGTCTTTAATATCTGCAAATAGCGAATCACCATGACTGTTGTTGTGAAAGATATTGGAGTAGTTTTCTATTTCCTTCTCCATGGTTTTGAATTCAGAGTTATTCTTGTTATAAAGATGTGCATATTAGCAAACAAAAACACAAATTAATGCTGGTAAGGGGAAAAAGAAAGAAGACGAGTTGTTAAGATAAAATTATTTGTATGACAATACAGAGGGTATGAGTGGAATGTCTCTTTGTGGGCAAGGGAAGTGACTTGGAGGGAAGGGAGAGTCACTAGGCTCTGGAGTTGATGTATTTGTCAGGTCCATTGACCAAACTGTTGATGACTCTCCCATTCACCACAACTGTCTACAGTTTGTAAGCAGCATTCTTAAAAGCAGCTGTGGTGGATCATAACTCATTGTTTGTTTGTTTGTTTTTTTCATGATTTTGCTTTGGTGGTAACATTCATGATTGGCTCCTTTTATGTTGTTTTACATTTTTTTGTGAGAGGATTTGTTTCGTGAGCTGGATAGGATGCTCAGAGCTTCTGTGCAGAGAGCTTCATTTTTATTTTTGCTTTCTTAGCATTTACATCTAGGACAGAGTAAATACTTAGTGTGTAAATGTTTTGATTTCAGTGTGAATACGGTCTGCTTGCTAACGATGAAATATTACTAGCTTAGCAAAATTGAAAACATGGCATAGATTGTGAAAAAGTTTTAAAATTAAAAAACAATTTATGATTAATTTCATTTATTGAAAAGAGAAACAAATTTTTACTTCTCATTTGATTTTGTTAGGTTATTTGTTTTAAAAATGCAGATACATAATTATAATTTAATCATGAAATAATATCATTCTCTTGAATTTATAATTAATTCAAAAGAATGATATTATTTCACATGCTTTGAATTTTTAATATTTAGATTTTGATATTAAACAAGCCATTTGACATGGCACTCATAAAAAAGCAACCAAACCAAATTGACTTTTTAATTCTATTTTCTCTGCTGATAACGTTGTAGCACCTGGACATTCATGTATAAGATAAAGTTACATAATTCTGTTCTCTGATTGGTCAACAGAGAAGCTGTCTCAGCTAATCATTGGTTAATCAAATTTTGTATGCATATTAATATCCTTTTGGAGTATATACTCATCACTAAAAAAGAATTATCATCTTTTTTTTCTCTGAATAATAACCATTTATTTTTAGCATCCAATTCATACTCATGAATTGGTAGCAATCATTCAGCAAGGCATCAGACTCTTCCTGTCTGATCTTCTGTAAGTGCCACCAGTGGGGGGGATAGAGCAGGAGAGTTAAATATATAGAGAAATAAGTCGTTCATCTGATAAACTTGTCTTTGCAATGGCAAAGCATTATCAGAATCACTTAGGAACAGTTGTGGAAAAGGAATACACTTTGTAAATAAAAAAGTCACAGAAAAAAAATAGCAGTCATTACATTCATATTTAAATTACAAGATGAAAGATAAATGGTAAATTTGACATTTAGAATTAAACATTATGTTATTTAATTGAAATAATTACAAAAATAATCCAAAATGAAAAACTAAATCGATGAAGCAATTGAAATCAATTTTTGTTTGACTAAAGAATGATATTAGCTCTGCATTTATCAATAGTCTGATACCATATATAACTATTTATTGATATGTTCCATTTATTTATTTTGATGAATGTATATTGATCCAGCAGTTTGATTTTTTAATACTAGAATATTGATTGAATAATTTCCTTTCTTTATGGCATTTTCAGTTTTGAATTGCTTGTCCGACCATCTCATCTCTTCATCAAGATGGTGTATAAAATCAGAAAATAAAGTGACAGGTGACCCTGCTTGTTGGTGTATTATAAGGTGGGTGCTTGTTTTTGTTGTTTTTTTTTAGCAATCCAACCCAAGCAAGGTGGAAGTGCCACGAGCATGTAGGTGGGACAGTGAATGAGAGCAAGAGTAAAGTGGTGTGTTTGAGGAAAGGAGAAAGAGAAGGACAGGAAACTAGATCAAAGCATTAGAACATGTCTATTGACATTACATTTGAATATTTGAAGATTGTAGCTATTAGGGAGGCAACTAAGAGGAAGGGAGTTCCACAGATGGGAAGTGCGAGATAAGAAGCTATTCGAGTAGAAGAGATCATTTTAACCTAGTAGCATGCTTGAATTCATGCAATTTGGGAACCAGCAAAAGTAGCTCATCAGAGCAGTTGCTGTGAAAATACTTTTAGAAAAGACAGAGGGAAGCAATGGTACGTCTGTGAGAGAGTGACTGTAGATGAGATACCAGATCAGGACCCATTGTATTCTATTTCCGTTTCTGGATTCTGTCAAGGTCTTGTTACTTTTAGCTTTAATGCAATATAAATCAGTATTTCTCAAACATTTTAAAAAAAATTCAGGACACACTTGTAGAATAACTGAAGTTCTGGGGCATACTTTAAATTTTAATAAGGAAATCATTAATCATGAAATTTGAAAATAGAAAAATAATACAGAGGTCTCCTGAAATAAGCATTAATTTTTTTTTTTAGACATTACCTTGCTTGGTGTCTTTAACTTTTAAAAAGAAAGATTTTTTTATAATATAAAAATGATCCATAAATTACTGTTCTGTTAATGTGCGGCACATCTGGTTATCTTTCACGGAACATTGATGTGCATGAATGCACCAACTGAGAAACAAGGATCTGAAATAAAAAATGATAAAGCTATAAGTTACAATCTACTCAAAGATTCCTTGAAAGAAGTTAATAGCAAAAGGGATGTCTTAAAATCTGACTTCCTCTGTTCACGATGTAGGCAATCATGGCTCTCCACAACTTCCTATCTTTCGTAGCTCTTAATAATTTTTAATTTTGTTATTTCTCCTAAACCTTGTTTCATTTACTCAAGCTCACTGAATAGGTTATATGCTGTTTTCCTCTGTCCCTTTTGCCTTCAACCTTTCCTGTGAGTATCAGATTTTTCAAGCCCTCTTTCCTCATTATATGCCATAGAAATTTTAACTGTCAACTTATGTTAAGTATAAGTTTCCTTCTGGTTTCCATTTTCTCTAAAACTTTGTTACTTACATATTCAGTCCTTGGAATCCTCAGTATCCTTCTGTAGAATCATGTTTCTTTTGTTTGAGGTCTCATCATTTTTCAGTGTTAAATTCTTTAATGTTTATTCAGTGATAATACTAGAATGTTGAATAATAAGTAATTTCATTTAATTAATTAGTTGAATATTATAGTGTTTTTATGCTCAGTTAGTAAAGATCCAGGGTCATTTTTCAGTAAATTTGCATATTAAGCCCCAGAAACCAATTGTAATGAAAATTTCCATTCTGGTGTAAATGTACACGATTATTAAAAAAATAGCAATAAAGGTTTGCAGACGAATACGGTTTAGGAGTTACCATCAATGGTGAGTACTATGCCAACTTGCTGAGGCAGTTATAGCTCATAAATACAGCATAACTTAAAATATATATATATATATATATATATATATATATATATATATATATATATATAGTAAGTAATCCAAGTGAATCCTAGTAATATAAAATATTAAAACTGATCCACAGAAGAGAGCTCAATATATTTATTATAGAGCAAACATTAAACACAGTAAATAAAATTCAATACTCCATATGATATATAGCCATTTCACCCAGAATGGGCTTGTCAACACCAAGGATTTACATAAAAAATTTAATTTATATAATCTTATGTAATTTCTCATTTTGAACAAGATTTAACATGTTAAATATAGGTCAAAGTCAGCCCATCTTCATCTTAATTTCTTTCCTTTAATCATTTACTCTATCCCCCACCCAAATTTATTCTTCTCTTTTTCACTCCTTATCTTTCTCTTCCCCCTCCCTTTTAAATACATTTGCTCTTAGTTGTGGATTTCCCTCCTCTTTCTTTGTATTTACAAAAACAGTGATTCATTTCTTTATCTAACTCCTTGGTGTTGACAAGCTGGTTCTGGGTAAAATGACTCTTTATCTTCTGGGCTATTGAATTTTATCTACTTGTAATATATATATATATATATATATATATATATATATATATATATATAAGGTAACCAAAAAAGTTCTGTCCGTTTTTTGATTAGTCATTGAATGAAGTTGAAATATATATGAAATGCGTGTAGCAATTGTTTTCAAGCCGGAAGTAGGAACATCAAACGTTATAAAAAAACACACACCGTGCCCAGCCATCGGTTATAAACCGGGCAGCTGTGAGAAGGATGGAAGTGTCTAGAGATCTCGTTCGTGGCTGTTTGCTTTGCGACTTCAAAGTGGGCTTATCAGCAGCTGCATCAAGTCGCCGCATATGTCAAGCATTTGTGGATAGTGCTGTGGATGAATGTACTGCAAGGCGTTGGTTTCGAAAATTCAAGTCGGGAGATTTGTCACTCCATGATGAGCCTCACAGTGGACGACCACAGGTCTTGAATGATGGAGTCCTGAAGGTGGCCATTGAAAAGGACAGTAGTCTAAAGTGTGGTGAACTTGCAAGACAGTTCAACGTTTCCGATGAGACAGTTAAACTTCACCTGCACCGCCTAGGTAAGACGTACAAACTGAGCAAGTGGGATCCGCAAACGCTGTTGGAGGTCCACAAGGGACAACGAGTGGCAACTTGCGTATCGCTGCTTTCTCGCCACCGTACCGCATCCTTATTCAATCGAGTGCTTGCCAGTGATGAAAAGTGTGTTCTGTATGAAACTCCCAAGTGTTCCAGACATTGGTTGTCTCCTCAGGATGCTGTCCCTCACACTGCAAGACCACCTATTCACCCACGAAAGATTATGCTTTGTGTCTGGTGGACAGGTCATCAAGTGGTTCATTATGAACTGCTACCAATGGGCCAGACGGTCACTGGAGACCTATACTCGCAGCAATTGAAATGTGTGCAACAGGCATTGCGCCAGAAGGAGCCAGCACTGGTGAATCACAAAAGTGTGCTTTTCCTCCATGACAACGCCAGGCCGCATGTCATACGAGAGGTCAGGGATACCATACAGCAAATTGGGTGGGAGACTTTGTGCCATCCACCTTATTCACCTGACCTTGCACCATCCGATTACCACCTCATCCACTCCCTGGATAATCATCTTTGTGGGAAATCCTTCACCAATGAAGCAGACTTGCGCAAAGCCCTCACGGACTTCTTTGCGTCTACCACAAGGGCATTGAACAGCTGGAGACTCGTTGGCAGAAGATGCTGGATGCCGATGGGGATTACTTCGAAGACTAAATATAAGTTACACATACTGTAAAGCATTTTCTTTTTTCCTTTAAAAAAGGACAGAACTATTTTGGTTAACTTGTGTGTGTATATATATATATATATATGAACAATATATATATATATATATATATATATATATATATATATATATATATATATATATATATTGTTCAAAAGTCTGAAGCCACCCCCAGAATTAGCATAGGAAAACTTGATAAAATAGTGAAAAAAATGAAATAGCATCATCAGAAAAATAGATTCTATTTTAACCAAATCTTTATCAATAAGAGAAAACTTAATTTATATTAGTCACATGAATATTGAATTAATTAAAGAAACTCCTTAGTAACCCATGAGATAAAACCATGATATTACTGACACATTTGGGGTATGATAGTGGATGGTTTCCTTCTTTGGGAATGAGAATGGTATAATGGTGATAATTAATTGCCAATACCATTAGAATAAACAGTACACTGCATGATTTCACCCTCCCGCACTTGTGGAAAAGGACTCTGTCAGATATCTCATAATACAAAATATATAAAAGTCTAGCTGTAGATGCCATGATTATGTGGACAGAATTTAACACTGTTCAATCACGGAATGATTTTGGGCACAAGAAAGTGTAGAGTTAATCCATTTCAAAGGTGATAAAGTTTAGGTTTTTGTCTCTGAAGAAACAGTAACAAAGATACGGGGACTTGTGTTAGTTCATTTGTGGAAATTTTCATGCGGCCCTAAACTGGGGGATCAGTCATATTTCACTATTTTATAACTTTTTTCCAGTGAAAGATATATTTTCAAAATTGGTATCAAATTGTGTACAATTTATTCATTCATCCATGTCTACAAGGAGTTTTCATTTGGTCAGATAGTGAAAAGTACAGCTTTCACCATGCGCGCGATGTGTCGTCTGACAATTTACAGCGTCCGAAAACCAGTTCACACAATAAGCCTGCATTTCTACTTTTTCCTTTCTATCGAATCCTCATAATATAGGTGTCAAATTGTCGAGAATCTCTTGCTTAATCCATAATTACAAAAGTTTTTTCTCCACCTTGACTAGAGACGGGGCGATATTCAACGATATGGGGGCTTGTGTTAGTTCATTTGCGGATATTTTCATGCCGCCCTAAACTGGAAGATCGGTCATATTTTACTTCTTTATAACTTTTTTCCAGTAAAAGAAATATTTTCAAAATTGGTATCATATTGTGTGCAATTTCTTCATTCGTCCATGTCTACAAGGATTTTTAATTTGGTCAGATAGTGAAAAGTACAGCTTTCACCATGAACGCGTTGTGTCATCTGACAATTTCTTGCTTAATCTTTGTTTGAAAATATTTTTTTGAATATGTTGAACAGGCTTATAAATTGGATATTTATTTTACTAACTATATCTCCACTTGTCTTCGATGTTTTGGTATAGATTTATTTTCAAATTTGTTTAGTAACATTATGAATTGTGTTTTCGGAATTAGATGTCCCTATTCATCTTTTTAATTTTTCTTTTCTTTCAGATATATGAACTGTGCCATGTCAACTAACCAAATGTGGATTGATGATCCTTCTCACCATGGCAGGCTGGAAATGATGCATGATTTGGCAACCTCTGAACCTTCACCGCTACTCTCTAACTTCTCATTCTTTCTCTGACCATCAAGGTGGCTCTCATCGTTATGAGCTATTTGTTGCAGCAGCAAGTGTTGTCATCTCCATGTCTACTATTATTTTACTAGCTATAATAATAAATATTCTGTCCCATTTTGCTGTGGGTTTGGTCATATTGCTTCTTTCTTTTTTTTTTAATTGTGATCAACCCAGTCTGTACAGATTTTTGTATGCTCAACTTTGAGTTCTGGTATAATTTTAAAATTTCTTTCATAAAAGTAACAGAAGCAAAATTTTAAATGTGAAATATCCTGCTTCATAAGTTGTCTTTAAACGGGAATTGCAGAAAATGAACATGTAATATTTTGATCTCATACATCTGTAAAAAGCAATAAATTCGTAAGCATTTAAATAGCTTCATTCAATTCTTACTGGCAATTAGTTTAGAAGTCTATTGATTGTGAACTGATTATAAACATTACATATTTACATAAGGTAAAAAAAAACATAAATTAGCATATCATTCTTCTTATTTTTTTTTTACTACTATGAAAGAACAAAGTCTGTTTGCTCTACTTCATTAAATCTGATTATTTTTGTATAAAATATTTACATATTAAATGCTATTAAAACAAACAGATATTTGTTGTATTTATCAACTGAGCTCCTTACAATTTTACAAGTTATAATTCACAAGAGAATTTTTAAATATGAATAATAAATTTGCCAAATATCAGGGAACAACTTGTTCCAAATTTATTCTGAGTTAATAATTCAGACATATTTAAATTTTAATTAGTAACTTATCAAATGTCAGAACTGGGAATCCTTGACATTTTTCATGATTGTCATGTCAATTTTATTCTCCTCACAAAACTTAGAGATGCTGTTGCTAGCTTACTACTGATAACATTGTTGTAACATTCTTGTGAAACTGGCACCAGAGAGAGAAAGAAAAAGAAGCTAATTCCATTGTATTATGGTGCTGAGTGATGTATATCTATTTATATGCATGTTTGAGGCTGCACTCCCTTTGGTCATCCATTTTTTAAAAAATATTTCTAAATAGAAATGATAAAAAAAAAACAAATTAAAACTTCATTTTCAGAAAGTTTTAAAAGGTAAAATTATTTTGTTGTTTATTTTTAGAAATCATTTGAGGTTTTTTTTTATACAATTGAAGTGTAGAAAATGATTAAAATATTGGAGGAAACTAAATTTGGCAGTTTAAAGCTTTATTTAGCATTTTGATGGTGAAAAAAATAAAATCTATAGATAAATTACATCATTCGAAGTGACATTTTAAGTACATTCTTGATTTTAACCAGTGATTTCCAAAATATCTATTCAGCAACAAACTAATAATTTTTTTTTTTGCTTTTATTTAAAAAAGAAAATTGTAAATATGCAATTATTATTAGGTATCTAACTGGGCTCTGTTCATTAATGATGACCCAGATTTTCAAGAATCTTATCAATCCAGTCTGATAGTTAAGGCACAACTTGTTCTGACAAATTGAGGAGATTATGATCATAAAGAAAATTCATTTGTTGCAAATTTTTCTTGCCGAATCATATTTTCAGCTTGGCTCAGACTTAATATATGCAAATCTAGGAAAACCTAAGTTTTCAATACTAGTGTTTAGATTGTTATTACTGTTACAAACAATTTTATGTAAGCAGCAATTTGCCAGGATGATTATTAAATATGAGAATCGGTGATTTCATTTTTTTTTTTTTTAAAAGCAAATCATTCAAAGCTACTAGCATTTAATGAGTTTTTAATGCCAAGATTATATTACACAGTCCTCCATTGATATTGGATATGGATTTAAACTTGCTTAAATTTTCATTTTATATCCTTCAAATTACAAGCAGCCATAAAGGAATTGCCAGAAACATTTTCTCATCTAAACGTGTAAGTGCCTTATAACAAAGATAACAATAATAGTGTCAATTGGATTCAAAGAATCTCAGGAAATGCTGGCAGAAAAGCTAAAAACCAGGAAAAAAACATGATCCAGATTGTTATCTCTGGATTTGTGTATCTTATGCTAAATTTTGCTACTTATTTTATTCTTCAATAAGTATTAAATTTGAAAGCAAAACTTTTACTGTACAAAAAAATCAAATTTGTTGTAACTTTGATAAAATAAAGCCTCTGATAAATGGTACATGTTTTTGAGATTTGATTCATTAAATTCTATTTTTGTTATTAATGTTTTTACAAGTTACAGTTCAGTTGAAATGTTATAAGAGGAAATAGATTAGAAGGATTTTAGATATTTATCCCTATTTACACTTTTAATTTGATCTTCCTTAAATTACTACATTCAGAATTTCAGCACAAATTCTGAACACAGTAAAATTTTGTGAATATTGTTAAGTTTCTCACCTGAAAGCTTTTACTGTCATGTTAATCTAATTATCTTTTCTCTTCCCTACTTGTTAGTGAAAGTCATACAAAATTTTCTGATTATTGCTTCATAACAATGATGAATGTTTCTGACAAATAACCAGAAGTAAATCAGTGCTTGCATTATTAGAATCTTTAATAATCAAATTTTTATTTATACTTGTTTAGGCTTTTGTACAGTAATTTTGGAGGGCCTTAAATCACACTTGACTTAATAAAAATTTCCTACTTTTTCTAGAAGAAAAACTTTGTCCTAAATCTTGCATATTCTACCTCAAACTTGTTCATACCATTCATTCTTGATACATTACAAATATTGAGATATAAATTCATAAACTTTTTACTCAATGGCTATTAATTGTTTCCATTCGGGAATTTCTTGGCCTTTGAAATCTGACTTTTGAGAATGGCCAAAGTTTTAGGAAATATGGTAAACATTTATAATGTATGCAAAATAACAACTTTTTAAATATGAAAATTGCAGCAAAAAAAATTATTTGAATAATTTTGTAGTATATACATTTGCAGAATACTATTTTACAAAAAAATTGAGTTTTCATATTATTATTGATACATATCTCATGAACAATGAGATGTAACAGGAGAGATTACTTTTTATATAACTCATCAAATTAAAACAAATTGACTATTTACATTACAAGGACACATGGCACAGTGGATAAAGGTGTTGGTTAGATCCAGTGACAGGACCCAAGGAGTGTGAGTTCAATACCCGGTTAAGGCAGGGAAGAACTTTCAGAGGGAAATTAACAGGAGATAACTGACATCCATTGCACATGGAACTAGAACAGTGAGCGAAATAAAGGGTTCAGTTTGATATTCCAACCACCTGATGAAGGCCAGAGCGTACAACGGCCGAAACATTGTCATAAATATGGTACATAATACCTCATCTCAGAAATATAGACAGATACTGAAATTGACTATTCGTTAACTGATTTAATTTAGCTTTTACTTGATAATCAAAAGATTTCTAAGAAATAATAAAACCTCACTCGACATTGAACCTGAACTTTTGAAAATAGCCTACGTTCTACCCGAAATCAATAAGACATTTCTCTATTTTATGAATGCCTGGAATCAGAAATGCATTCCCAAAAGTGGGATTTATCACACATTAATGTATTATTGAAACAGAAAGTTAACCCTCAAGGCCCTCACTTATACAGAGATATCTCAAATGCATCCATTATTGTGAAAGTCCTGACAAGTATCATATTAAATAGGCTGTCATTTTTTATGTAAAGTCAACTCCTCACGAACCATTTTGTTTTACGTTCTGGTAAGGGATTCAATGATGGTATACGCATATCATCAAATATCTCCAAGAAATTATTTATCTCTCATAGCAAACTGTATACGTGCTTTGTTGACCTCAAAGTAGTAATATATTTCGGCATGAAGTATATAACATTTTTATCCTTACAATTAACCCTATTGACGCATAGAATAACGAATTATGCTTTTGAAGTTGTCAGAATTGTAAAAAAGATTGTTATCAGTGACGCGGGGGTCATGTTCATGATATAGATATTTATTCGTACGAAGGTACAAAATGTGGCACAAGGCCAAAAAGTGTATTGGGGAAAAGGACGGTCTTCTTCTGTCTTAATTCTAAAGTTAGCTAGTCACAAACACTGGCCCAAACACACCAAGAATAGTCCTATCACCAAAACAACACATTCTCTCCTACCTTTCTTACTACATCCACCATAATACCTCAATGTCTCTATAAAATCCTAACTAGTCCCCATATGTACATTTCAAAGTCTGTGGTGGGAGGGAATAAAACAACAATTTAAAAAAACCCAATGATTATTTACAATATGAATTAATACTATTTACATGAAAACAAAACAAAATAAGGTTAGTAATAAAGCCCTCCCCCATAATCCCTAAATGTGGCAGAAACATCAGTTAACTGGACGAAAAACATTGCGGCATTATAATAGTATAAAAACAATCATCCATCCAAAAAGCACTCACACAAACACACATTCATAACAAATACGAAAACACACACGCGAAACGAAAGTCATCCCGCAACTACCAGATAATCTGTTTATGATATAAGTGTCAAATCGATCTGACTTTTTAAAGAGTTATATATCGATTTTTATCATTGATACCCATTTCTACGTCATTGGTATATGAACAACACATTGATATTGACAACGTCTTTGATGAGTGATCTTTTGAATAATTGAACATGCTTTTAATTTTTAACTTTTCTTTCACATAGAAATGGACGTACATTATTGGTCTTCAAATAAAACACATAAAATGTATATATCTGTTTGTTGTTTATTTAAAAGAAATTTTCTTGCAAAATATGTTAAAAGAAATCATTTTTGCAAGAACGTATTTGTTAAAAACAAGAAAACATCACACAAGACATTATCTCTCTATTATTACATAAGGTTTGTGTCACGTTGGAAAAGAAATACGAACGTCAGATGAAAGTTTTGTAGTCTGACCAAGATACTCTCATGAAATTTGACCAAATGAGGTTTGCTTTTCTAGATAATTCCATTTGCGGTCCACACACATCTTCTATCGGTGTTGCAGTGCTTGGATTCATTTGGTGAAGAGGCACTCATCCTTTTTGCCAAAATAGTCATCAATAGCAGATATGAGGTCATCATCACTACGATACTGATTCCCAGCCAAGATGAAAGTGAGATGGGGCCAGATAAGGTGTATAGAGAGGATGATCAAAGATGAGCAAGAGATCTGAGGCAACAGAAATATGGTTCTACCGAAAGAGGCTGAGGACAACATGGGCCGAACATGTGAGCAACGACAAGGTTTTTGGAGAAAATGGGAACAAAATATGTCTACCAAGTACATAAATTTAAATATCTGGAAAGTGTTCTGACAGAGGACGGAAAGTGCAGCACTGAGATCCGAAGACGCATTGAAATAGCGAAAGATGCCTTCCAAATGCTAAGCAGAGTATTAAGAGACAAGAAAATTTCGTTGGAAACAAAGAAAAGAGTATTGAACTGTTACTTGATATCTCTCCTCCTATTTGGCAGCGAATGCTAGACAATCTCCTGAAAGATGAGGAAGAGACTTGAAGCAACAGAAATGTGGGTCTACAGAAAGATGCTGAGGATACTATGGCTCGAACATGTGAGCAAAGACGAGGTTTTGGAGAACATGGGAACAAAAAGGAAACTATGCTTAACATCAGAAAGAGGCAGTTCAGATTTTGGGGGACAACCGGTTTTTGTTTTTTTGTTTTTTGCTTTCATTACGGTGAACAGATGATAATCATATGGGGCTAAATCAAGAGGTTAGGGGGCGCGATCAACCAGTTCAAAGTCACAGTCACGCACAATAACCATTGAAAACAAAGGTTTGTATGCTGGAACTTTGACCTGATAAAACCAAACCCCTTTCGTTAGTTTTCCTGGGCGTGTGGTTTTGATAGCCATTCATCATTCCCTCAGCAAGTCTCCATTGATGGTGTGTTCCTGATGAAAATAGTCAATAAACACAATACCGTTTGCATCCCCAAAAACTGAGACCAGTAGATGAAACAAACTTGCCCTTACTTGTAGCAGGTGAGGAAGGGTGTTTCTACTGCATGGATTGTATTTTTACGTCAGGTTCAAAAGATGATGAAAGCAACGCTGATCCTGGATTAAGAAACTTTCAAAGTGACCAGATGGATCTGTCTCAAACAAATTTTCCCCTAATGTGATCAAACATATACGCTTTTGATCAGATGTCAGAAGCCGTGGCACCCACCGGGCAGAAACGTTTTATCATGTTAATTGTGCAGAATATTCTCAACTCTCTCTCATGGGGTATGCCTTGATTTATATTCAATCTCCTGTCATCTATTACCGTGTGGTAAACACGGTCAGTGCTTTCTTCCATTGCGGCAGTAACAGGACGTCCAGACCTTGGATCATCTTGAAGACTCTTCTTTCCTTTCCTAAGTTCAGCTGCCAACTTTTGCACTGTTAAAGCTGGATCCCTCATCATGTAGCAACGATATCAACATGAATGTCCTTGGAAGTTACACGCTTTTTCTGCAGGTATATGCTAACACCAAGATTGCCAAATTTTGTCCTTTTTCAAGAGAAGTCGCTACTAGGTATTTTTGAAGTCTCATTTAACAGTCAAGATATCTGTTTACCTGAAAGAAAGCAGCCATTTATAAGAAAGGCTAAAATTAATTCATGCAAAAATGTCCAGCTCTAGCATCACTCCTTCACACTTGAACTTGAATAGTTTGCCATCGTAGATAAGGCTTCACTCACTTTAAAAATTTAAACTGTAAATTTAACCCCTAACCCTAACCGTAACTCTAACACTGTCTGACAATTTTTTGTTTCGTTCATCTTCGTCTGTTCATCCCGCTCCCATTTTTTATCCGCTTTTCTTTTTTGTTTTCCACTAGCTTTCTTTCTTAATCTTCTTTAGAGATTCACAAATTCTTTCTCCCTACTTGATGTCCTTCAATTTTTCCATTTCTGTTGCCGTGTGTAAATATTACAACTAATCTAAAACTATGGTGTTCTATACTACAGGTATAATCACGGTGCAACTCAGATTCAAATAAAGGACATTTTCATTAATTTTTTATGAAACTATTACTTTTGCCTCTGTTGTATGCCTTCAATGATAAACTAAAGTAAAATTTAACATGTATTTTAAAATGCTTTCTAGTGAGAAAATTATATTCAATAATAATAATAATAATAATAATAATAATAATAATAATAATAATAATAATAACGAAATTAAATAATTATTGCATAAGTTTTACTTAAAATGTTATAAATTATTTAAAATGTCATTTGTCCGATTATGGACGACAGTGAGATGAAATGACTGAAATCAGTTTGGCTTTTACTGTTTTAATTAAGTGAATGTATTTGACATTTCTTTTAAGAATTATCTCATAATTTAGACTGATTGAAAATAAAATTGCAGATTTCTTAAGGAGTATGCAGTGGCTAGTCAGAGATGAAGACAGGAAACAACATAAACAAGTCAATTCAAGTCAAGTGCAACTGTTATATATCCTACATCTCCTCAAAATATCAACTTTCTTATTTCCTACTTTACGGTCCTACAACAACCTGCTACAGTAATTAGGAGTCAGACAATTCGAGAAAGACTCATCAGCTATGGAGGGAACGAGTAATTATCAACACTTGTTCAATGAATTAAATATCAGGATTTTTTTTAGTCTTTGAGGACATGTTTAGTAGGCCTAGCGTGGAAATAAATGCATATGGGTGCCATTAATAAATTTAAAATGAGAAAATGACATCAAGGATCAACAGCAGTAGCAGAATCTGCAGTAAATTTCTATTCTATTGTAAACAATTCTGCTTCTGATATTTGTGAACATTTAATAAATATTCCGATCTGTAACTCGTCCGTTACCAGATAAATTTTGCCATAATCAGAAAAGCGCATTTAGATTACCATCTAAGAATTCTTGAGATTTTTATACTAAGTCTAACCAGTCTTCCACCTGTAATCAGTAAAATGTCTGCTGGTTTTAAACATAATATATCTATAATTAATACTGCTGATTGTATTCATTTCTCCTTGTATGTTTTTTCGTTTTAAATGGTTCGTATATTTTATTCATACTTTTTAAAATGTCCGTTTTTAAGCGTTTTATGAAAATGATCTTGTATGCGCTTCAATACAAGAGATGACATGTACCCGAAACTGTTACAAAAGAGTTCTGAACTTCCTACTCACATTTAAAACTACATACTTGTATGAAGCATGGTGTTTTGACAATAGACAACACTAATCGGGGTGACTCCACGTTGGCCAAAGACTGGTGGATTATACTGTAAAAAACAAATCCACGCATCGATAATTTATTAGGTATACAACATATCCATACTTCTTTCCTTTTAATCATTTACCCCCCAAACAAGGCGATAATGCTACTAAGACGCAAGGGGTTAGCTGAAGTGAAAGAGAATAAAAAGGTTTTTGTGAGGAGAAAGGGTACTAAAAGAACAGGTTTCAAGAAGACAGAAGATAGTGACTGGTTTGGCATTTAAATTTTTAAAGATTATAGGTGACAGGAAAGCAAGAAATCGGAAGAGAGTTCCACGGGCGAGAAGTGCGAGAAAAGAAACTATTCGACTAGAACTTACAGGACCAATAACATTGAAAAACTTTCTTTTGGATTTTGTCGAGAATCTGGAGAGGAGCACCGGACCAGATATGGGAGCAATAGGGAATCGAAGGACGAGAAGGAAGAATTATAAAAATGTACAAAAGACGAATTCGGACGAGACAAATAGTCTGAACCGACAGAGTAAACGAAAGTTCGTCGCAGTAGAATTCATTTTATTATTAAGACGTTCTTAGTTAAGATAGACAGTTGCATTAGAGGCGCACAGTGGGGTAAGGCATAGCGTGGCCTGTGGATTGTGGAATCGGAGAATCGAGTTTGCAATCCACTCGAGTTTGATGCGTTCATTTTTGTGCAAATACAATTCAGAAAGGTATGAATCCATCTCTTCTCAAAATCCCAGCTATTGGTAGACAGCAGGACAGATTGGATCCTATAGCACTGAATTGACACTGGGGTCTAGAAGTCTGAATTAACTCTACCAACCCACAATTGGTCAAGCGACATGATTACAGCGCTACTCCTGAAGACATGGTCAATCTGGGAGGGATTCCTGCAACAGGTGCGAGTAGAAGTTATTTTGGAACAGAAATCTTAATAAAACACCATTATTATTATTATTATTATTATTATTATTATTATTATCATCATTTTTATTTCCTTTGATTTCTGGCGTGTCCACATTTCTTTCCAGGTCCCACCCAGAGACCTAAGGTTAAAAATGGCATCATGACATTTTCCACTGACAAAAAAAATATTTTACATAGATAAAGCCCTTCGTAAAGTGTGGGCTGTACTTGTGAGAACAATTTTTTGTATTTCTTTGAGGCATGGGCTTCCAGGAATCCCTTCAATTAGTCTACTGGAATCTTTTCCAACCAATCCTAGGGCTCCAACTACAACAGGGATTGTTGATGTTCCCATGTGCCAGATTTTTATTATTATTATTATTATTATTATTATTATTATTTTATTTCCTTTGATTTTTGGTGTGTACACATTTCTTTCCGGCATCATGACATTTTCCACTGAGCAATTACAAAAATGAACCACAACACACATATTTTACATAGATAAATCCCTTCGTAATGTGTGTGCTGTACTCGTGAGAAAATTTTTTGTATTATTATTATTATCCAGTTTATTAATTTCCGACTGATTTTTGTTTCATTTTAATTCTTTTTATGCTCACTTTCAGATCGTTATTCTCCGATCGTAAAATAAGCTGTGTTTATTGAACATTAGAACATACCGCCACTGTCGCCTAAAACGCGAAGAACGAAATTTAAATAATTTAAATGTCTTGTTTGAATTTAAATTTCGTTTTTATTTGAAATGCAATCGGAATAAAAAGAAAAATTAATTTTAATAAATCAAAATTTAACAATTTTAAAATATTAGTCACTCAAACTCATCGGACCGCCATTATACATTTGCCTAAGAAAAGTTTTTAATCAGGAGAAATAAACGACATCCAATTTCAAAATTTAATTACGTAATCCCAACTCAACATAAATAAACAGTATTTGGAACTAGTATAGAGTAGGTCCTCCATTTGCTAATTTCAGTGCTTGTATTCGATTTTTCAAGGATTTGATCAAGTTATCAACAATCGTCTGATCCATATTTTGCCACTCCTTTAGCAATGTTCCTTTAAGGGTTGCCACTGATGTGATTTTGGTTGCACGCTCTCGAAGTCTACGATCAAGGTGCTCCCAAACGTGCTCTATTGGATTGATGTCAGGATTTTGGGCTGCCCGTGGCAGTGACTTGATTCCTTGCGATTACTTCCAGGCCTTTGCTACTTTGCTCGTATGACATGGCGCTCCATCTTCTTGCCACACTGATGCCATCCTATTATTTACCCTTGTTGAAATTCACTAATTCCCCTTACTGCCACGAACTTTCATTGCAAGATATAAGTCAACTATTGTTCATAGATGAGAGTAGCTTGATACTAACACGGTATTGTCTGAAAAAAAAAGAAGAGACGTTATTAAACAAGTCAAAATTGTTGTAATCAAGGGGGGCTAAAAACTTATCATATCCCTCCCCATTGTAGACGAATAATGTAAACAACAAATTTAAAAAATTTCTCCAAAATTCAATATTTATCCTAGAGATATGTTTGAAAGTCATTTTAAAAATTTAAGGATTAATTAACTGCATTTTGTAAAAGTAATATTTAATTTTTACATAAAACATAATGGAAATAAAGTTTATTTCCGTGGGGTAACCTGTGATGTCAAAGGTCAAAATTAAAACTGTATAATTACCTCCCCCCACTTCCAATGAAAAATGTCGCGAAAACTAAAACTCAAAATTAAGAAACGCGAACATCAGAAATGCCATAATCACGACGTTTAAAAATTAAAAAATATCTTAAAATGATTCAGATTTAAAATTAATAAGCGAAAGAACTTTTTCATATCAACAGGTTATTGCATGTAATGGTGAATATATAGTTGTTAATTCTTCATTGTTTAATATTATCAGAGTGATACTTGTTAAATGAGAAGACGTCATTTTAAATAATGGGGCAGATATCGGGTTGGCTAAAATGTTCGTTCACTTTATTCAGCAAATATTTCTACTTAATAAGCGAAAGAACTTCTTGGCCAATCCAATATTATTGAAAAAAAAATGAAGAAAAAACTAATAAACAAAAAAATGAAATTATTTACGACTTGACTTAATATTTATTTACGGATAACCGACCACTAAATGTTGGTCTCCATGGAAGAAAAGCAGTTTTCGGTGTAGGTTGGGATCGTCATGGTATTATTTATTTCGAGGCCTTAAAACGCAGCGAAACACTGAATGTTTAGAATTCCTCAACTACTTTTTCTTCAATGTCGATTTTCGTGCAAAAAAGTGGATCACAGAATTCCTCAACTACTTTTTCTTCAATGTCGATTTTCGTGCAAAAAAGTGGATCACAGCTTCATACATTTTTCTGAAAACCTTAGCTTCTCATTGGACAATAAACATTAAAATTATCTCGCTTAACTTCACGTACATTTGTTCTCAATGAGCGAAACAAAACATATCAGGCTCCAGACTGAGTTTTGTAAAGCGCTCCCTGAGTGGTTAACAAATATTAAAAAAAACAATTTACCTGCTCACCACTACGTCCGAATAGCATCAACCTAGTTTTTGACCTGACGAAAAAACAATGCTTCTTGGAGCCAATCACGTGATAACCAAACATATAAATTGAATGTACGAGCGAACCCAACCAGTGAGAATTTACGACGACTAGCATTTGCTAAACTAGTTCACGACGCTTGTAACTTTACTGCAGCGAAGTACAAAGTTAGAATCTCAAATTCTTTAACATGAAATAACTTCACTGTAACTCAAACTAAATTTTCAACTCACTCACCAACTTCTTTTGCAACTTACAAAAAATAATTCAATCACGCTATTGAATCTTACGAGACGAAATTACAAACATCTACGAACAATACATTCAACTACTACGAGCAACGAAAACAAATTGAGCATTCACAGAACATTCACTTCTCCGACTTCTTTAAAGCTAAAAGTTTATTCAACATATTTTCAGCTTTACAGGACTTTTTAATTATTCTTCCATTGAACATTTTGAGCAAAAAGTTAATTCAACTTTTTGTGAGCTCAGGTAAAAAAAATTATCCAGTAGTAAAAATCTTTAACCAGTTAAAGGGAAGCACCTCATGTTAATAATTCATGTAAAAAATCTGTTGACATTATATAAATTTTGTGCCTATCATGAAATGTTATTTTCTTGTGTTTTTTCTCTTGTTTGCTTTTTGTTTGCATGAACATTCGTAAAGTAAAAAATGTGCGGGTTGATTTGCGCTGACAATACCGCTACAAATGCACATTTTTATGATCAAGAGTTGCAGCGCCTTTTTTTCCTCAAAAGGTAAAAATGTTCTGCTCCATCACAATGGAAGTCCCCATGCAATAAGAATAACAAATAAAAAGTTGGAACATAGTTTGTCTGTTCCTACCGACAGATTTCCCCGACCTTGCTCAGACCGATTATTATTTAACCCTCATTTTTTTAATCGCTACAAAAGGTGATTAGTGATAAGAAAAACAAGATTAAAAAAGTCCCCGAAATAAAGTTGACTTGAACTTTTTCATTCCTGCGTCAATTCTGTTCAAATACCGCTCCTTTTCGTGGCGTAACAGCGGATAAGTCGACGCAGAAACACGATTCTGTTCCGTCAAAGCATCTCTTCAAATGGCGAAAGGTAGTTGAAATATCGATTGACACAGATATCAAATATGCTGTTGTACTATTGTCGGGAGAATAAATCCCCGTGAAGCTAGCTTCGTTTAGTAATTGCTATCCAGCAGACGATTTAAAATAATGATATCCTGAAGGTGAAAATCAGGCTTTCAGGGGAAGTAATCCAGTAAAGAATTTTTAGAGTTATTTCCCTTATATAAACGTATTTATTTTTTCTCTTCAGGTGGATAAGTACATTATTATGATCTGAATACTCTAGGCTAGTGAAAGCTACAGCCTAGGGCCCACAAGATTGGTTATAATGCTAGCTATTAAAAAATGGTTGTATTGAAATATGTGCTAATTTGGTTTGCAATAAATAATTAGCAATAATTTTAAATAATTAGTAATAATTTTACTTCAAGCTTTCAAAATGCCGCTAAAATATTACGAGTAAAAAACATTAAAGACGGGCACAGGGAACTTAGTGTGTGACTCTCCAAAATTGGGTAAGTATTTATCACCACTATGTTACGGTAATAAACACTTTGGTTAGTAAATATTTACGGGTTTCCACAAATAATATTGGCGGACTCAATGCGAGTCCAAGTAAAAACTGGAAGAGATAACCAAAAACAACTACTTTCATGTGTTGACAAAAAGAAATTACAATAAAAGAAGTATGATAAAAATAAAATAAAATATAAAAAATAAAATATTTAAAAAAAATAAAATATATAAATAAAAAGAATTCAAATTGAAATAAGGCATTGCGCTTTCCTTTAAAACCTCTCGCTCGCTCACACTCTCTCTCTCTCTCTCTCTATATATATATATATATATATATATATATATATATATCGCTCTCTAAACTTCGCTGTCTATACTTCTATTTCAACTAACGAGAAGGCAACACTCAAATCAAAAGAGGAGGAGGAAGAAGAAGAGACTGAACCCGGTCGAGAAACACCGGAAGTTTAAAGTAACAGAGCCTACTTATTCGTGACTGAAAAAATAACAAAACTCAGGAAGGCTCTACGGATAACTTCCGTTATGAAAAACGAAACAGAATGGATCACCGGAAAATAAAATAATTTTGGCCAATCAAAAAAATTGACAGAAAGAGACTTTGATATTAGCCAACACCAATGTTCGCGTGAGATTCTCGATTCTGGTCAAAAGAATATAAACCTAACACTTCTGGCAGATGCTACGAGGAGAGGACGGGGGAAAAACGCTACCACGAAGAAACCAGTCTTGTGTGACGTGTGAAGACGTCGTTAAGAGGTCAACTGCTAATGATATTTTTTCCCTGCTTAGGGCCGAGAAAAACACATTAACAGATGACTGCAACTATTATAAAGTGCTGACTCCAAAGTCTACAATAGCGGGCCGAAACGGAACTTTCTTTAGACTGCCACCAATATCCACCTTATTAACGAAATTTTGCTATGCTAAATACCAACTGACTCACTCATCATTCTAAAGAAGATAGACAAAAACATTATTTATTTTAAATCCTTGAGTCAATTCGTTTTATTCCAAAGTTTCCGGTAAAAAAAAACATCCTACCACCTATCCACATTTAAAGACTAGATACGTGGGAAACATATAAACTAGAGAATTTGCGTTTTGTGAACATAGGCCTACGGGATCGACACATGAGTGAAAGAGTACAAAAAGTCACGAGATTCCAGTAAAGAAAATCCTACCACCCATTTAAAGACTAGATATATGGGAAACATTTAAACTAAAGAATGTGTGTTTTGTGTATATAGGCCTGCGGGATAAATACGTGTGTGAAAGAGTACAGAAAGTCACGAGAGAAAAGTAAGACATTGAAAATGAATGTTCTCTAATATGGGCCTCTTTTTTCCCCACGTGCGACTACATCTTATAGCCAGAAGCTGTAAAAGAGAAAAGACACTATGGAGATAAATGTGCACATTTTTCTCGGCTTAAGGAGCGCCTCTTAGCGACGTGCTTTTAGCCAAATCAAGCGGGGAAAACCCCACATTAGTCTGGGGGTCCAAAATGTTCATAAACCAGCCCTGCTTATCGTCGATTTGTGTTTTAATGTAAGCGGCTAGTCTTTTGAGATTTGGTGGGGAACACCTAACCGATTGTTCTCTCAACAATTACGGGGATATTAGGGAGAGAGGGGAAATAGACGACGGGTAACAAAAAAGAACACTTCCTCGGAAACTACAGCAACTTGAGCGAAAAAAATGCCCACTGGGCCGACTTCCCAAAGCACGGTGTCTTGCTGGTTTTTCCCTACCTGTTATTGGCATGAGGAATCTTACAAAGATACGGATCTTAATCATTTGCAAAGAGGCCCTTATCTAGCTAGACCTACTAAAACTGCCCCGCTGCTAACAGGAAAAACCTGGATGTAACAGTAGGGCAGGTCGATTTTGTAAACACGCTTGTTATTGCTTGAGAAATTAACGTCTGTTTATTTTTTAATTTAAAAAATAACAATTTTAGGCTAAAGACCTAATTATTTCAAAAGGAGAAACGAAAAAAGACTTGTTTAAAATATATATTATTATATTTTTAAGTGTCTGCAGCGAATTTAAACGTATTTGTTTCATCCGCTGAAGAAATTATTCCCGTTGTTGGTAAGTTAACTTTTTTTCTTTAATTTGTTTTTCTATTTCAAAATAAATTCTGTTTGATGATTTTATTAAAATATGGTAATATTCCAGTTAAGAAACATATCCACGTAAATTTTCAAGTTTTTCTAGTTAATAAAAAAATTACTTTGCAGAAAATTAGTGGCAAATTTTTATTTCTATTATTTTTAGGGGGTAATTTTTTTTTTAAGCAGTATTGATTTTCTAAAATTATAGTTTTAAAATCAAATAACCCACAAAGGTTAATATGAGTAAATAAAGAAACTGCTTTAAAGGTTTTTCAAACTCTAAAAAAAAAACACTACACACTCGTTTAAAAAGGCACAGCTACAGCAAGAATGAATCCCTTTATGGATAAATTCATGTTATCCAAAGAGGAGCGAAAGTCTGTTAAAAAAACAAACAAACAAACAAATTTTAGTCTAAAGTAAACTAAACACTAGTATGTCTCTGGTCTTGTCTGGTCCTGTCTTCTCAATAAAGCTAATTCAACTCTACAAAGTTTTTCATTACTCCTTCCTTACTATAACTAGCAGTAATTTTTTTACATATGAAACTGAAAGATAGCCTAAAACAGTTTGGTTTAGTTATCATCCATTTATTTTTTTTTTTTTTTCAGATTAAAATGTCAGTAAAAGCATGACGTTCAATTTTAACCCGTAGTTCACAAAGATTTGCTGGTCCACCTTGCCGTTTGGATAAAACAGAACCCCCAACTTTACGACAAGTTATCCAGTTTAGTTATTTCCTAAAAAACAACTATCCCCACTTAAAAAATTGTGAGATTTCTAAGTTAATTGTCAAGGAAATAACTAGTATTTGGCAAGCAGTTAATCCACAATTACCCTTGTTAAGGGAACGTTATATAGGACAGAAGGTCAATATATTTTGCTATAAGAGGGCCAAACAGATTGACAGGAAATCTCTTGCAGCAACCAAAGTGAAAAGAATGAAGGAACAGCTGGACAAACTGTTTGATATATCTTCTTGTAGCTGTAAACTTCCTGTCTTGAGATGTGATGCCTTTGCAGTACAGTACAAGACAGAAAATTGTCAAACAAGACACATAGTCTGCACTTGTCCTTATAACAAGAAGGTAAGATTAATTCTATGATTCCTTTTTACTTAGTATAATTTGAATACCAATTTGTAACATTTGAAATAATTGAAAACTATAGATTCACCTGCAATTATGTTCCTTTTTGTGGAAAATAAAATAATATATTGGTATTTGTCATGTATTCTGGATCTATTATTAAACATGCAAATTTTGCAATTTTCAGGTTCCCCTAGAAGACAGAGAATACTTAAAGGACCAGAGGGAAAAAACAGGGCCAAAAGGTAGTTATCAACTGGGACCTATCAACAAAGGTGCTATAAAAAAATACAAAAGAAAGTCTGCTGAAGTGGAGAGACTGGAGAGGCAGAGTGAAAGACAGGAACAAGCTTCCCCAAATATTTCAATACACTCATCTTCTAGTGAAGGAACAACTGATGACAGTTTTGACCCAGGAAAGCAGCCGAAGGGATCTTACAGCCTTTTAAAAATCCCAAGATATTCTATGGAACTCATCAGAGGTGATGTATTTTCCAATCTTGGTGCTTGCCTAGCTAATGCCTTTCTGCTAGACCTAAAACATATGGGCCTTCTTCACCCAAAGTTAAATTTAAAGGACATAATTTTAGATAAATCAAAAATTGACAGAGAAGGGGCTATAATACAACTATCCAGCCATGTGAAGCATGTCCATCAAAATGAGAATGTAGTTTGTGTTGGAATTGATTGTAGAGTTGATAAGGACACATTACAATACAAAGAAGTTGTAGATGAAAATGGTGGAAAAAAGATAGTGAAAAACAAAGGAGCAAAGCGCCATTAACTTTCACCAGAGAAACAGGAACAGAGAGCAAATATCTTACCCATAGAGTGATACCCAACCTGGGGGCAACTGGTGTTCTCTTAGCTGAAGATGTTGCTGCAGTTTTAACGGAATATAACTGTAGATACTGTTAAAGCAATTTTGGTGGACAATACCAGTACAAACACTGGCTCTTGAAAAAAAACTACATACTATTGGCTGTTCACTTCATCAAAATGAACTGCCATTTAGAGCAATTTTTAAATTAATTGATGAAACAAGAAGCCCAACAACATTTACTGGTCCTTTAGGGAAACTTTGTATCAATAATTATCAAGATTTGCCTCAAGTAGAATTTTAAAAAAATAGTGGCCCTCTAGATCATCATTATCTGACGGCAGAAGAAACAAATAATTTAAGTGAAGACCAGAGGCTACTTTTTGAGTATGCTGTTGGCATTTCCCGAGGAGAAGTTAACCCAAGATATGCAGCTTGGAAAATTGGGCCCTTGAATCAAGCAATTTGGCTAACATTAGCTACAAGGTTAATGTGTTTATGGATCAGAGGTGTCTATCCTCAAACACTCGATGATAAATTAAACACTCTGGTCAAATTTATCATTCAAGTGTATGCAGTTAGTTGGTTTGAGATCAAAACCGACAATAATTTTTTTAACCAACAACTGTATATCTTTAATATGATTCAGAGGACAAAACAAGTCAACTGAAATCCAAAATACTGTTTTTAACAGTTTAAAATATAAGTGCTTTTGCACTAATTCCGGAAAATATTCTAATATCAGTGATAAACTCAGATGAATTGGATGTGAGGGAAGGGGCCATTAAAAAGATTTTGTCCATTAGGTAAGTAAATATTTATCCGTTAAATTTAATTAGTTATCTCAATTTACCCAAATAATAGTCAGTTTTATTCAAATTACATCAGAAAAATATACAAAAAATTAGTGCGTTTTCAAATAATTGTTTTTTTTTTTTTTGTTTTTTTTTCAGAGATAGTGAACCACCAAAAACAAGACTGAAAAAGATTACTGCTATAAATTTTGCAGCAACACACTGGTCAAATTTGATTGATCTTTCTCAAACTGGAGTTTGTGAACCTGCACTTAGAGAGTGTTTTACAAATGAATTTGAGAAATCGTCTATGACAGGAACTAAACTAGAACTTTCTAAATTACCTGCCCATTCACAAGGGGTTGAAAGGGCTGTGAAATTAACAACAGAAGCTTCACAAGTTGTATATGGGCAGGAAGCAAGACATAGACGCATTATTACGAAGTCATTGTGCCACCAAATTAGGCCTTCATTTTCCTCAAAAGGAAATTACGCAGAACAATTTAGTTCTATTATAACAGTTTTTATTATTGTGTTCAATAAAAAATTAAAATACTTGGTTCTCTAACTTGTATCCAGTTGTTTTATTGTGTAATACATCTTCACATATCTTTTTGATTTGTGAAATTTAAAAGACTTAGTTGCTAATTAGCCTTTTTAACAATTTTTGTTTAATCAATGCTGTAAGAGTTGAGATATTTTGCTAGTTGTGATTCATAATTAAAATTATAATTCATTTTTTTTTCAATGTATTTCATATAAATATATCAATTTTAACTGAATTTATTACTAAAATAATGAAAAGTCAGTTTCTAGTAAAACGCTATGAAAATTAAGGATTTCTCCGCATTTTTCCATACGATTTTTAAAATTAAATGCTCAATTTTCTTTTCAAGATAGGAATCTAATTTTTGGTATCTGTTCTTATCACATCAAATCCCAACTATCATCACCAGTGCTGTGTTGATTTTCTGAAAAAAGTTGCAAATCAACTTGCCCTAATATAACAGGTGTTAAAAATATGTTTTTTCCGTATTCTTTTGAATGTGGCAGCATTTTAAAATTTCATCGTCTCACTGGCTTTATCTAAACATAATCTGTGTCATCTGAAAATGGCTCCCTAAAAATCAAGTTTCGAAAGAGTTAACTCCTCCTTCATTTCCTAATTGTTCACTCAGGGGCGTTCTCCCTACACTATAAATACTGGGCGACTTCTTGTCTCGTTCTCTTTTGACTTTGCATTTTGACCTTGTCAGACCTTTTTTTGTCTCTCAGAGCACGTTTGGAATCGCTAACTACTGTTTTTCTGTTAAGTTTTGAATTAATTTTACCGTTTTTTCTTACGTTCCTTTTGACTGTTTTGTAAATTTTTGATTTTTCCTTTTCAATTCCTTGACCTCCCCAATTTTATTTTTACTTGTTTTGCTATTAATCTTTTATTATTTAACATTTTGATTTTCTTTTACGTTTTCTTTTTTGAATTTATTTTCTCCCCGTACCCACTTCACAGAGTTTATCTGTTTATTTTTCGTTTTTACATTTTCTGTCCGACTTTATTTTCCTTTGTTTATTATTTTGTTCTGTGTTCTTTCTGTTAAATAACCGTTTAATTTCTGTTTTATCTGTTTTTCGTCTCTAATATATTTGTTTGTAAATTTTGTGTTTAGTTTGTATTTCTGTACAATTTTTTTTACTGTCCTTGTTTATCATTTTGTTTTAGGGTTGACCGTTTTATCGGCGGCCATATTGTAAATTGTGATATTTCGTTTCGTATTTGATTTCTTTTCCGTTTATAACGGTTTGTTTAATTTGTTGCTTTCTTGTCTGTTGTCCTTCTTGTACTTGTTTTAAATTTGTACTTTCGTCTTTTGGCAAACCTTGTTTACTTGTTCGTTTAATTGTTTGTTTAATTGTTTTGCAGTTAGGCAAACTGTGTCTAATTTGTACGTCCTTCTGTTTTGTGTAAATTTGTAGTCTCGCCTTGTTAGCGAACCTTGTTTACTTGTTCGTCCAACTGTTTTGTTTAAATTGTTTCGCCTTTAGGCGAACCGTGTCTAATTTGTACGCCTTCTAGTGAACCTTGTTTACTTGTACGTCTATTTATTTTGTTTAAATTGTTTCGAAACTTGTCTATTTTATTTGTACTTCCTTTTGTTTTACGAGTGAACTTTGTTTTGTGTATTGTTACTATTAATTTTGTTGTCTCGCTTTTAAGCGAACTTTGTTTGTTTAATTTACCCCCACACTTTCTTTTTTTTTAACTATTTTTCCCCTTTCCACCCCCTCCCCTTCCTTTTCAAAATGGAGAAGAAGGTAAAAAAGTACCTTCTTTCTTAGTCGTAAAAAAGAAATCCAAAATGGCTTCCTTCAGAAGATCCGTGAAGAAGCATTTGTTTAACCCAAATAAAAGACCCGCCTGATAAGGATAAATCGAGGAGTATCCAGCTTTGGCTAGGGTACCAACAAACGAAGAGATAGTAGAGGCTTTAAAAAAACTTCCAAATCTTCAGAGGCCGAAAAGAGCCTTAACGTAGAAGCCAGCAATGACGAATTAAAAGACAACCTAAGTGAGAATGCAGAGGCCAGGGAATCGCCCTCTTGTTGGAATTCCCCCCCGAAGTGTGTCATCGATATTGCGGAGTTCTTGGAGCGTGCCAAGAGTTACGCACACCTTGTCGTGAAAGGTGGGGTCTTGGAGGACCCCAAAGAACTGAAGAAAATCGAAAAACGATTGGTGTCGGTCTTCGTCGTCGATAAGCGTATGCGCAAGATTTGTCGTTCGACGAAAGACACAGTGGTAAAAACACTGGAGTCCCAGAGGTTCAAGCCACTAAGAGTTGTGAAGGGCTCGCGCTTTTTCATGTGGGACATATTGCTACCCACACCAGAAGAGTGCCTGAGAATAACTAGGCGTGAAATTATCACCCAAGTCATTATTCTAATAGCATATTCTGAAGGCAGGCGTAGGACCCTGTAGCCATATACGAGGTCCCTCCTCAGGTTATCGGGGAACACCTAGCGGTCTTTCTGTCGCAGTATGGCGAAATTATAGGTGCTTCCTGCGATAGCTTGACCGGGGGTGGAGTTTTGACATCATGTTGGATGAAAAAGACTTCCTCTTCATCCCCAACTGTCTGGATGTTGGGAGCCTGAAGCTGCCAGTCATCGTTACTGGCTGCAAGCCAGTGTGTTGGAAGTGTGGAAAGCCTGGTCACCTTTCCTCTTCCTGTCCAGAGAAGAAGGCCTCTGGAGGCCAGGCTTCAGTCGACCAAAATCCCCCTCTGACCGCGTCTTTGAATACCGCCTCGCCTGTAATGGGCATGCCAGGCGCCGGAACCGGAGTGGAAAATCCCCCGGTTGGGTCAAATTCGAAGCCCTCGTTCCCCGAAGAGCTTTCGCCCACTGCTAGTGCAGTTGTGGAGAAGGGGGGATAGCTGGTTGCTGGCAAGGGCAGAGGGAAGCACCGGACAGCGGGTCCTCAGTCCCCTGAAGCCCCTGGGACAAAAGGCACGGACAGTCCCACTCCCATTGTCAACAGTAAGGGCGACGACCCGGCCTCGAAAACCTCGCTTCAGGATCTCAAAAAAAAATACGATCCCGGTTACGAAAAGACCGAAAAGATTAAAAAAAACTAAAAGAAAAATTAGATGCACAAAAGACCCCTAAGTCTAAAAAGGCCTCTTCTGATACCTCCTCTGCCCCTCAGACCTCCACTATGAAAAATGCTACTGCCTCCACATCCTCTCAAAAACAGACCTCCAAACCATCATCTCCCCTCAAGGCACCTACAAGTCCAAAAGGCAATCCCTCCACTTCTTCCCACTCCTCAATCCCTCTCAGTAGAGACCCCAGCCCTTTCAGACAAAATTTTACTCCACGTCCCTCGCCCAGTCCTTCACCCCTTAAACCACCTCTTAATACCCCTGAAATGCCCCTCCCGTCAACAAGAGACAAATAAGTCCAAATCAGGACTTAAATGACAACAGAAAGAAACTACCAAAACACATATTCAATCCTGGAAAAGACATCTGCCGTATCTCCCCGACCCAAGCCGAGAAAGCCAGGGATTATGGAAATAGGATAAAAGATCTCAAATACCTACTATCCATAAAGCAATACGCTGATAAAGACATTGAGGACCCGAAAAACTTCCCTAAAGTCCAACGGGTTTTGTCAGTCATAAGAACGGGCACAGGAGCGCGTCAATGTTGGGCGATGTTAAATGAATCAATAGCCTCTTTTAAAATGACGCCTCCAATAGCTATCATTGAAAATGATAAACTAAAGAAGTTGAATCAATTTTGTGCTGGGAGGGTCCCTATTTTCGTTCACCCCTCCCTCTATAGAGCACTAAAGTTGACCTTCCCCTGGGACATCGGCGGGCTCTCCCAAGACGGCACCATCAAGACTGAGATGGGCTATGGGGCTATGGGGGAGGCGGTCGGTATCCTGTCCCCGACCTTGTTTAGGCCAGCAGAGCAACCCTAATCGGTCTGATAATGTCTCTCTGGTTAGCGAGTTTGAATGCCTGAGGTCCGAGTCTCGAAGGGCGAGGCTCTATCGTGACCTTCAGCGTCTCGGGGTGGATGTATGTTGTGTGCAAGAGACCCGTTTTTCTTCTCGCGATCATGACAGCATTCTGTTTAGGGGGTTTTCCCTCTTTTCAGCATGTTATGATGGACGCTCGAGGGGTGTCTCTTGGCTGGTGAGCAAGTCCTTGAAGGCTGTGTGTGCTCTTGTCTTCGCAGATCCGGCGGGCAGATTTTGCGTGCTGGATGTTACCATAAAGGATAAGGTTCTACGTCTTATTGGGGTTTATGCGCCCAATAAGCATGTTGAGCGGCCTGCTTTGTTTCGGCAGATTGAGCCGTTTTTGGCGTCATCTCGTCGCGTAGCTTTAGCGGGGGATTGGAATGCCGTCCTTGACCCCGATATAGATCGTATAGGGTCAAAATTGGGTACTAACAACCCGGACATGAAACCATTTCGGGACTTTATCGGCAGGTTTGATCTTGTCGATAAGTACCGAAATGAACATCCTCGGGAGGTAGTGTGGACTTGGACTAATAGTGGCAGCGCGGGTACTCAGGTGGTTTCTAGCTACCTGGACCGAGTCTTAGTCAGGAGAGTCGATGTAGGGCTCTTAGGGTGTCCAAGTTTCCATTATATAGTTTATTCGGATCATAGGCTAGTCCGGGTCCGGGTAAACTTAGATAAGCCTAAGGTTAAGATAGCTGGTTACTGGAAATTGAACTGCTCATTATTTGGGGAGCGAGATTTCCGGGACCAGCTGCTACTAATGATACAAAGGGAGCTGACGGGGGCTGTGGTGGGAAATGCCTGGTGGGATAATCTTAAATCCAAAATTAGAACGTTTGCTGCTGATTATAGTCGTCGGCTCAATCTAGATAGATTAGCGGCGCAAACGGCTTGTGAGCAAAAAGTTGATCGGGCGGTTAAATCCCGTGATAGTGGGGACGTAGTCTTAGCTAAGGCGGAGTTGGCCTCCTTGCTTATCAAGAAGGATCAAGCTCTTGTAGTTAGGGCTAGGTTAAAAAGAATGTCTCCTGAGGCAACTAATATGGCCGCTGAATTGCGTGCAGAGCAGGTTCGGAGTGCAACCCGGAGGCATATCGCATGCGTCACATTGCCGGATAAGCGGACCGTTACCACAAACGAGGGCATATGTGAGGCTTTTCGTGAGTACTTTCAGGAACTTTTCACCAGGGAGCCCGGTCTGAGCCCTGCTCAGTTCGACGCCTATTTATCTGACTTCCCCTGCCTTGAGGCAGCTGAAGGGCTAGGTTCGAGGATCCCATTACAGAGTCGGAAATCTGGGATGAGCTGAAACAGGTTGGCCTGGACAAATCTCCGGGATTAGATGGTCTTCCGTACGAACTGTACTTGAGGCTGTCGCCCGTTTTTGTTCCCTTGCTGGCACTGATTTTCGGCAACTGGTTGAAGCAAGGGTCTATACCCCAACGCTTCACCAGGGCCGTAATCAAGTTGTTACGTAAGGACAAAAACGGTGGGGATGGGTTAGATAACTTTCGCCCTTTAACTATGCTAAACACAGAGTTAAAGATTTTGGCTAAGGTCTTAGCGAACCGCTAGTCTGATTGGCTTGGAACAGACTTGTGCTGTAAAGGGCAGGACTATTCAGAACAACCTTCATATGGTACGCTTGATCATCGAGCAAGTCGACAGTGAAGGCGCGCTGATCAATTTAGATCAGTCCAAGGCATTCGATTTGTTGACCATCGGTTTTTCGAGGCTGTTCTTTCGGCGGCTGGTTTCGGGCCGTACTTTCGCACCTGGATCCGACTTCTGTATGTGACCCCCGGTGCGCTGGCGGAAGTGAATGGAGTACGATCGGAGCTTTTCGTATTGTCTCGCTCCATTCGTCAAGGTTGTCCGCTTTCGCCTTTGCTGTACGTTCTTGCGTTGGAACCTTTCCTTCGCAAGTTAAAGACGAATCCGGTCCTACGCGGAATTTCCCTACCTGGCGCTACCAGGGCGCCCAGGTATTCCGCCTATGCTGATGACGTTCCGGTTCTTGTGTCGAGCAGGGCCGAGATTAACGAAGTCAGCAAAGAAATCAGTGGTTATGAGATGGTGACAGGGGCCAAAACCAACCGCGATAAGTCTGTTGGCTTGCGGTTGGTTGCGTGGAAGGGAGTTTCTCTTCCCGGACCTTTCCTCTGGACGGATGGGCCGGTCAAGATTCTCGGCGTCTGGTTCGGTCCTGATCTCCAGTTGGATATAAATTGGTCAGAGGCGCAAGAGAAAGTCGAGATCGCAATTAATTTGTGGTCTCGGAGGAATCTTTCCTTAAAGGGGAGGGCGGAAGTATGTGTTTCACACATCTACCCGATTCTCCTTTACCGACTCTCTGTGCTTCCACTTCCGTCTGACACTTTACTGGCGTTAGTGCAGCTCTTGTTCTCCTTCCTGTGGGGAGGCAAGGCCGCCAGAGTCTCTCGGGAGATCTGTTGCCTTCATCCATCTGAAGCATTGATTCGTCAATATATGCTTCGCATCGGATTCCTGGATCGAATGTGTCGCGAACCGGATGAGGTGGGCGCCTTCTAGAGGGAAGACGCCCGTAAGAGTTTCCCATCCCTGAGAAGTGTGCACTCGGCCGAGGAGGAGGCTCACCGTTTACCCAAAGTCGAGTGCTCCTTCTATCGTGAATGTCGTCGTGCCCTGAAACTCCTCTTACGGGCGTTGGATGGCCTCTCGTAAGGCATTATATCAGGTGTTAGTTAGGGGGGCCGTTCGTGATGATTTGATTGACGAGCTCGGTCTTACGAAGCAGGAGGCTCGCTCGATGTGGCCTTGGGCGCCCGGGTTGAAATGCCTCAATAACAATGAGGCATCACTCACCTGGCTGGTGATGCGTGAGCCCTCTGGGTCACCAAAGGACTTTGCCTAGCGGGCTTGGAGAAATATCCAAACTGCCGCCGCTGTAGTGGGGAAGTCGAGACCATTGGTCACGCCATTTTTCATTGTACGGTGGTAGCACCGCTGTGCAAGTATGTTGAAGGCCTCATGGTTCGCATGCTGTCTAGAAAGTTCTTTGTCCTTGAGGCCGCTTCTGTTTGTAGCAATGTGGCTCCGCCGTTGACGACGGCTGAACACTATGTGTTCTTGTACTTGCTAGGTGTTATGAGAGTCGTGATTTGGACGACACGTCAGAAGGGATTCTATGGAGGCGAGAAGTTTACCTCTTCCCAACTGATCTTGTACTTTAAGCATCAGCTTAAAGTCAAGATTAGGTCGGAAAGGCGGCGACTCTCTTCATCTGAATTTGGCAAAAGGTGGGTAAATCTTGCGCGCTTGTGTCTGACCTGGAGTGGCTGACCTGGAGGCTGACCTGGAGTGGCACTTTGATGCCGGTTAGGCATCAGAATATTGCTTTAGCTGGGTTGAACACGGGCAACCCATCCCAAAATTAGGTTAGCTTAGGTTTTGTTTTTGATTCTTTAGTTTCATTTTCCAGTAAACTTAGCTAGGGTATGTATGCTCATTGGCCCCTTTTATTTCTGTCCCTATTTTTTCTTTAAGTTTAATCTCCAATCCCCTCCCTCGTTAGGTGGTCAGTGACGTCAGTTCTCTGGTGGATGCGGGGCGTTTTTTCGTTTCGGGTGTGATTTTTCGTATCTGTTGTTGTGTCTGAATGAGTGCATGTCTGTGTGAGTGCTTGGGATGAATGAATGTTTTTAATTTTTATAGTCCCGCATTAATTTCGTCCGGTTAACTGATGTTTCTGCCACATTTAGTGATTGTGGGGGTTTTATTACTAACACGATTTTGTTTAGTCAATAGTTATTTATCTCATATTATAATTACTCATTGTGGTTATTTTTTAAAATTGTTATTTTATCCCCCCACCTCACAAACGATAAATTGTACATATGGGGTCTAGTTAGTATTTTCATAGTCATTGAGGTATTACGGTGGGTGTGGTAAGAAAGGTAAGTAAGAATGTGTTTTGTTTTGGTGCAAGAAATATTGTTAGTATGACTGGGTCAGCGTTTGTGGCCAGCTAAGTTTAAAAGTTAAGACAGAAGACCGACCTTTTCCCCATTCCTCACTTCGGCCTTGTGCCACATTTTCTGTTAATACAGAAATAAATAATCTTTTGACTCCGCATTTCAGCGGACACATTTAAAAATGTGATCTCTCGCTGCCCACTTGTGGGAAAACTCCATGAAAGACACATAAACGTACGTACGAACATTCACCAAAATACAAACTCTTTATGTTCACACACAAACACAAATGTTGATGTCTTTGTCACTTGTAAATTTGTTGTTTAATACAGATATTTGTTGATATATATATATATACACACACATAGTAGCGAGCATAAAGATGAGAACGATATTAAGAAAAAGTCTAAATGTGAAATAACTTTTTATTTTAAAGCTTCAAAGAACATTTTATCAAGGAAAAATAAGGATATAAAGGTAAATTATATAATTCCAAAATATAAAGCTCAATAAACCTATTTTGATAAAGTTATAAGAATAATTATATAACATTCGAAAAAAATAGATGATCAAAAACATACTATTATATATATATATATATACGTGTGTGTGTGTGTATGTTTGTTTGGGTATGTAAATATTCTCAGATGTAGTGTATCTACAGAAGAAACAAAATGAATAAAAAGAGTCAAGAGGAAAACCTATACCTAGGCGATCCTAGAAGCAAATATATATATATATATATATATATATATATATATATATATATATATATATATATCGGTCTTGTTTGTTTTCTTTACATCTTCGGTTGGATTCAACTTGAGTCCGCCATGTTCTTGTATTTGGACATTCTTCGAGCAGGAATAAACAGCACGTGTTCCTAATTTAACCACACGCTAAGCCACGATCCTCTACTCCCTTAAGTCAGGTTAGCAATCGACATTTTTCGTTTTGTTTTACAATAAGGTTCACATGTACAAGACCCAGAGAATACTCGAGGTAAAGGTTTACGTTAAGCGATAGTGTATATGGACAAGAAGGAAGATAATGGTTAACTCTAGACTTGAACAGGTTAAGATTGTAGTGATCGGGGAACATCCTCTTGTGTCTCTTTACCATAGAGCAGTGATTCGCGGAAGAAGCTGTTCGAGTGAAACTTTTACCAACATTGGTTGGTTAACATGAATTTTAGAGAGAAAACATTGACTTTGATAATAAAATCTGACCATGACAATATTTGTTGACCTGGTTTAAAGTATCAAAAGTCCATAATAAAACTAATAAAGTTTTTTGTTTCATTTCCCATGATAACAAAATGCTATTAAAAATAGTAACTGAATGTAATGGATTCGACTGGAATTCAAACTCGGCTCCGAGCCGCTATTTATTACTCCACCGTGCCTCCTGACTTATTACAAATATGACTCTGTTTTAATATCCGGTTAAGGCAGTGGAGAACTTTCAGAGGGAAATTAACAGGAGATAACTGATAACTGACATCCATTAAAACATGGCACGTGGAACCAGAACAGTCTACCACAGTGAGCGAAATAAATGATTCAGTTCGAAATTTCAACCACCTGAAGAAGGCCGGAGCGTACAACGGACAATAGTCCAGATAATGTAAATAATATAAAGAAGTTCTCTTTCTTGTAGATTTTCTTCTCTGAATCCAAAGAACAATTGACAGAACAGAGGACTGAAATTAAACGTCCAGTGATCACCGGCCAGACGAGATGAGTTCGACAAACACCAAACCCAGCACTAGCAATGAAGGGTATATTACACGTGGATTCGTATCTTTCCCAAGGGTATTTGCGCGTAAGTTAATATAATGAAACCAACTTAAATTGGAACCCCGGACGTAAATTAGCAATTCCGTGCCGTTATATATTACACCTTCCGCACACCCAAACCAAGCTTACAGCACCCGGTATTCCGAAGCATTTATACATCTAGGTACTGACCATAACTCAGCAGTAGATAATATTTGTGTAATTACCCCACTTACTTTGTTAGGGACCCAAAGAGAGTGAGTTCAATACCCGGTTAAGGCAGTGGAGAATTTTCAGAGGGAAATTAACAGGAGATAACTGATAACTGACATCCATTAAACATGACACGTGGAACTAGAACAGTCTACCCCAGTGAGCGAAATAAAGGGTTCAGTTCGACATTCTAACCACCTGAAGAAGTCCGGAGCGTACAACGGCCGAAACGTTGTAATAAATATGGCGACAAAGATGAGTTCAATAGTCCGAATAATGTAAATAATGTGTTTAATTTATCTTTTGCTTACATTTTGGGATTTTTATTTCAGAAAATGATCTATAAAATAATTTTTAATGGAAATTTTACTATCATGGGAAATGAAACTAAAAAAATCTTTATTGGCTGAAATGGACTTTTGATACTTTAAATCAGGTGAATAAATATTGGTAAAGTTAGATTTTATAATCAAAGTCAATGCTTTCTCCTTGAAATTCATATTAACGAACCAATGTTGGTAAATTTCAATATATGTTCATACCATATGAATTTCAGCCTATGTAAAATGAACTTTCTTTCATATCAGCATATGTAATTTATAATTAATCAAGTAAAGGTAAAAATAGGTGATAGATTACTTCACTTTCCTGGTTTTATCCAAAATAAATACTCCAGTTTGCATAGATCTTGGATATTTTTTAGATAAATCAAAATCTAGATAGAAGGATAATCCATAAAGAACATCACGGAAATATATATAAGCAAATTAATAGAACGTTGTACGAACCAAGAAAATAATATTCTTCTCCTAAATAGACTGGATTTTATTAAAAATCCTCCTGACCAATAAGTTTCAAAGATTTGATTTTAATCGAATATGTGGATGTGTGTCAGAATTTCAAATGATCAAGAATCTATTTCAACATGAATTTGACCCCTGTTTTGCTTAGATTATGAAAAATATATAAATAGAAAATATTCAAGTAACGAAAGGCTTACTACTCAAATGTTGAAACTTTCAGCGCAACAGCAAACCTTTTGGTTTTGATAAACTGTAACATTGAACCCACATTAAATGATTTTTGTAAAAAGGAATTTTAAACTTGGAAATCTATGGTTCGATATGTTTCAGTTAGAGAAAGAATGGACAAAAACTTAGCCTGCCTCCACGTTTTTTTAATAATTGGAAGGGGCTGACTTCCTCACATCCACCGTACTGAAGATAACGATGAATTTTAGGCATCTGACCAATTTGGTTCAACACAAGTCTTTTCTTTATCAGAACAAGAGTTTAATATATATATTCTATATATGCCTACCTCCAATATGATGTGAAATGTTTGGGCCCAAAATGAAAGACGTAATACATTGGCGGGTGATTTTAAGGTGTAGGGGTAAAGAACTTTGAATATTACATTTTAAAAAAGACTTCATAAATTAACTGTATGTTCATTCTGGTTTTCGGGGAGCCTAGTCACAGCTCTGGTTGTACACGATGATTAAATTTTAATAAAAAAAAGTATATTAACTCGTGAAGTAAGTTTTAATCTTTGCTGTTTTATGGGTTAACGTGTTTGAGATCAAAGGTGTGCGAATGTAAATTACAATCATAAATTTTTCGTTGTATATCGTAGGTTCGTTTTCGAATTTTAACAAAATGACAATTTTGATACGTATTACCACCAATAAGAAAATTCACATCTATTGAAGGAAAGTTTAGGTACATATAAAGTCTCGTATAGATAGCATCCTCAACGAGCATTCTTTTAACTTATTAAGCGTTTGTAAAGGCACAGATGACCATAGCTGGAAAATACTTGATGAAAAAGGAAAAATTATCGCCACTGCTAACAAATTTAAAAATTTATATGATCTGAACTTTGAGGAAAAACAAGTGACTGTCCATGCAGCTGCAACATGTTCAAATAATGATACTAGAGACGATTTGGGCACAGAAGATATTGTCATCTTGGAGCAAAGAATTTGCAAAAATTAGTTAGAGAAAATATGGTAAATGGCTTGGATTTTGATGTCACAAAAATTTGAATTTCTGTGAACTATGTGAATCATACTCTTCTAATGGTATGTGTATTCTTTTTAGAAAGCCTTCTTTTTCTTGCTGAAAGAATACTTCGTTATAATCTTTATGTAGATTTTTACATTCAAAGAGACTGCTACTTTATAATTAGATGAAACAAAAATTGATTTTGTCCTTATACCACGGCAGATCCACATAATATTCATCGTTTTTAATTCAATAGATTCCTTGAATTCCTCTATTTTTTTCTGTCATATGAACTTATATCTACTTCCGTAATAACGGAATCTATTTCTAACATGTGTTCTGCATTTGTTTCTACTAGAGACATATCAAGCGTATCAGGTATGTTATCAGTGGATTTAATACAAAATGTACTTCTCGTTCAGAACATTTGGCTAACTCCTTTAAGATAGTATGATAATTGTTTTGACTAACTGAAGTCTTAGTATTTACTGGTTTTATCTGATGATCATATAGAAAATGATTAAATGCCTCCAAATGGCGCTATATAACTCTGTAATTCCCATGCTAAGCCCCTCGTCCATTTAACGAGTTTGGTAGAAGGCATGAATATGTCGACACCTATTAATCCTAAGATATCGACCTAGCTATGTTTATTTCTTGAAAAGGATAATCTTTTGTTCAAACTGATTAGATTTTTCTCAATTGAATCTAATTTATCAATTTTTAAGATATCAAATTCGCTATCACTTAATACAGGCAAAGGAAGTTGCTTCTCTTTCTCCATCTCAATATCCAGTACAATTTGATTCAATCATCTGTTAGCTTGTTTTAAGTAGATTTTAACAACCACTACCACTGCTCAAAACTTCCTCGTCATTTTCACCCACCTTTACTTCTCTTGTAGGGGTGTAGTATGTTGGCTAGGGTCACCATGATATAATCAATATCAAAGAAGGCTGTGTTCTTGTAAAACAACACCCTACATTAATTTATGAACAACAATACCCGAGAGAAAAATAATCAAGCTCAGTGAACATTAATAATATTGTATTAACAATGGTATACAAATTTCAACAATAAGTATAAAGAAAGTTGCTTCCCTTTTTCCATTAATAAAAAGGGTAATTTTAGCTAATAAATGTTGAATACAAAATTGAATGTGATTTAACTACAAAGTTCAATTGAAGTCTTAGCTAAATAAAGAATAGTTCCACAGTGTTTTATCAGTGTAGAAAGATGTAATGTTCATGGGTGATATCAACAAGATTTAGTATGATTACTTGAATTAGTAATAATTAAGAATTAAAATGTCAATATAGCGTCGTGCCTTATTTTCCAAGAATTGAACTGCTACTGCCGCTGGCAAACAGCGAGAGTCTTTATATAACAAGTTTTAGGCTCCGGATGGCTTGGCGCCAAAAGTATAGAAAAGATAATAAAATACGCGATTGGTCAGGAAATGGACCAATCCGAGATTTTAGAGAAAAATTTGAATTACCTGCGATGGTTAAATTGTCCTATAATAAGTATCATGTATTTATTAACCAATGATATTAAAGAAAGCGGAGGTGTGGCACATGTAAGTGATTCCCACACTCTCATAGATTCTACTTCCTTTTCCTTATTCACAGGACATCTTCACAAATGTAACTAGCATCTCTCAAAAACACTCCAGTACTTTTACAAACACTTGAATTTCATTGAAATGCATAAAAAAACAAATATTTTATTTAATCTTTGCTAAATACCAAACTTGTGCCTTCTCTGAACCTTGTTTTTGTATAATACGAAACTACTTATTAATGTTTATATAAATTATTATTGTTATACCCCAGGCCAGGATGTAGTTTATCGTATCTTATTTACTCATTCATACATCGTTTATAGCGGGTTAATCCTTACAAGGCCCAAATCGAACCACACATTACAAAATTTAACCTATTGACCAACCCAAAGTAATTTACGAAATACCAATCATCAAAAACTGAACTACTGCTACTACCACCAAACTTAAACGATTTCTTCAACAATGATAACCATGGCAGGAAAATGAATCGACGCGGAACAAATATTTGATCAACCAAGATCCATCTATGCAAGCCGTGACAATCAAAACATCCGTATTTATAGAAATTAACGTGATCGCTTAGTTTTCCATTATGGAAGCACACAATTCAACATTACGAACATTAAACAAGCGAGACAAAAGTTTTATCATACTTTGGCGACTCTTCCTCCAGACATAGTAGGAAAAATACCGACAATTATATTACATTCAAAGTACTATGATACCCTTAAGGAAGCAGTAATTAATTCTTATGAAAAGTTGAAACCAGAGATGCTCGACAAACTGATGTCATCCTCAATCATATCAGGACACCACGAACTTATTTAAACGAATTGATGTCGTTAGTCAGTCGTATCGAAGTAAACGAAGACATTGTCCGACACAAATTCATACAAGCGCTACCACTCTCCACAAAGCCAGTGATAACTGTACAAACAGATCTGGAAACGGATCGGTTATGAAAAATATCCGACGATCTTTTTCTATGCCTCAACAGACAAGAAACAACACAAGTATCCAGAGAAAACCAACAACGGCAACCACATAGATACCAGGATACAATAAAGGATTACCCACTCGGTATCTTTCCATTTCACAGAGATCAGAAGCCCAGGATTTGTCAATCGCACATTTAATTTGCAGAACGCTCGAAATTCTGCAAAACTTGGTGCAAATGGCCTAAAAAACGAAATGTGCAAATGCAATCCAGTTCACAACCCAATTCACCTGTATCAAATATAAATCAGGAAAACTAATTCGGCGAGACATGATATCTTCCGCACAGTCGCCGCTTCTTGAAGTAGCCACACGGCTAATAACGCGAATATTGTTGTAAACACCGGAGCTGCTGTATCAGTAATACCAAAACGGTTTTTAAACGGTGTAGTCATCTACCCGACCAACATTTCTATAGTAGCAGCCAACGGAATAGAAATTGAATGCGCCTGTCTAGCTGTAATCACATTAGCATTGAATAACCTCAGAAGGGACCTTTCTCGTTGCAGAAACGACCAAACCTCTCCTAGGGTATGATTTCTTGAGTCACTTTGAACTATTGGTTGATTGCACCAATAGTAAGCTAATCGATAAAACAAGAGGTAGACATTCTAAAGCACAACCATCGTCTACGATTATGAACATTGATGTTTATCCAGAAAACAGTAAAAAATATCACAAAGAAATATCCAAATTTAATCTCTCCGCATCGAGATCTCAACGATACCAAACCCAAGGTATTTCACAGAATTGAAACTGGAAGCAATCCTCCTTTCTCAAAGGCCAGACAATTATCTCCACACAAAAAACGACATAGTGATTGAGGAATATCGGAAACTTAAAAAAACTGGAATAATTTTCCCTTCCAAATCGGAATGGATTACAACCTTACATATAGTACCTAAACATGAAGGAACTTAACGACCCGTATTTGATTATAGATTATTGAATTCGATAACAAAACCTGATCGCTACCTGATTCCAAAAATAAAATCTCTGTCGTCTAAATTGCATAACAAAAAAATGTTCTCGAAAATTGATCTGTCATCGGCATATCACTAAATACCATTACACCCCGATGGCATATGTAAAACAGCGAAAACCACACCTTTCGGATTATACGAGTACAATTATATGACTTTCGGCTTGCGAAATGCATCCAGTACCCCCCAAAGGATGATGAATAGTATTTTTCGTGACGTCAAATGTACGTTCACTTACATTCTTATCTTCTCGGATGACGAATATAGTCATTCTAAACACCTTGAGGAAATATTACAGAAACTCAATGAATATGACTTTAAAATCTCTTTCGAAGTGTACATTTGCTGTCAGCGAGCTCAAGTTTATAGGATTTCACATCTCAGCTGATGGACTTAAATCCATGACTAAAAATCTTGACGAACTCACACAATTTCCTCAACCAAACAATTCTAAATCGCTACGTAGATTTATCGGAATTGTGAATTTCTATAGAAAACTTGTATCAAATTTCAGCAACATAATATTACCGCTGACAGAACGTATGTATCTTGAACAAAAATTTCAAATAATAACACTTACTAAAGAAGAAATTAAATCTTTTGAAAATATAAAGAACTGTTCAACAAGTACAAACGCTTTTGCTTTCGCCGACTCGAACGCTACTTACTATCAGCTAGTGACAGATACTTCAAATTATGTCGTAGGAACAGAACTTCAACAAATGATTAATAATCAACCTATTCTTATTGGTTCCTTTTCAAAAAATTATCACAAACTCAATAAAAGTATTCCATGTTTGACAAAGAACTATTAGCTGCATACTTATCGGTGTTACATTTTAAAGATTTAGTGGAAGGAAGAAATATGCTATTAATGACTGATCATAAACCACTTTGCAGTGCTTGTAAAAGTCAGTCTTCATTAAAGTCCGATAGACAACAACGTCACTTCACTTTCATTAGCGAGTACGTTAACGATATATCTTAGATAAAAGGCTCACAAAATATAGTGGCCAATTATTTGTCACGACCTGCAAATGCAATCAGTATTGATGCTTGCGACTTACAAGAAATAGTGACACACCAAAATACTGATGATGAAATCAAAACTTTCTGTGATCGTCTGAAACCCAACACTGTGAACAAAAACGAAGTCGTACTGTGACGTGTCATTAACTTTTCCACAACCTTTTCTGATGAAAAAGCTAAGGAAATTGATATTTGATAGTCTGCATAATTTGTCCCATCCTGGGACAACAGCCTTTATAAAAATCCTAAAATCAAGATAGTGTTGGCCCAAGATGGACAAGTCAATAAACACTTGGTGTAAGGAATGCCAACATTGCCAGCAAGCGAAAATAACATACATCAAAAAGTGCAGTGCAACCGTTCGAGTTGCCCTCCGGCCGATTCCAGACGGTACATGTTGATATTGCTGGGCCCTTACCGCTAGTAAAGAACCCTACGGATCCTTATTTTTCACCCTACCGTTATATTTTAACGTGTATTGACAGGAACACTAGATGGGGTGAAGCATGCCCAATATCGGAGATCACAGCGAAATTTGTATCAATAGCTTTCGTAGACTTATGGATCTCTAGATTCGGTGCTCCACTCCATGTTGTTACAGACAAAGGAAACCAATTTGAATCTGAATTATTTACCGAATTGTCAAAAATAATTGGTTTTCACCTATTGAGAACAACAGCGTACGACCCGCAAACAAACGAGCAGAGAGAACTCTGAAAATAGCAATAAAAGCAAGAAAAGGATCCTGGTTGTCAGCTCTTCCCATTGTACTTTTGGGAATCAGGATAACATCTAAAGAGTCAAATTAATCCCAGTTTACTGCACAAACGGGAGGCCAGGCTAAAGATCCTCGATTGTTAATCGATCCTTCTAAAAATGAAGACAGAATTAACAAATTCTCACATCAAGACTTTAGTTGAAGCGATGCAAAGATTTCACATGGACAGATTTTCCAGCAGACATCTATACTCTATACCTAATTCATATATTCCTACAGATTTACAAAGTTGTGAATATATTTGGCTGAGAACGAACAGAGTAGGAAAACCTTTGGAAGCGCCGTACACAGGCCCATTCCAAGTAATAAGTCGATATAATAAATATTTTAAAATCATAAATGTCCGATAATTTGCATAGAAATGTTTCCATTAACAGACTAATATCAGCATATATTTCTAAAACTACAAAGTCAATGGATTCCGACGAAAGAAATCCGAAACTGAACAATTTCCCGTTTCATGTCGATGGAGCTGATGATGAAAATCAAATAACTAAAACCAAATCCAGTAGAACCGGTAAATGGAGAAAAGGAACATATTTTTACTACTGAAAACCAACACACAAAAAAGAAAACACCAAATCACACTCCGTTTTCTAGGAGAAAAGTTATGTAGTGACATTAAAAGCAGAAACAGGAAGTTAGCTCTTTCATAGCTTAAATAAAGCATAACGACTTATTTCGGGTTTTCCGGTTGAAGTTGATTTAACTACAATCCCAAATAAATATATGTTGATCAATAAGAAATAAGCATGCCTGAAATATTCAACAACCTAATCAGAGCCTCTTTCAACTTCGTTAACAATATAAATAGACCCCTGTCTAAAAGAAAAAAGAAAGATTCCAACAGGAGACACAGGGATAAAAGTCTAAAAGTTCAAAGAAATGGTGATGATCGATCATTTTTATTTTTTTATTCATATTTATGTCTAAGTTCTAAACATTTACGGGACACTGAAAAGTTGTTCAGATAACCGACGTTACACTTGTACGTATACAGAACACAAAACGATCGATTATTGGTTGATTATAACGCTTGATTATTGATTATTATTAACATGAATGCAAAGGCTTAAGAAAGAAAAGGGAGTGAATCCATTACAGCATTGCTAACAAAGAAGAAATACAAGAGTTTGCTTCCCTTTGTAAACTATAAATGGATCCGCATCATCGAATTGTTTATATTGCTGTAAAAAAAATTTCTGGTTATGTAGTTTTTCTTTTGTCTTTGCTTTAAGTTTTTTGTTGGTGGGGGGGGGGGGCTGACTTTACAGTTACTAACCTACTCAATCGTTGATAATGGAAAAATTGCCTGCACCAAAACCACTCAAATGCGATTAGGTAAACTTGTCTGAAGCCTGTAGATAGTAGATGGAAAGAGGAACTAATATTATTTTTACAGGCAACCAAATCCGATACTGTTGGGATAGTCCATACACCGTGGACACCCCAAAAATATTAAATGAATCATTCGTAGCATGTGTTGGTGAATCGGGTCCGTCGAGACTAAGTCAACCAATCAGGTCGGTCGGTACATATTCCCGCCAAGGCGCGAACTTTGAAACAGGAAGGAATCCGCTTCTTCTTCGAAATTCGTTAGTTTGCGCGAATATCTGAATCGACAAAAACGAACGTTTCGCCGATCAGCGAAATATGTCTTCAAGTCTGCCTAATGAAACTCAGCGAACCTGAATTCGAGAACAAGGAAAACTCCTTTCTCTAAGCAAACTCATCGAAATGTACGCCTGAGATTTATATAATATAAAAGTTGATTTTTTCCCATTCAACTACTACCAAAAAATATTGTCTCATTCAACTTAAAGGTACGACTTATCTTTTTCCTTTCCTGCACACACACGCATTCTGTACGAACAATTAACCTCGACCCAAGAACAGTTTTCAATCGACCTGATACGAACAAACGAACTATAAACTTCCCGTTCATACATGCCACATTATTTCAAATCATAATTTGTATATAGTTGTATAATAATTATTGAAATTGTTTTCTCATTCAAATATTGTGTTCGTATTATTTGTTCTTTGTGTATTGCATGATTTACGTTGAACAATTTCTCATAAAATTTGTTTGTGGAAAAAAAGTAACATGCAAATTACCATGGCCTCATGAATAAACCGCGTTTATTCATTGATTATTTATAAATTCACTGACCTTTCTACTACAATACTAAACCTGAAAAAGTCCAAGTTTCCATTTTACTAACGTGAATAGAAACAAAAGGCGGAGAATTTTTTTTCCACATTCAGGTTCGAAAATAATGACGATAAAGTGAATATTACAAAAGTAATTGAGAAATTTGACGTTTATTGTGAACCCAGAAAAGGTCTAACTGTTGTTAGAAACAATTTTTTTTACTTGCAAACAAGCAAATGGTCAGAGATTCGACGATTGTGACAAAAATTGAGCAACTGCACAATCGGAGACTTATGCAACTCCTTAATAAAAGACATTCTAATAGTTGGTCTTAAGGACTTACGTCTCACAGAACGCCTACTCAGGGAACTGGATTTAACACTGATAAAAGCAATTCAAGATGGACAGGCTGCCAAAGAAAGGAAAAGGCAAGTTAAAGAACTCACTCATTCCAAAACCCCAGAAAGGGATATTTCCCTCCTAAAACACAAATATAAAAAAAGATGTGGAAAACGCTTTCAGCAGACTCACTAAAATGCTGACAAATATGACAATACGGCAAACAGTCCTACATAAACTCCTGCAAATTCTGTACAACTTTCCAATTACGCGAACACGATGTCCAGCATACAACAGGCAATGTACAAAATACAACAGCAAAGGACACTTCGTCAGCTGTTGTCATTCACAAAAGTCAGTGCGATAAGTAAATAGGTGACACACATTCTCAGGCACTTCTTGGTGTTGATACCTGTGAGAAAATTTAACAGATGAAGTTTTTCAATATCAAAATAAATCTAGCAGAATTCTTTGGAAAATACCAGGTGAAATTGGAACTTTGAGCACAATACACCTGTTCATCCATCAGTTCCTACTGTGATCAATCCTCCCAGAAAGATCCCCTTTATATTGAAAAATAAGCTGAAAGCATAACTAGACAGAATGACCAAAATTGGCATCATCAAAAACCAGTCAGCGAACCTACCAAATGGGTAAACTCGCTGGTGATCATTGAAACACCATAGCGTATGCATCGCGTGCCACCAATTTAGCTGAGCAGAACTATTGCCCTTTGGAACGAGAGGCGCTCAGTGTTTTATTTTTCTGTAAAAGATTTTACAAATTTGTGTATGAACATCACTTTGAAGTCGAAAATTGGGGAGGGAAAGTGTTTTTCAGTCATTCCAGGCAGGTTGGAACCAACACGGTGCGGCAGAAATACCACCCACATAATGGTAAGGAGGGGCTCCAAATGCCAAAGTGTAATGTATGGGCAACAGCGGACAACCCTGTCAGACCGACGGTGACAGCGCAAAAGTGCACGACCGCTTTCCATTCACCTGTACCACAGTACTGGTGGGGCAATGCAGGAGGCTGATCCACTTGCAGAAGTCTAGTTTGAATCTGGCGGCCTGCAAGAAAGCAGCCAGGTACTGATGGTCGACCCTGTCGAATTCCTTGGACTGATCTAAATTGATCAGCGCGGCTTGATCATCTTTTACATGTGCAGATCAGATGAAGGTTGCTCTGAATTGTTCATCCCTTCGCAGCACAAGTCTCCTCGGGTCACAACAAATTCTCGGTAGCTCACTGCAAACTGTAAGGTAGCCAGTGAATAGATGTTATTGTTCTGAATACAATCTGGTCTACTTTTTTTCTCAGTGGCACAAATGAAATATTTACCATTTTGTGTAAAAACTAGTGTTTATAACCTGTGAAAGTATTTTTATTTATTTTATTTACTTATTTATTCATAAATTTAAATAAAAATTTGTATTATTTAACAATCTTGGCACTGGAAGATAAATTTAGAAATTGTTTGTAATGAAATGTGATGAAAATAAAAAATAATATAAGGGAGATAACTTATGGTTACGAAAAGGCGTTATGTCCCTTTAATATATTATCCCTTCATTTCAGCACTTTTTAAAAAAATGTTAGTCATATCTATATATATATATATATATATATATATATATATATATGATTAAAATGAAAACTAGTCCACGTGTGCTCCTTATAATATGTAAATTTAGTGTCAGGACCCACTGGACAAATTTATACAGAACAACCTCCATCAAAATGGCAATATAAGCAGTCAAAAACAAAAAGTCATAAAATATCTCAAGACATAATCATCAAACAGGCTGACAAATAATCACCATCATAGACAGAAGAAAATATGTTGTAGAAGCAAAAAATCAGTTCAATGATAAACATTTTTACGAAAAACTAACACCTGATATCACTAAACATTTCACATTAGAACTCAACACTCTACTTAGATCTAAATGGCTAATCAAACAGAAAGCAGTTAAGGCTTTAATCCTGGAAAAACCAAAACCAGGTACATTCTACACTATCCCTAGACTACATAAACTTCCAAAATCACAGACACAAAAACCAACCTCTCAATAGGGAACATTAACAGAAACCTACACAAGATGTGAGAACTGAAAGAATCTCTCAAATATCCAGCCACCCGGCTGACCGATAGTTTCAGGAATCAGTACCCTGACACAACACATTTCAGATTACATTGATCAAGTTCTCAAACCTCTACTACCACAATTCCAAGTTATCAAACACACTACCCATTTCTTTAGAATTCTGAAACATATAAATAAATTACCAAACAGTTCACTCCTAGTGACCATCAATGTGACATCCTAGTATTCTAACATCCCACATGAGGGAATTCTAGCCTTCAAGAATTTTTATGTGTCCGAGGAACACTTCAAACAGGAGATCACCAACATCATACAATTCATACTGACATACAATTTCAAGTTCAACAGGCACTATTTTTTTTTAGTCAGGCACAGTGATGGGAAAGAAAATGACTCCCAGTTATGCAAACCTATTCATGGATGCCCTGGAATGAGATATGTTTAGTAGTTACCACCTAGCACCTCTACATAGCCACAGATACATAGATGATATCTTCTTTATATGGATACATGGCGAGAACAGTTTCTGAGACCTTAAAAAAAATCCTCAACAATTTCCATTACACCATCAAATTCACATTTGAATATTCCACCATGTCTATTCCTTTTCTGGATGTAATGGTAGGTATAAATAACAAACACATCTCCATCACAATATACACCAAACCCACAAATGGTCATCCCTACCTGAATTTCAATAGCTACCACCCCACCAACCTAAAAGACTCAATTATCTATAGCTAATATCTACCCATAAAACTAATGAGGATTACGAAATATACATAGGACAGTTTTTCAATTATTCTCTTAACAGGTCATGACCTCGATCTTACTGACATTAAGATTGAGGTCATGACCAGGAAAACTGAATATTAACATCAATGGGACTCAGCTAAAGCAAACCAGTGAATTCAAATATCTGGGCAGCATATTTACTGAAAATAGTAAACTAGACAGAGAAATTGAGACCAGATGTCAGAAAGCCAACGCAGTCAGTTACCAACTTGCTCCTCTTCTAAAACATAACATTTCAATTAGCACCAAGGCAAATCTCATCAACGCCATTTTCCTACCAACACTGACATGCCAGTGCCAGACATGACCCCTAACAAAAACCCTTGAGAGAAAACTGATCATTTGTAAGATGAAATGCCTGAGGAAAGCATTGAACAAGATGAGGCAAGACAAGATCAAGAATGAGGCAATAAGAGATATGGTAGGAGCAATACCAATCATACAGCACATCGAACGACAGAGGATTAAGTGGTTTGTCTATATCGCTTGTATACCTATGAACCAACCAGCCCTATAAGCATATACCCTCAGGTACTCTGGCTGGAGAACAAGAGGCAGACCAAGAAGATGCTGGAGTGACTCAGTTGCAGACACTCTTAGAGCCCACAAGATATCTCTCCTCGAGGTCACTTGCCTTGCCACTGACAGATGACTGTGTCTCCCTGCGATGCCTAACAGCACAAGTGGAAGGAAAAACTAAACTTTCTTAACAGGAATAACCCACTTAAAACTATCAAAAAATCAATTACTAAGGCTTCCAAACAAAATAGGAATAACCTTCTAAACTATGAAACAAAAAAGAATAATCCCAGAATTCCCATAGTTTTTTATTTTAATTATAGCATTCACAAAATTTTCCATATCTTAAAAGATTTCTAGTATTTAAAACTTGATCTGACAATTAGAAAAATATTCACCAAAAACCCGCTTCCCGTTAGATGCCAACACTCTAACCTACACAGTCTTAACCACATCCAGTATACATTTTTCATCACCTCACCTAGGGAATATGACCTGCAATTAACCCTGATGTCAAGTCTGTAGACATATCACTGATAGCAGTTTCACACCCTCCAACACTCATGTAATATTCAAATCCCTGGTTCTGAATTGTGATGGTTAAAATCTTGTACATTTGCTTTTCTGCAAATAAGGAAATTATGTTGAAGAAACGGGGACAGACTACTAACTTCAATTTAACAACCATAAGAAAACCATCAGGGACAACAACAACAATAATTCCCAGTTGCAATACACTTCAACCTACCATTTCATAACACAGATGACATCGGATGTGTGCTTTTCACATCTTTGTTCAACAGCTGAGAGGAAAGGTGGGATCGGAGTTGAAATTTATTTTCAAAATAAGTTCATTGAGGGATTAAACAAGGATCTGGGTTTGGCATACTGGTCTTCTTCACAAGTTGAAAGGTTATTGTATTTCTAGGTTCATTTTTGAACTGATTCAGTTTCTTTTTTTTTATCAAATCACGAAATGACCACTCTTCTAGATCTTACAAGATGATAACTTATTTGAGTTTTATTCATTGCTTTTATTTTATTTTCTTGTTTGATGTCATAAAATATTTAATTGTGCCCAATGAGGTCTTTTTCAATTATTCTGATTTTAAAATTTATTAAGCTAAAGGAAGTGAAGAAAAAAAAATGGGAAATGATAAAGCTTTATTGAATTGATACTGTTAACTAATTGCAGTCACAGAATTATTTCCTTTTTGAACTTCCATACAAAAACCAATCTAACAGTTTTAAAAATGAAAAATAAAATATTTGTACTCAAAAGTGGCATTAAACTTTACTCTTTTCAATTTTTAAACATCTTTGTCTTTATTTTATAAAAGAAATCTCTTATTACAAACAACAAGATGAATACCAAAATTTTCTCTCTTGGAACAGTTTCTGCACTGGGACAATCAACATCAGAGTGTATTCAGGAAGTTTCACAGCAAGACAAAGTTGCTGTAGATTATGGCAAATTGCTCCTCAACCACCAGAAACCAGCAGCCAATCGACGTGTTTTCCAATATGTAGTCATGTTTGACAGAAATTGTAATTCCAGCAGAAATATATTCGGAAACAACAAGAAATGTATTGCAGGATGCTGGTAGATTTGGGTAAATATTTAGTCACCATTATGTTGCAGGAATCAACACTTTGGATAGTAAACATTGTATTTTTCTGTGTGTGTGAAAGAGTTCAAGTCATCAAAGAGAAACCATAACATGAATGTGTACCAGTGGAAGGACACTTTTTACCCCATATGCGACTACATCTTATAGCCAGAAGCTGAAAAAGAGGATAGAGAGAAAAAATGTATTTTTTTTTTTTTATAGGCTTAAGGTGTGTTGCCTGGAAACATTCTGTTTAGCAAAGTCAAGTGGGATAACCCACAAATTCACTTTGAATGAAACATTTCTCCCATTGTCATCAATTGCAATAACTTAGCAAGTTTGGGGAAAATACTGAAATAAAGAAAATGAAGATTTTTTTTTTTTTCCAAATAAAAATAAAAAATAAAAGGAAGATAGAAAATAATGAAAGTTATATATAAAAAACAAAGAAAAACATTTATGAAATAACAAACGAGTCATAGAAGAATGCAAAATATGTGAACCAAAATAGGAAGAAAGAAATATATTAGAGAAAGCTATGGGAAATAAATGATAAAAGAGGCTAAGTTAAAAAGGATAAAAAAGGAAAATGATGAATGAAAACAGGAAAGAGAATGAATGAATGAATAATAGAAACAAAAAACAAGAATTTATGTGTGGTACAACAAAAAATGCTTGTTTTTAGGTAGAAAACACATGTTGCCTGGTATTATTTTTTCTGTAACATTTATTGTGGACTTAAATGTGAGTCCAAGTAATAAATGAGTAACACAAAACAATAGAAAACAAACAACAATGCATGTATTAACAAAAGAATTGCAATAACAATAAAAGAAAACATTTAAAGACTAGAAAATGTGTTTTTGTGTGTGTGATATTTGTGTAGGCCTACATGATACACGTGTGTGAAAGAGTCAAAAAGTCATGAAAGAAAAGAAAGTAAGACAGTGTGTGCAGCACTCCCCCCCCATGTACACTACATTTTATAGCTGGAATTGTGAAACTGTAAAAGAGAATGGGTGAGAATGGGCTCAATGGGCCGTCTCCTATTCAAAAAAAAAAAAAAAAAATATATGTACTTTTCTGAAACTTTATTTGAGGAAGATAAGCTGGTTTAAAGTTTAGAAATAATCACCTCAGCTGTACACTGATGTCCTCAAGAACGCATGCCTAAGTGGATAAAAGCATTGATTGAATCCAGTAACTGACCCAAAGAGTTGTGTGTTCAATACCTGGGTACAGGTGAGGTGAACAAAAAACTTGGAGAGTTCAATTAAAGGGAGATAACTGATACTGAGACAGCCAGAAGAGGCACACCATGTGGAACTAGAACAATCTACCTCATTGGATGAAATAAACAATTCAGTTCGAAATTCCAATCACATGAAGAAGGTCGGAGTTTACTATGGCCAAAATGTTGTGAACATGGCAATGAAGATGTAGACAACAGTCCAAACAATGTAAATAGTGTAAACAATAAAGCAAGTTTGAAGATTACAAATTTGGCAAATATGCTGCATATAGAACTTACGATCCCAGTGTAATGATGTGCTGCATTGCTTTTGCATCACATTAAATGTTACTCATATTCAAGAAATCTGTTCCTTCATGATCCAAGAAGTAAGGCTGATGGATGCAGGTTCGATTCCTGCCAAAGGGCACAATTTTTTCTTTAATAAGATTTTTCTAATATTCAGGCAAGTAAGTGAACATAAATAAATATACTGTTTAATAAATAGATGGAAGGCCTACTCAAATACGAGTATCCACTAAAAATAACTTTTAAAGTGATTCTAAAATTCTGCTTTGCTTTTACATTACTTGGAATGGAATCCAAGTAGTTATTGCATAATTTTAGAAACATCATGAGAACTGCTTTCTAGACTCTTCAAGGGATCAGTTATTAATTGTTTGATCAAATAAAAATTCCAAAGCATTTTCAAAATAAAATCATTTGCATAAAATTTCTAATTAGTCATTTGCTATTAAATAAATAATGTTCATTATTTTTGTTGTAAATTCTCAAGAACAAAGAAAACGTATAAAGTCACTTTTATATGTTTAGGTTTTATTAAAATATTAATCATCGCTTTTTAAGACAATAAACATTGCCAAGGAGTGAAGGCAGTTAATAGCAGTCTCAAGGAGAAACCATCCTTTTGACACATCATCTTTTTGCAGGCATGAAGGTCCAAGTTTGCAGGGTTTTTTTAACAGGTAGATTTATTAAACTTTGCCCAGATTCTTCTGTCTTTTTCCAAACTTTTAAAAATTATTACTGCTTAATTCTTACTTATTCCAATCTTTTTTCTGATTCCTTCTTTCTGGAATTAAACTAAAATTGTTAGCATGTGCAGTGATTCAATGAATGATCAAATTATATCATAACATTTTTAAACCAGAATTCTTTATCAGAATGTGCTAATATAAAGACGTATTTTATGTAAAGATTCGATTATTTATAACCAATAAAAGTATTTTTGAATTGATTTAAATTACTAACGTTTAAAAATATCAAATTTCCAAGCAATCTAGGTATTTATGGCACAAAATTTCAAATAAAAAAAATATACATAATAAATAAAGAAGTGCATCTTCCTTCTTACAGTGAATACAAATTTGATTGTATTGGCTTTAATGTATTTTACTTTAATTACATCAGTATTTATCTAAATAAAATACATAGAGTGGGCTTTAATACTGGAAGGGAGTGTAATACTTGTTTTGTCAGGGGTGAGAACAACCCACGCAATGCCACTGTGCAAGAACCAATTAGAAGTGATGAGGTATTGGAGACTTTTAATAAAAGGGAAATAACTGGGATAGTTACACAAACAGAATTGCCTCCCTTGCACTTTGATGCGCTGTTTCCCATCAGAACATTAGTGATAATTAAACAGGAAATTGTTGTATTTTCTTTCTTCCAAGAGCCTCTCGACAGATTTTCAAAAATCTAAAATCATGGACATTGTACACAAGAATATGGCATTCATTCTGTTCGAAAGGTTTTCTAAAAGGAGTTACAGTTGAATGCTTATCATTTGATAACTTGAAACTTATACAGAGGATAATATAGTATTTATATTTTCTTGTAAGGATTCTCTTTGATTTAAAATGTCTTACCAAATTATCATACTTTTGAGACATGCACATTATATACTGGAAACATCTTCTTTGTTCTAATTTGTACTCTAAATTCCACAGATCCTTTGAAACCCAGGAGACATTGTATTTGCTCTAAAGGTTCTGCTAATATGATTTCACGTTATCTGCAGTGTATTTATAAAAATACATTTAATGTTACTTAATGTCTTAATTTAATATGCATTGCTGCTGAATTATCAGCTCTTTGAAACCTGTACATTTTAAGAAAATATAGTATTTCATAATTCATTCTATTTAATGAGTTGCCAGATTTTAAAATTTATGTTTTATACACACTTAAATATTGAATTTACCCTTTCTTCTTTGCATTTCTTTTAGAGTTGCTGGATTATGGCATGTTTAAAATAGATTGTCTTATAGGTATTCTCTTACAGGAGTTGCCAGATTGTTAAATCTTTGAAAATATTTTTCATACAAAAGGAAAATATATGTATTCATTTTTCCAAGTCTTCCGAGTTGTATTATAAAATGCATCCTGCACATTTCTAAGTGTTCTTTTAATTTCATAGGAGTTGGTGGATTTTGAAATCTTTGAAAACATACACATCATACCATGCCAAATTTGAAAACACGCATATTATGCATAGAAAAATAATGAACGTTGTTTTTTCTAATTGTTTTCAAAATTTAATTATGGAACATTATTTTTAATATTTCAAAGAGTTCTTTCTTTTTTCTGCCCCCATCATTATTGGAATCGTTAAAAAATGCACATAATACACAACAAAATATATTGTTTACTCCTTGTTCTAAAGTTCCTTTCCAATTAAACATGAGTTACTGGAAGTTTTAATCTTTCAAAACGAACATGTGAAAACTTCTCTTTATTTAATCTAAGTTTGTGAACTCTTTATTCTTTCAAGACAAGTGCATTAGAAATTGAACAATAAAGTTGTGCTTTCTTTTAAGTGTGCATTTATGTCCCTTGCAAAACAAACATAATCTATGTCAGAAAAAGAAAACATTTAATGTTACCTTCTGTCAATTTAATGATTGGAAGGGTTTATGTATTTATTTCACCTTTACATTTATTTATTTTCAGATGAACTTTGGGATGTCTGACAAAAAAAAATGCATAGTGTATAATATAAAACGGAATTTAATAGTTTTCTTGGCAGGTTTAGTGTTAGTGTAATATGATTACTATATTTATGAATCTTGCAAAACATTCACTTTGTGTGATGGAAAATATAGCATTTTTGAATTAGCATGCTCTTGTTCTATAGATGAGCATGCTCTTCTTAATAACAAGGCAAACAATGATAATTCCTTATTTTACAAATTACAGCATAAAATACTGAGGTTTCTCTTACTTTCATAGGAATGGCTGGATTTAGGAATCTTGCAAAATATACATTCTATGCTTCAAAAGTATAGAATTTATCATTTCTAAGAATAGACTCAATTTAAAATTAAGTTTTGTAATATATATAAAATACATGGAAAATGCAGTATATATTAAATACAAGTTTCTAGATTTGTAGGTTTTGATTCATCCTATAAGTTGAAAATTCAGTATTTACTATTTCTTCTAGAGTTACTTTCAATTCAACATGAATTCTGCATTCATGAGCCTTGAAATAAAGTATCGTCTACACCGGAAATGAAGAATTATTTCTTCTTTCATTTCTCTCAATTTAACATAACTTGCAAAATATGCTAATTTTAATATGAAATGCAATATTTAACAAGTTTTGCAAAACACGTTACCAGACAAAAATTCACTGACAGTTTATCTTATATTAATATGAATAGAAGGAGTGATAATTTTTCTAAATTGAGAGCATTTTATTCAGTAGAAAATACAATCTTTTTAGTATGAATTGTTGAATTTTCCAAAGCTTGCAAATTTTATGCCAAAACAAATATTTTGATTTTATAAGGTTTCTCCTTATCCCATTATGAATTGCTGGATTTATGAATGCATCTTAAGAGATATTTATTCTGTAACATACAGAATTGTGACACAAGGCTGGAGAATCTTAGATGTTGGAATATACAGTGTTTCTTTTGTTTCTCTTAATATGAAATTTGGGATTTATATATATATATATATATCACGAAAATGTGCTTCTGATGCAACAAAAGAAAACGATTGTTGCTTTAAGTAAAGGTCCTCTTAATTGAATAATAATTAATGGATGTATATGTTTTACAAAACATGCATCTTATTCACAGGAAAATTGATATTTATTATTTATTCTAAGGCTTATCTTTATTTAATATGAATTGCTGGATTTGTGAGTTTAGCAAAAAATTTCACCTAATATGAAGGACATGAATTATTTTCTTTCCTTTAATATAAATTTGCTGCATTTAAGAATTTTTTTTGCAAATCATATTACGATAGACAATTAAAATTCTATTGAATGTTTCTCTTAAGGCTTCAATTAACATGAATTACTGCATTTATGAGCCTAGCAAAAGCAAGCAAGGTATTCATCAGAAAAAGAAATATGTACTGTTTATTCAAACTTTTAATATGAATTGCTGGATTCAGGATTCTTTCAAATCATGTTTTATTCCTAGAAAAAAAAAACAAAAAAACTATTTAATCCTTTTTTTTTAAGGATTCAGTTAATTTAAAATAAATTACTGGATCTTTTTATTCTTACAGAACATGCTTATTATACACCAGAAATGAATTATCAGAAAGAAATCAAGTTAGGCTAATACGTCGGAAGCAGTAAAACATCCCAACCATAGTACAGGATCTGTTCCTTTATCATGGTGACCATTTGTTGTGTGGCATTGTTGTGCAGCAAGATGACACACCTTTACACAAACGTCCTAGCTTCTCATGACAAACACCTTACTTCAGTCTTTCCAATGTTTAACAGTATGCGTTAAGTGTTTGACTATAGAGTTGAAGTTCATGAACAACACACCTCTTGCCTGCCGTGACACAGATTTTATCCATTTCTTTCATGACTTAACTTAAATGCAAGCACCTTACTTTACTTTTTGGACATCAATCATACACACAAACAATATCAGATTTTATCAAGCAAGTGTTCACAATAAATTTTGTATTAACCAACATCTGTTTGCAAAGTCTTCACTATGTACTTATATTTATACAATGAATATTAGGTACCTTCCCAGAAATTTGAAGAAAAAAAAAAAAAGCTTAAAAACACATTTTAAACAATTTAAAATATCTTTTAAGTTAGTTTGGTTTTACTTGAAAGTTAAAAGCCTAAAGTTTATCTGTAAAAAAAGAAAAATTAAATATCCTTAAAGATTTTAGCCATTCTTAAAAAAAATAAAAACTTATTTCCTAGTTTGGTGACTGAACCTGGCAGAAGCTGACAAAAAAAAAAAAAAAAAAAAATTAAAACACTTTAAAATTCAATATATCCCAGATATTTTTTCATAGAAAAATAGTAAATTTAAGAATGAATTAGATTTTGTAAAAATATTAATTACTTTTGAGAAAAAAAAAAAAAAATCTATTTTCCCAAGCAACATTGTTCAAAAGGTCAAGCATTACAATCACATGCTTACTATGCAAAATTCCTATCTAAAATTCACTTAAATATGGAAGACCATAATTAGCACAATCAAGAAACTAACATTCAGTGCAGAAATGTGTTAGTCATGGGACATATCTTAATGTTTTAGTTTAAAGTTTCATTTTGAGCTTCCATAAAATAAAAAAAACAAACAATTGCAATTTAAAAAAAAAAAAAAAAGATTTAAAAAATGTTACCACTAAAAAATGGAATAAAACTGCATTTTTTGATTCTTCAAAAACATCTCTACTATTTAATCAAATTCATCAGCAATTCTAAAAGATCTCAAAGAGTTTGAAAATCTTACTGTAAAAATACAAATCAATTTTCACAAACCTCACAATTTTTTCTGTGAAAACAGAAAATATGCATTGAACTAAAATTGAAATAAATAATTTTTATTTTTCTTGATTTCTTAACATTTATTGCAATAATGCAGTCATTACTGCTTTCACCAGCCAGAGCGGTAAATGTCATTTTATGAACTTAGAAACTTACTGATAATTGCTAAAATTTAGAGAAAGTATCAACAGGGGGTTTTCAAACCAGCACAGAAACAAGAGCACTTCTTGAAATTAGCACTTAATCATTACGATTTACCTCAGCCCACAAAGTCTGTTTGGGCACTTCTTACAATAATCAGTCGATTATTAAAATAAATTTTTAGAATAAAATCATATTGAATTAAATTTGAATAATTATAATTTATTTAAGAAAAATTCATGTCAAATTTTAATATGCAATAAAATTTGATTGTCAACAATCCTAACTGAAAATACTTGTTGTTCAATTTGTATATTTCTCTTTATGATGTTTAATTGAAGTTAAGAGTTTGGTTGACTTCATGTCTTTTAGTTAATATTCTACATCTTTTTTTTTTCCCGTTTACAACACCAACTTTAGTTTCTTGCTGGTCAATCCACTTTTCTTGTCTATGACTTAATATTTCTCAAATCACTTTTTAAGATGTTCTTAAGCACATTTTTTTTCTTTTTTGGATCTTGCCAATATTTTCCTTATCTTTTTTACTAGGATTTCTGTTGAAGTTTTTTCAGTTTCCAATGTTATGTTCGCTTTATAACTTACTATAATTTTTTCTCTTTTATCTGCAAACTATTCTTTATGGTAATCTTTATACATATAAAAATAATTGTCAATAATTACACTATTGATACTATTACCGTTACATAATAAAATCTCGCAATATCTTTTGTACGGTAATTAATAATTGGTTGCATGATAATGAACAAAAATATATATTGTCCACTGATTAGTAATCTGCAGGGTTTTAAATAGCAAAAATCATTAGAGTGGTTAGACAATGAAAGAAGGATAAACAGCAGCAAATATAATTTTCCAACATTAAATAACAATTTATAGATGAGTAATTGATTAATTAAATTGTATATGAATTCAATTATTTTAGTAATGTTTATAAGAACTGATCCAATATTTTATCATCTGGTTAGTAATAGGAGATAAGTGGTAGATTATGTCATTAATTCATGGCAATTTTTAGCTTAAATAAATGAGTGTACAAGATTTAGTTAATGGGTCCATGATGGTGAAATATCTTTCAGAATGCCATTCTTTTGAATGTGCATTGATAGTTTTTTCTTCTAAATTATTGCAAGGATTTATTCGCAAAAAATTTGCTTAACACCATGTCACTGATGGCTAATCGGTAAGTTTCTATTAGGTTTGAATTGAGCGTTACAGTTTTAACTTATCACAGGAATAAAAAAGCACAATGACTTTTGGCAATCAGGATATTGATATAGTTGTGGCTAGATCTTTCAAGAGGTTGACAGTAAGCATATGACATGATTAATAATAAGTGTTTTGACACAGGAACATATTTTTATAAAGATTTTATTTCAGAGTGCACAAAATGGTACTGATTGCCAAGTTGGCATGTTTTGCTTGTTTTAATGTGAGGTCAAACACAATATCAATATTTACTTTATGTTAAATATTAACATTGGTATCTCAAAAAGAAAAAAAAAAAGAAAAGCAATACCTAAAGTTTAAAAGGTTTTTTTTAAAAAATGAAACATTTTTCACCTGCAGAAGGCTGCAGCATACAACACCTGAAATGTGAATATGGCAACAAAGATGAAAACAACACTCCGAATAGTGTAAATAAATACAATACCTCATCTCAGAAATATAGATCTTTCTGGAAGTTTTTATTTTAGGTTTAATTCCATGCTAATAGATTAAATTTAATATTTCCAATAAACAAAAATACTTTGCTTTATTTCAAACCGATTGGAATGTTTTTTTTTCTTTTGATTATCAGTAAAATCTATAAAAATTGTCCATATTTATAAATCAATCAACACAACATAATTATCTTTTAAAAAATAAAACATACTTTTCTGAAATGTTGAGAAAAATATTAACCGATTTAAAAGTTATTTAATCTGATCAGAAGCAAATATTACATATGTTTAGTTTAAAATATTGCAAGGAGGCATGTTAACATGGAGGTGTCTGTGTGTGTGTATCAGGCTCTCCAGCCAAGAATATTGAAAAACTAGGAAAAAACTAGGAAGTTTTTCAATGAAAAACTAGGAATTTTTCAGCTAAACATGCTTTTACCTTTTAGATATTAATTATGACAATCATACAGATGTTCTGCTGACATAACACATTCTTTTGCAGCTCTAGTTCAGCAACACTGACCCAATTTGAAAGGTTTATTTTAAAATATAGGCAAAGAACAAAATCTTTATACAAAATGATGGTATGATAAAAATGCAGTAACATTAATAAAATATATTTCCATTTTCATGTGACATTACTCTATTAAGTCAAAGATTGAATATTTCAAACAAATAGGAGCAGGGCCATATTCCTTTTATAATGATAAGTATACATTACTTCAGGTTTCATAAAAAACTATTATTGAACACAGTTCCATAATGATAAAATTAAACATAAGGAGACATAATTCAAAAATACGCTTTTAAGTAGGCGCCCGAGGGGGTCGTCAGTGATGTTTTGACTTGGTTCATCAGGGAGTTTCGGGTCTTTCAACATCATACTCCCCATCACCAAATCGACCCAATCAGGGGAGATCTAACCCTGATTCCCCCTCACTTTTAAAACGCTAACAGTTACTCTGGCCTTTTTAAAAAATTCTACGAAGAAAGACCACGTATTCCGCACATCCGATTGGCTGTTTGTACAACCAATCAGCTGCGCGAACTATTTTTAAATGGCCCGCAGTGGGGACTAGGTTTTTTTTTTTTTTTTTTTTTTTTTTGGTGGATAGCAGCTTCAATGGATAACCAAGGAGGTAATCTTAATATTCCTAAGTTCAATCCCTTCCCTAAGTGTTGCATCGTTTAAATATTGCCGTTTGTATTTTATTTGTTTTTTTTGGGGGGGGGGGAATTAAACTCAACCCTACTATTACATTTATCGTTTAGCCCGATTCTTAAAATTTGTTACAGGTTAACTTTAACTGGATTGGTTTTATTCGCTAAATAATTGTCCATGAACATAGTCTATTTCTTTACACACAATAATAAAATTAGAAAGAAAATCGATAAAGTAAAGTAAGCAACATAATATTCCTTACCATTAAACTATTTACAAATTTAAGGTTGTTTAAATACAGTAGACTACGAAATGCTCCTGGAATATAATAATTATTATACTTCACATTATAAAACTACACACACACACGCGCGCGCATTATAAATACACTCACACACACACACACATGTATACATATATGAATCGCTTAAAAGTAAACCCTATAAACTAATAATATAGTAGAAATAATATACAGACGATTTAAAACAAAAATCGAGAGAAAAAACTCTATAAATACATTATGTACGTGTTATAATTCCGATTAAAAAAAAAAACGCTTAAGGTAAATAGTAATTTAAACTACCGCGTATAAAGAGGGTTTAACATAAAAATATATTTACAAATAACACAATTTACCAATTGACATATGTTCGTTGACTGTACCTGTACAAATAAAGTCATGTATTTAATTACACACACACACACATATATATATATATATATATATATATATACATATATATACATACATACACACATATATACATGAAAACGCTGTCAATATTATGTTACCATTATATAATAATTATTTACAGATTTAACTGGCTTAATAATTTTACTTTGTAGCCCAAGAGCTATCACGCTTAATCCATAACCATTTTGCTGTCCTTTCTGCTGTATTAGTTATGGTCCGAATGGCTTTTTCTTTTGTTAGCACCTGCTAAGCCAATATCAGTTATATTAAACATAAACATGTACTTTGTAAAACATAAAATGAACAGAGGTACATATAAAGCATCAAGCATTACAGTTGAAGGGGTAGTTTAACAGTCCTTTTTACTTCTTCATAAATGAGTTTATCAATCACAATCTCTTCTTTCCAGTGTCATTTCTATCTTCAATGCATTTGTTAATAGCAGCTGTTATCTTCTGAAGATTTGCCTTTGCAACATCCAACAGACCCTGACTAATATTCATTTCCTTGAAATTTGTAGACTTTATAGCTTCAGATAATCTTAAATTGGCTTCTTCAAAGATCTGATTTGCCTTCTCCATTTCTGTCTTCAGTTCCAATTCACTCTTCTTAACATCTTTCTCCTTTTCATCAAGCATTCGTTTGGTTTGTTGCTGTTTTTCAATCCTTCCTTTTCCCTCCTCTTTCCTTTCAGCTTCTCGCGTTGTTTCATACTTTTGGTGGGCTTGTCTCACTGCAGTTATGGGGATGTCTGTGACATGCTGGAACATGCTGACAGCATCTCTTGTGAGTCTCGGTCCATTAACTGACTCATCTGACAAACGACATCTCTCAGGAGTGACCAACTTCTTGTTCACAGAAAGGATCCTTTCTACATCAGCATTCCCATGTGAAATGCAGAGACAGGTCATCACAACTCTCTTCAAATTAGCATACTTGATCTCCCCACTAGCATTCTTTAAGCTGAAAATTACATTCCAGTAGTGGTCTATCCTGATCAATTGGTCATCCTTGTTGTACATCCCACTTTCATCCACTTGCTCTGAGCTGTATAGTTTCCATTCATCAATGATCTTTGAAACAATGGAATCTTCTATGGAGGGTTGAGCAGAGTTCTGAGGAGCTGTTGGGCTTTGTCTGGGTCCTTAATCTCAAGATGAAGACATTGAACACATCTGATGATTGTGTCATTCAGGGGTAGTTTTATCTGGAGATAGGCACTGACCGATTGGTAGAATTTTCTTATGTCATACAGTTTCATCTTCTGTTTGCCTTCATCAAGAGCTCCTAGGGTCTTCTCAGTGTCTGCACCTATTTCCATGTCTTCGAGTTCGACTAAATTCTGGTTGTCAAAAACATCAATTTCTTGAAGCTTTTGTCCTGTTCTGTTCCCAACTACATCATTCTTAACAAATCTGTTGAGGAAGGTTTTCAACAATGTTGATGACTCTTCATACAGGAGATGGATTATTGGCTCTTCTTTCTGGAATTTCTTAAGAAAAGGATCAAACAAAGGCCCAACAAATACCAGGAACTGAACCTGTGCAAGGCACTCTTTGCTGGAGAGAAACTGGCATATCCTTTTGTATCTGGTGTTCTTTTTCAGCTGTACATTAGTGCAATCATTTGTACTCTTCTTGGGAAGATCTGTTAGGAAGTACTTCCAATGTTTGAGAAGATGTTCCAATGCTGGTACAAGGGTCAACCACCAACACAGTACATGCCGAATGAAGAACTCGGCATTTAGACCAAGATCCTCTAGAGTAAGGCTGTAGTCCTCCCTTTGACAGATGTGCATCTTAAACCACTGGAAAATATCAATTGCTACTTGTTCAGCATTTTCTCTGTAAACATCAAGTCCTTTCCTGAAAGGAGTTATGCACTGTGTGCATGGCACAAAATATATCAGTCTTGGCAATTCAGCTGTTTTCAGATGACTTTGTACAGCTTTTCATATTGTTTTATTAACATTTGGACCATCGCTACCTAAGGCTATCAGCTGAGCTAATGGCATTTCAAATCCATCTTCTGTCACAGCATCTATAATCACACTATTCAGTCTCTACTTTAGCATGTCCAATCATAAGGCTTTTCATAAATATTGTACTTACTCCATCTTTTTGTTCATTCCAAAATCGAACAAGCATATCACACTGCTTCTTGTGTTGAGCATTGCCGGTTTTGTCAAATTGGATTGTGAAAGGTCATTGTGCTGCTCTTATTTTTGCACTGGTCTCTCTTCAAAAGTATGGTCCAAGTCCATCTGATATCACATATGATACCTTTGATTTTCTTATGGTGAACTTGTCAGAGATGGTTCCTGGGAACATTGCCTTGAATAGTCCAGCAATACATTCACAGGATGTGTAGGAGTACCCTCCAGCAGCAACCTGCATTGCCCACAGTGCTTCTGCTTTTGTTACTTGGTCACTGACAGACACCGGATGAAGATACATTTTTTGTTCCACATCTCCTTGCTTGCTGGTACTGGCCACTTGACTGGTTGGCATCAACAATTTCTGCTTGGGATCAGAGAGTTTATCCTTGTGTCTCTGACCATTGAGTTTTATAGCTCCAGAAGTTGAACATGAGATGCTCTTTTTACACAGTACACAAAAGCCAGCATAGCTGTTTGAAGAATCCTCTTTACACCATTTGGCCATTATTGTCAAGTTTACTAAGCCAAGCATGGTTAAATTTGGTTTTTCCACTAGGCATGATTAGTAATGTTGATAGCTAACCAAACTACTTCGTTTCTGAAAAGAAAGATAACAAAGACAAGAAAGTGGTTTTAAAGCAAGCATAGTATGAAAGTGCTAGATATTTATACAATATCATCTATTAAACATGCAAGCCAAGCAGAACTATGGTGTATATTATTACTTAAAGGGGGATTACATGTTAACACTAAAATAGGATTGGTATCATGCAAACAGGACACAGACAAGTACACAAGCAAAAGCATTTTCACCACCAAAGCTATGCTACAGTAACTATAGCTTATAACAACTCTTAAGTTGATTTTCAGTCACTGATTACAGCAAAGCAAAACAGAGGGTTACCAAACAGAATAAGTGAAGCCCCACACTCATAAAGAATATATATTTTCACGGTTTTTAACCCCAAATTGCTAATAAATCTTCATGTTTTATACCCAAACACTTTTAAGATCTATAGTTTATAGAGGTCTATATTTCATCTTAACATCTTATGATTCCATTCTGCAAAATACTTCAAACACATTTTAGAAATAGATTACAATTTTTTTTTGAGAATAAAAAAACTAGGAATACTAGGAAGGTTTTGTGAAAAACTAGGAACGACCAAAAAAAAAACAAAAACAAAAAAAAACTAGGAATCGTTGGAGAGCCTGGTGTATGCATGTGTATGTGCTTGTTTTTATTTTGTTTTTTTTTATGAGATTTTGGACATGTGTTGGGAGCCTGACATTTTGGGAAATTTAAGTAAGGAGGAGATAATTATAATAAAATTACATGATGACTACTACATCTTAAAATTTAAAATATTTTAAGAAATCTAATATTTTATATTATTACATATGATGATGCTTATTGAATATACACCACTGGCATCAATTAATAAATGGGCCATTTGGTTTGAATTCACAAATTGCAGTCTACAGGGAGAAATAACGCGCCATTTCTTTCATAATTTTCAGTCCATAATATCAAATCATATTGGTCCTTTGCTTCAAATTTCATCAGTTATTTTGTTAAAATAAAAAATAATCTCAGTCGTCAGCTTGTTTGTAGCAATAGAGATGGATGAAAAAAGGAAAACAGATCAATAACAAAAACCAAGTTATAAATACAATAAAAATTAGACACCAAAATTTACATTTTATTTTCTCTACAAGTGTTATCTTTTCCATCAACTTAATTAGCAACAAATTTTAGTATTCCAAAATATTTCAGGCCAAATTTTTTCATATGCAATAGAAATAGACAACTTAATAATTTTTTGCAGATTTGAAATTTGAACAATCATGTCAAAGTTTCATAACAACTGGAAATGTGTCACTTCATTTTCATACAATATTAAATTGTATTTTTCTTTTATAAATTATGGGGAGGGGGGAAGCCACTTTTAAATTTAGAGTTTGTAGAATTTACTGATGATAATATGAGGTACAAATTGGCATGATTGCTATAGGCAGTCCTTGGAGTCATTTTGTTGGACTTTATACAAATTAATGTTTTGCTAGTAATGCCCACCAACCCCAAAATGGGATAGATCGGCATTAATGGGTTATTGGTAGAAACCTATAATACGATATTTTTATAATACTGGATCTTAATGGTATTTGTGCTAATCATGTAGTTGTTAAAGATGATCCTGAATTGTGACTATAACAACCAAGATGACGACAATGTCAGTGTATAAGAATTTATCTCAAATATTCAAACAGAAAGGAATCATTACACTGTCAAATTAAAAGTTATTAAATTCATTTCTCTATTTTCATTCTTTACTTACACAAAGAAATAAAGCAAATAGAAAAAACATTGATGCTAAGAAAGTTTTTATTTTTAAAATTAAAGTAGAAATTAACATAGACCAAATACAAGCAAGGAAACAAAACAAGCAACGTTTTCATATCTTCATATAATTTTATTCGCACACAAAGAGAAATACATCAAAATCAACATCAGATAAAATGTGCTATTTTAATTTTAAATCTGAAATACTTTTAAAAGATTTACTGATATGAAAAATAAACTTATTTCAAAATAAAGTTTTTTTTACTTTTTGGTTGACGACATAAAACTGTTTACAGTTTTTATCTTTTAATATATTTTGTAAACAATGAAAATTTATAGGATATAAAATTATAAGACATTTTCTAAATACTTTATTATAGATACCTCCACAGATTTGTGATATCAAAGGTTTAAAATGATTTTTAATTTCTTAAAGCTTTTTCATCACAAACTAATAGATTAAATTTAATATTTCCAGTAGGTGAAATACTTTACTCTATTTCAAAACTAATTTAAATTGACTAAAATTTTTTTTTGCTAAAAAAAAAACAAAAACAAAAAAACTGATTTTGGTGCCATTTTTAGCCCTTGTACATGACAATGTAATTCTCTTTATTAAAAAGAATTCCAAAAATATACTTTTCTGAAACTATATTTGAGGAATATTAACTGATGTAAAATATAATTAATCCGACCTGTTTAAAATATTGCAGAATTGCATTTTAACACTGTGGTAACTGTTTATTTAAGAGGTTGACAGCTTCATGACAGATGGATGTTAATCTACAGGAGCTTCATCTGTAAAAAATAATTGAAGAATACCTTTGTTTATATAATTTTAAAAACTCAGTGATATTTAAAATTTTTGGAAAATATTCTCTAATATTTTATTGAATTTTAGATACTTTGGCTTTAAATTTACTATAGTTATCAATGCTATTTTCTGATAATCTTGTGGTTTGGAGTCAGAATCATCCACTGGCTCAGGATCGAATTGTAAAAAGATTTTTTTGCTTCAATAAACAAATGAAGAAAATTCTATTAATTTTTGTTTAAAAAATTGACCAACATTTGTTTTCTGCTTATCATAAACCAAAATAAAAGGGAAAAATCAAAAAAGTGATAAACATGAAATTTTTTAAATAAAACTTTTGATTGTGAATTGTTAGAATGCACTAAAAAATGAATGCATAGAAACCAATTCTTAAAGTTATTCTGAAGAATAACTGTATAAAAAAATATCCAAGATGATCTAATGAAAAAAAAAACTGTGATAAAAAAAATACATTTTAATTTGTTACTTAAGCATTTTGATGCTCCCTTTTCATACTACTAGGAACTACAAATGATAAAGTTAAAAAAAAATTCACTTGGATTTGGCAAGTTTTTTTTTCAGAATAAGGAACCTATATGAAAGCTTCACATGAAAATTCCTTCAGAAATAAGCAGTTGTCAGTTTGTTAAACAGCAGTGGAAGGAAAAGAAAGTCAAGAATTAAAAATTGTAGGCATTTTATTTACACATCTTCATAAGAATAAATAAGATCATAGACAAGAGCAGAAACAATGTGTAGCAAGTGGGGATTAGGAAAGAGAAATGATCTGTTTTTAGTATTGATTTTTATCTCCCCCTTGTGAGGGAGACTGGGCTGATTCTTGGAGGTACTGCAATACCAGGCCAACCCGTGGCAAAGGCGGAGCAAGCCCCTAACTCTTCGCCATGTTCCAAAAATCAGTTTAATATCGAAGTCCCCAAATCGGGGACGTATGACGGCCAGCTAAGAGCCCACGTCCACATTTTCCCCTCGGGATGATCGACCAGGCTACGATCGCCCCTACTCCTGCTAGCGACCCTCCCCCTGTCTAACTTGGGGTCCAGGACGGCATTCCAGTCCCCCATTAAAACTAGGCGGGAAGAATCGACTAGGAACGGCCCCAACTGCCGAAAAAAGGAACCCCACTCCTCCCGGTCGTTGGGCGCATAAACCGCAACGACCCGAAACGAACCACTTTTCACGGCAATATCGGCCACGATCAACCGGCCCTCGGCATCGGTATGCACAAGGTCCACCCTCGCATCGAGAGTATGCCTGACCAACAAAGAAACTCCTCTGGCAAACTGGTCCCTGTATGCTAAATAGACGACAAAGTCCTCCTCCAGCACACACGCATCGGAAGTGCAAACAAAATGGGTCTCTTCGATCGCGGCAATATCCACAACGAACGACAAGAGATCCCAAAGCAGGCGGGCGGCCTTACTCCGATCTCTCAAGCCCCTCGCATTCAGACTGGCAATCTTAATTTCCATTTCTAAGCCTGCAACGGAAAAACCGAGTTATGGCAAAAAACCTACTCACATACAGGGTGGAAATCCGCGGGTGACAGGATCCCGACAGAATGTCCCAGACTTCCAGTACCTAATTCGGTCGTCATTTGACCTTCTGGGACAATTCCACTGACGTCCATGGGGAAGGTTAATTTAGCTGCCCTATATACAGAGGGATGGAGCACTACGGGGACCCTCCCTGCACAAAAATGGGCAAGTTTTCTGAGTTCGGCTGTGCCCGTTTCTAGGTCTCTAATGTCCGGGAACACATCCCTACATTCCTTTCAAGTTCCCCCCTGAGTCTCTGACACATGTAGTTATCCCTGGAGCCTTAGGGAAGTTGCGGGGATCTTCGACCTATTTGCCGTCCACGGCCGTCAACTTGAAGAGCACGGACCAAAAGGCCGTGGATTTACTTGACCTCCCACACGGTCAGGTTGTGACACAAGGTCGGGGTTTAACGTGGGACGGGAGGGGGAGTGGACCCGAGTTTTCACCCGGGCCGCAGTGCTTTGGCTTTAGCTGGTCTTAGCTGGTCATAGCTAGTCAGACGTAGCCGCGATACTACCAGCGCAGGGACGAATCCCTGCGACCGGCCTGTATCAGTGATCGATCCCGGCCTAAAGGCGATCATTCAGCGAGTAATCTGCGAACAGATACTACACTTTGATCTTAGCCAAAAGGCCGTGGATTTACTTGACCTCCCACACGGTCAGGTTGTGACACAAGGTCGGGGTTTAACGTGGGACGGGAGGGGGGGGGGTTAACGTGGGACGAGAGGGGGAGTGGACCCGAGTTTTCACCCGGGCCGCGGTGCTTTGGCTGGTCTTAGCTTGTCCAAGCTGGTCATAGCTAGTCATAGCTAGTCATGGTTGGTCTTAGCTGGTCATAGCTTGTCCAAGCTGGTCAGAGCTTGTCAGAGCTTTTCATAGCTAGTCAGACGTAGCCGCGATACTACCAGCGCAGGGACGAATCCCTGCGACCGGCCTGTATCAGTGATCGATCCCGGCCTAAAGGCGATCATTCAGCGAATAATCTGCGAACAGATACTTCAAACTGGCAATCTTAATTTCCATTTCTAAACCTGCAACGAAAAATCAGAGTTATGGCAAAAAACCTACTCACATACAGGGCGGAAATCAGCGGGTGACAGGACCCCGACGGAATGTCCCAGACTTCCAGTGCCTAATTCGGTCGTCATTCGACCTTCCGGGACAATTCCGCCGACGTCCATGGGGAAAGTTAGTTTCGCAGCCCTATATACAGAGACCCTCCCTGCACAAAAATGTGCCAGTTTTTTTAGCACCGGTGTGCCCGTTTCCAGGACTTTAATGTCTGGGAACACATCCCTACATTCCTCCAGGAAGGACCACACCTTTAAGTTTCCCCCCGAGTCCCTGATACACGTAATTATCCCCGCTGCCTTGGGGAAGTTGCGGGGATCTTCAATGGATTTGCCGTCCACGGCCGTTAGTTTGAAGAGAGGACCTAACCGTGCTCTTCTGTGTGTGGGTAGGTCCTTCTCTCTTTCTTTCCTGTCCACCCTGCAGATCAGGTCGGGGTCTGGGAAAAATTTCGCCCTTTTCTTTTTCTTCTTTTCTGGGTGCGGAGAGGAAGGGGTGGATGCAAGCAATGGGGTGGAAGTTAGAGGTGCAGTGGAAGGAAAGGAGGAGGTGGATGGAGAGGGAGACGAAGCACGGGAGGGGGAGGAGGGAAGGCTTTTGGTTTGGGCGACAGCATAGTTCGGGGATGCAGGGAGGGATTGGGACTCGGATACGTCCGTATGTTCGACCTCCCTACTTTCCGTGCTCTGTTGACTTGGTGCATCCTCGGTAGATACGGATGACTGAGGTGGAGGTGTCTGTTCCACCTCCATATCGCCGTCAGAGTGCTGCTGCTGCTGGTCGTGGTTAGTCTTTTGTTTTTTGGACGGCTGTTTCTCCAGCCGCCTCTCTTGTTGCCGTTCTTGCTGCTCCTGCTGTCTGTCCTGGTGTTGCTGTGTTTGATGTTTTGTTTTTCCCTCCTTCTGCCGCTGTTGTGTCGGCCGCTGCTGCAGAGAGTCCTGCTTATTTGGCAGATCTTTTTCCTGTGGCTGCCGCTTTTCCGACTGCCCCTCTTTGGGTTGCTCCTGGGGCAGCCGTTGTTTTTTGGGGGTCGTGGTATTCTGTGTCGGGGGCGAAGAAGCCCTTTCTTTTCTGCGACCCTTTACTATTTTCCACTCCCCTTCGGGCGCCTTCTCTTTCGCCACGACCTCAGGGGCTGCCGATCTTTCCGCTTGGGTTGTTGCCGGTGCTGTTGCTGATGTTACTGAAGGGGCCGTAGGTTGGGGGTCCCTTTTGGGACATGCTTTTGCCATGTGACCCGGCGCATCACATAACCAACAGAAAGGCTTACGACCCTCCACGACCACCGGCATCTTCCTATCACGGCATTTCAGAACATTGGGGATTTGTTCAAAAGCAGGCCTATTCAGGATTACCTGCAGCACCATATCCCCCGTTGCAATGCCTGTCCTTCCCATGCTGGCGGACCCCTCCTCTACTTGGCCAAATTTAGAAAAAAAGGCCCCCATTCGGTCCTCACTGATGTCTGCTGGGACTCCATGCACCGTGATTTTTGTCTTCCTGGTGCCTAAATACTCCGTCTGGAGTCTCAGCGACCTTGTGACCAGCGTATTTCCTGCCAGACTTTTTGCTTCTTGTTCGCTACCCAGCAGGATCTCCCACTTTGCACGGGATACCCGTGCCAGAAGCTTCGGAGCGATCTTAAGGCTCTTCAAAGCCTCCTCCATTGCTTCCCTGCTGACTCCGACGAGAGTCTTATTCTTGACGTCTGAGGTCAGCAGGGAAATGATTTTTACTTTTATGGTTTCCAGGACCTCAGGAATGGTGAGGAATTCATCCCCCTGGAAATACTGTTCATTTTTTGCCCTTAACTCAGCATAATATGCTGCATCTTTTTTTAATCTATTTTCCGCCCAGGCCTATTTTTTCGGCGGCGACGACATTTCACTCTGCACCGTTAAAGACGGTGTGTTCTCCATGTTGTTTTTCTCACAGGCCGATTTTTTCGGCGACGATGAGCTTTCATTTTCCACCGTTAGAGACGGTGTGGACGCAGAGTCATCCTCCGCCCCGGCCAATTCTTTCGGCGGCGACGCAGTCTCATTTTGCACCGCTAGAGACGGTGCAGAGCCAGGCTTGGTGTTAATGTCCGCCATGTTGATTTCTCCCCACGACGGCTCGCTATTCACAGTTCTTTTTCCAATAAATGTATCTTTTCTCTTTTTCCCCAAATTATGAAATAAAACAAAACCGAGAACAAACAAGGAATAAACAAGGAAAAGGAGACAGAGAAAATAAATAAAAAGTGTTACGCACGTGGAACAAAAACTAAGTTAAATTCACAGGGAGAGGGTAAAAGAATTAAACAAAATTAAAAAGAATGGACAATTAAAATAAAAATTTAAACGAGGAGGGAAAAACGGTTTGCGAACAGAAAAACGGGGGAAATTTAAAAATTCAACAAAATTTTAAACAGTTCACTTTTTGGTTCTCTTTTCGTCTTTTTCTTTTTCCTCTCTTTTTTTTTTTTTTTTTTCCTTTTTTCAAAAGTACTTCCACTTGTGTGGAAAAAGAAAAATTCACAATACCTTGGTCTTGTCGTATATTCAGTGAGCAATCCGATAGAAAACGTCGTCCAAAAAGAAACACTCGAAAATACCTGGTACGAAGAACAGATACTACACTTTGATCTTAGCCAAAAGGCCGTGGATTTACTTGACCTCCCACACGGTCAGGTTGTGACACAAGGTCGGGGTTTAACGTGGGACGGGAGGGGGAGTGGACCCGCGTTTTCACCCGGGCCGCAGTACTTTAGCTTGTCATAGCTAGTCCTAGCTGGTCATGGCTGGTCTTAGCTTGTCCAAGCTGGTCAGAGCTGGTCATAGCTAGTCAGACGTAGCCGTGATACTACCAGCGCAGGGACGAATCCTTGCGACCGGCCTGTATCAGTGATCGATCCCGGCCTAAAGGCGATCATTCAGCGAGTAATCTGCGAACAGATACTACACTTTGATCTTAGCCAAAAGGCCGTGGATTTACTTGACCTCCCACACGGTCAGGTTGTGACACAAGGTCGGGGTTTAACGTGAGACGGGAGGGGGAGTGGACCCGAGTTTTCACCCGGGCCGCAGTACTTTAGATGGTCTTAGCTGGTCATAGCTAGTCCTAGCTGGTCATGGCTGGTCTGAGCTTTTCATAGCTAGTCAGACGTAGCCGCGATACTACCAGCGCAGGGACGAATCCCTGCGACCGGCCTGTATCAGTGATCGATCCCGGCCTAAAGGCGATCATTCAGCGAATAATCTGCGAACAGATACTACACTTTGATCTTAATATTTATTTGCTATAAAATAACAAAATGTGCCACAAGGGCGAAGTTGGGGGAGGGGGAAAAGGAGTGGTCTTCTCTAGTCTTAACTCATAACTAGCTAGACGCTCTCATGGACCCAATCGTACTGACAATAATCCTTTCACCATAATACCTCATCTTAGAAATATAGGCAGGCTTCTTAGACGTTATAAAACCAAATGTATTTAAAAAAAAAAAAAATCCGTATAATATTTTTTTTTAGGCAAAAAAAAACATTAACTCTTCTAATCACTCATGGAACCGTCATTGGTAAAAAAAAATGTATTGTAAAGAAATTTAAAAATCTCGACTAAAATCCAATATTTGTCAAAGATATATTTCGAAGCCATTTAGGAAGTTTAATTACTTTGTTAACCTGGATTTTTTAAACTAAAATAAATGTTACTGTTCCGCACATCATAAAATTATAGTAAAAAAACATCCAAGATTATTAGACATTTTTAGATGCCTACAAAAAGTACATGCGTTTTTTCATCTTATAAAAAGTTTAAAAATTATAAGAAAAAAAATATCAAAAAATGAAAAATGAAAAATGAAAACAAGAATTTTCTTGGTGTGGGATCATAATTGGAATGGCCGACTCAAAAAAGACAAAAAAAAAAAAAAAAAAAAAAAAGGAAATCCTTTTTAAGTTTAATTTTTTTTTATAAAGATTATCATCCTTGGACCTTGAGACGGCGCTATTACACTTTCGTAGCTCCGTGACCCTTTCAACCACACTCGGAACTTTGTGGATCCCAACACTGGAGTTTTACCACAAATCGAGTTGAAGCAATGTGGCAGCGTGCCCAGGCTAAATTTAAGGCCATGAATGGCCCCCACCAACAGGGGGGGGGGGGTATTTCTGAATACCTAGCGGAATTTATGTGGGCTCAAAGTGATTCGCTTTTTTCGACTTCTGGCATCAAATTGCCACAGAACTTTATTCGTTGTCGCGGGAAAAACATGGCATGGGGTGCGAAAGTGTAATTAGCGCCCTTGGGACTTGCTTTGTCGTGACACTTTGAAACTCATCGATATCTACGCCTTAAAATCTCAGTTGCAAAAAAAAATACAAGACAGTGGGGGTGGGGGCTATAGATTCTCTCTAGTTAGTACTGAAAAATATGAGAAACGATGCCCCAGGAGGGTATACCCTCTGCAACCCATCCCACTTACAACAGAACTAAATTGATTTGAATCTTTCCCCCTACTACTTATCAGTAAATAATTTTTTTAAAATTTAACAACGAAATCACTTGGCCGCAACAAATACAGAATTTTAAAAAGATATCAAAAGTTATTCTGATAGAAAAACAGAATAAGAAAACAAATCTTATATCTTTTCTTAAAAGTGTCCATAAAAATATGTATAACCAAAGGTTTTTTTTTAATTAAAATGTCTTAGTTTTATTTTTTTATTTTACTAGGGCAGACTTTCGATAATTGGGGTCCTGTTTGACCAAAAAGAAAATATTTTAAGGAAAACATTCTTGAAGGACATAACAAATAGAAACATAAGCGATAGGGGAAAAAGAAAGAATTTCCTATAATGAGAGTTGTATAAAAAAAAAACATTTTAAAAATTTAATTTCTGAATAAGTTCTGAAAAGTTTCATTAAAATCAGATAATTAATTAGCAGATTTTTGCAAGAATTTCTCAATGTGTTTTAAAAAAAAAGCTAAAGAATTACCCATACAAATTTAAGATCCGGCGTTGACGTTAGAAAAAAGAAAAGATTTTTAACAAAAATTTAGTTATAAAAAAATAATATGTTTTTTTTTACATTAAAACCTTTGGTGTTTAAAAACTGAACTGTAATGCAAAAATTAACTTACTTTTTCAATATTCTATGTACTTTGTCTTCTTTTCTCTTAATCTCTACTGTTCTTTGAGCGAGTTGAATTTTTTTAACAGATCCTTTTGAAATTTCGGCTGTAGACTGAGTTCATCAATTCAGGTGACAACGGGGTCAATTCACATTTTCGAAATGGCCTCATTTTTTTATGACCTCCTAAGGGCCTAATCAGTGTCTTTTTGTTTTGTTTTTTACATGGACTTTAGTTGAATAAAGAAAAATTGAGTTCAAGATATTATTTTTAAAATCTGAGAATAAAGTTTTTAAAAAATTGAAGAAAAAATATTTTCAACCATTTTTATTATCAGTTATTTAAAACAAATTTTTAACAACTTACATGACTGGTCACAATATTTGGTGTTCTCATAGCGGGAAAATAAGTTTACATTTCTCAGGATAACTAAAATCGCCTTGAAAACACCCTATTCATTTCAGTTTTAACGACTTACAAGAGAGACATTGTGATATCAATATTTACTTTCTCTTCAATCGGTAAGAGAATGAAGCACAATGATTTTTGGTGGGAATGACGTGACTCTGGTTACTTTTCTAAACACTCAAACTAAAAAAATATAAGATTGGAAACAGAAATAACTAGATTGACATTGCAGATTACGACTTAAAAAATAAAGTTTCTCTCAAATACGAGAGAAATTTGAATTTTTATTGGTAATTTTAATTTAGATGACATTACACTACGACTCAAAAATACGAATTTAGAAAAATTCGGTAGCTAGTAAAAGTCAATTGGGCCATTCTGGAGTGGGGATTTGGGGGCTAAGCCCCCATCTCTATATTTTTAAATAACTTAATCGTAGGGTCCAGATAAAAATCATAATACTGACTATAACAATATCAGGGCCGTACTTTCTGGAGTGGGATAGCCACCCCCATACGCTTGGCTTGCTTAGACGATAAAATTTTGTTTTCGACAAGTTTGGCGTCTTTTTCATCATGCTATGCTCTTTTTTTTAGCAAATCTCATGTAGTTACCTATGCATAAATAAATCCCACATATTCACGGGGGGGGGGGGGGCTACAAAACATCCCATGACGTAAAAAAAAAATTCATTTCATAATCCATAAAGTGTGTTCATATGAAAATTTCATGATTTATGGGGTGGGAGGATGAATCCAGAAAACAAACTTACAAATGAAACACGAAGATAAAATTAAAAAACGAAACAATATTAGTTTAGTAGGAGCCGTCCATCTTTCAACATAATAATTCTCGTCTGGTGTCAAAATTCTTCTGTCTTGTTTTTTTTTGGAGGAGGAAAAACTCCTTTTTATTGGTTTTGAATAAAAAAACAAACAGCTGTTTTCGCAGAAATCAAAATGTACCAAAAATATTTTGGAAATTTCAAAATTAAGCAAGAAGAGTACAAGGCAGCGTCTGCGTTCTCTCTGAAGAAAACCGAGAACGAACGCTCAAGCAGCTTAACGAGTTCTTTTCACTAAAAATGCAATCAACAAGCATCCGAATAAAATGGCAATACATATCTTAATATATATTTCAAGAAAAAATATTTAAAAAAGGATTTGAAAATATATTTAAAAGAAATAAACAAACGATATAACAAATCTTAACTCGCCATTTTACGCATAGGAATTAAAAAGCCTTGATTCCAGCAAGAGACTTTTTTTTTAGTTTTACTCTTCTTCACTGCTGTATTGACTTTTTTTAGATAAAGTAATTTTTTGTTTACTTACAGAACTCTTTCTTTTCATCTCATGTTAATTATTAAAAAAAAGTAACGACATGAACAGTTACTAAAAAATAAATAATTGGTTATCAAAAATAAAATCTTTTTAGCTAGATAAACGAAAACCATTTAAAAAAAACTGAATATTTATTTACATACCTTTCTTCAGGTCTTTTTTAGCCATTTAGTAAGCTGTAAGATTTCATAGAAAATTCGGGTAATAATTATGAGTCCAAAATTCTATTGTCGATAACTCCCAAAACGGTAGATTTTATCATTATTTTCGAATTAAACATGTACATTTACACCTAAATATAACTATTTGGGAAATTTTTATTAGATACTTAGCGCAAGGCTTAAAAAGCAAATTACCCTAAAATTCTAACATTTATCCTTCCAAGAAGGAAAAAAGAAAACTCAACTCTATATCGCTTCTTCCTCTGCTCAAAGTTTCAGAAGGCGCTCTCTCTTTAATGAAAAGTTTGTTGCATTAGCAGTAAGAATAAGAGGTTCAGTTTATAAGGAAATGTGGGAAAGATAATGGTTAATCCTAGACTTGAACAGGCGTTACGCCGTTTTTATTTGTCTGACTGTGTTAGACGATTTTCAGACTTTTGGAATATTTTACCTTGTTCTTTTGACTGCCTTAATTTAGCTAAGTTTTAATTTATTTGACCGTTTTCTAACGTACCTTTTGAATTTTTGTTAAATTTCTGATTTTTCTAACGTTCGTTTTTTGAATATTTGTTAAATTTTTAATTTTTTCCTTTTTAATTCCTATTCCTCCTCTTTTTTATTTTTACTTCTTTATTATTTTTTAATTTTCTCTTAAGTTTTATTTTTTGTAAATTTACCTTCTTCTCGTGCCCACTTTCCGAAAAAAAAAGTTTTTCTGTTTATTTTTTCGTTTCTCGTTCGACCTTTTTATTTTCCTTTTACGTGTTATTTTTTCTGTGTTTTGATTCTAACATCCGTAAAGTTCTGTGTTTTATCTGTTAATTTCGTGTGTATAATATTTGTTTGTAAATTTCGTGTTTATTTTGTAATTTCTGTTCATCTTTTTCTTTCCTTTTTTACCGTTTTGTTTTGGGTTGACCGTTTTTAACGGCGGACATATTGTAAATTGTCACATTTAGTGTTTCGTTTTTTTATTTTCTTTTCCGTTAATAACTTTTCTTTACTTTCTTTTCCGTTAATAACTTTTCGTTTTATTTTGTAATTTCTTGATTTCTTGTCTGTTGTACTTTAAATTTTTTGTTTCTGTGATTGTTTTAAATTTTTAGTTTCGCCTTTTGGCGAACCTTGTTCACTTGTTTTCGTACGTCCATTTGTTTTACATTTATTTTTTGTCTATTTGTTTTGCCTTTAGGCAAACCTTGTTTCTTTGTTCGTCCTTTTTAAATTGTTGTACCCCGATTGTTCCCCCCTTTTATTACCCCCTGTTTTTTTCTCCCCTCTCCTATGCCTTATAACGTTTTCTTACCAACCCTCCCCTTCCGCATTTAAAAACGGAGAAAAAAACAAAAGCACCTACTTATCTTATTAAAAAGAAGAAACCTATAATGCCTGACTTTAAAAGGTCAGTGAAAAGACATTTGTTCGCAATTAAGAAAAAAACACCTGATAAAAATGACACCGATGAATTCCCATTCTTGATTCCAACTAATGAAGAGATGCTGAATACATTAAAAAAATGCAGCAGAATCTACTGCGGCAAATAAAAGCCAAAATGTAGAAAGTAATGAAATTGAACAAAACAAAGTCGAGACAAAAAATAAGGATGCAGAGGCCGGGGAATCGCCCTCTTGTTGGACGTCCCCACCGAGTTGCGTGATCAATGTTGCGGAATTTTTGGAGCGAGCCAAGAGTTACGCTCACCTTGTCGTAGAAGGTGGACTCTTGGAAGACGCCCAAGAATTAAGAAAGATTGAGAAAAGAATTGTGTCGGTCTTCGTCGTGGACAAGCGTTCGCGCAAACTTTGTCGCTCGACGAAAGACACCGTGATAAAATCACTGGAGTCTTTGGGGTTCAAGCCCCTCCGAGTTGTAAAAGGAGCCGGCTTTTTCATGTGGGACGTATTGCTACCCACGCCGGAAGACTGTGTCGCAGTATCAAGCCGTGACTTGATAACGAAAGAACTTATCCTGCGCACAGAATACGAAGGGCGAAGAGCGATATATGAGGTCCCTCCTCAGGTTATCGGGGAACACATGGCTGCGTTCCTTGCGCAGTATGGCGAAATATTGAGTGCGTCCGGCGATAGCCTGAAAGGGGGGGTGGAGTTTCCAAATCATGTTGAGTGAAGATGCCTTCCGCTCCATCCCCAACTGTCTGGAAGTAGGGCGCTTGAAGCTCCCGGTCATCGTGACCGGCCGCAAGCCAGTCGACCAAAATCCCCCTCTGACCGAGTCTCTAACTACCGTCACGCCTGTAATGGGCATGCCAGCATCTGGAACCGGTGCGGAAAATCCCCCGGTTGGCAAAACATCAGAAGCCACATTCCCCAAAGAGCCTTCGCCCGCTGCTAGTGCAGTCGTGGAGAAGGGGGAGAGGGAATGGCTGGTTGCTGGCAAGGCCAGAGAGAAGCGCCAGACAGCGGGGCCTCGTTCCAATGAAGCCCCAAGGGCAAAAGACACAGACAGCCCCACTCCCACTGTCAACGCTAAGGGTGATGCCCCGGTCTCTGAAGCAAGACTAAATGAACAACGACTAAAATATGACCCAGGATTCGAAAAATCGGAGAAAATTAAAATACTGAAGGATAAATTGGACAAAGAGAGGCTAACACAGAAAGCCACTCCCTCAACATCGTCAAAGAAGGTCAATCACTCAACATCGTCTTCCTTGTCCCCACCAACGACGCCCCAAAATATTTCTCCCCCCAAAAATGTGACCCCTCTCTCATCACCCGTTCCCCTCAGTAGAGATCCCAGCCCTTTTAAATCCTCATCCACCCCTCTTCATAATCCCCCACTCGGAACCCGGAAATGCCCCCTCCTGCACCTAAAAGGCAGAGAAGCCCTACCCATGATATAAAAGAAAGAAAAAAGAAAAATGCTAAACTCATATATAACTCGGGGGAGGATGTTTGTAAAATTTCCCCCGCCCAGGCTGAAAGGGCCAGGGATTATGGAAACAGAATAAAAGAGTTGAGATATCTGTTGTCCATTAGGCAATATGCCGACAAAGACGTCGAAGATCCCCATAACTTTCCCAATGCCCAACGTGTACTTACCGTCATAAGAACAGGAACTGGGGCTCGTCAGGCATGGGCCATGTTAGATGAAGCTATTATATCTTATAACATGTCTCCCCCGATTGCCATAGCCCAAAGCAAACAGTTAAAAAATTTAAAACAATTTTGTTCAGGGAGGGTCCCTGTTTTAGTTCACCCCTCCCTTTATAGGGCCTTGAAACTAACATTTCCTTGGGATATAGGCGGTCTCTCCCAGGACGGCACCATCAATACTGAGATGGGCCATGGGTCCATGGGAGAGGCTGTCGGTATCCTGACACCGACCATGTTCAAATCAGTGTCCCAACCCTAATTAGGTCTGATAATGGCGCTCTGGTTAGCAAGTTTAAATGTCCGGGGCCTGAGGTCGGAGTCTCGAAGGGCGAGGCTCGATCGCGATCTTCAGCGCCTTGGGGTGGATGTATGTTGCGTGCAGGAGACCCGTTTTTTATCTCGCGATTATGAGGACATTCTGTCTAAGAGGTTCGTCCTCTTTTCAGCATGTTTTGATGGACGCTCGAGGAGTGTTTCCTGGCTGGTGAGCAAGTTTCTGGACGCGGTGTGTGCTCTTGTCTTCGCGGATCCGGCGGGCAGGCTTTGCGTGCTGGATATTACCATAAAGGATAAGGCTCTTCGTCTCATTGGGGTTTATGCGCCCAGTAACTATACGCAGCGGCCTGGTTTGTTTCGGCAGATCGAGCCGTTTTTGACGACTTCTCGTTCGGTAGTTCTAGCGGATGATTGGAATGCCGTCCTTGATCCCTCGATAGATCGTATAGGGCAAAAACCGGGTACTAACAATCCGGATGTGAAAGCATTTCGGGACTTCATCGGCGCGTTTGATCTCGTCGATAAGTATCGAAATGAACACCCCCGGGAGGTAGCATGGACTTGGACTAGGGCCGGCAGCTCGGTGGTTAGCGCAAGCTACATCGACCGAGTTCTAGTTAAGAGAGTCGAAGTAGGGCTCTTAGAATGTCCAAGTTTCCATTTTATAGTTTACTCATCATAGGCTTGTCCGGGTCGGGGTAAACTTAGATAAGCCTAGGGTTAAGATGGCTGGTTATTGGAAATAAGCAGGGGTCTATTCCTCAACGCTTCACCAGGGGTGTGATCAAGTTGCTTCGCAAGAAGAAAGACGGTGGGGATGGGGTAGATAATTATCGGCCTTTGACGATGTTAAATACAGAGTTGAAGATTTTAGCCAAGGTCTTAGCTGACCGTTTGCAGCTTGTCCTGTCTAGTCTGATTGGTCCCGAGCAGTCTTGTGCTGTGAAGGGCAGGACTATTCAGGACAACCTTCATTTGGTGCGCTTGATCATTGAGAAAGTCGACAGTGATGCCGCGCTGATCAATTTAGATCAGTCCAAGGCTTTCGATAGGGTTGACCATCGGTTTCTGGAGGCAGTTAATTCGGCCGCCGGTTTCGGGCCGCACTTTCGCACTTGGATCCGACTGCTGTATGCGACTCCCGGTGCGCTGGTAGAAGTGAATGGGGTAAGATCGAAGCCTTTCATTTTGTCTCGCTCCATTCGTCAAGGTTGTCCGCTGTCTCCATTGCTGTACGTTCTTGCGCTGGAACCTTTCCTGCGTAAGTTGAAGACAAATCCGGTCCTTCGCGGAATTTCCCTACCTGGTGCTACCACCTCGGCCAGGTACTCCGCCTATGCTGATGACGTTTCGGTTCTGGTGTCGAGTAGGGCCGAAATTAACGAAGTCAGCAAAGAAATCAACGGTTATGAGATGGTGACAGGGGCCAATATCAACCGCGATAAGTCTGTTGGCTTGCGGTTGGGTTCGTGGAAGGGAGTTTCTCTTCCCGGACCTTTCCTCTGGACGGACGGGCCGGTCAAGATACTCGGCATCTGGTTCGGTCCCGACCTCCTGTTGGAAATGAATTGGTCGGAGGTGCGGGAGAAGGCCGAGTTTGCAGTACGTCTGTGGACTCGGAGGAATCTTTCCTTGAAGGGGAGGGCGGAAGTATGTGCTTCGCACATCTACCCGATTCTCCTTTACCGACTCTCCGTGCTTCCACTCCCGTCTAGCACTTTACTGGCGTTTGTAAGGCTCTTGTTCTCTTTCTTGAGGCAAGGCTGCCATGGTTAGTCGCGAGATCTGTTACCTCCATCCCTCTGATGGCGGTCTGGGGATGCCTTGCGTTGAGACTCGTCAACATACGCTTCGCATTTCATACCTAGACCGGATGTGTATGCAACTGGATGAGAACGGCGAATTCTGGAAGGAAGACGTCCATAAACATTTTCCATCCTTGAGAAATGTGCGCTCATGTGAGGAGGAGGCCGGTGGTACTCCTCGAGGCGAGTGCCCTTTCTATCGTGAATGTCGGATTGCCCTCAAACGACTCTTACGGGCGAAGGATGGCCTCTCCGACGTCCAGCCGTTGTCCCGTAAGGCATTATATCAGGTGTTAGTTAGGGAGAACTTTCAAGATAGTCTTATAGGCGAGCTCGGTCTGACGAAGCGGGAGGCTCGCTGCATATGGCCTTGGGCGCCCGGGTTGAAATGTCTCACTAACCCTGAGGCATCACTCACCTGGCTGGTGATTCGAAGGGCCCTCTGGGTCGCCAAAAGACTTCGCGCAGCGGGTTTGGCGAAGTCGCCAAACTGCGTTCGCTGCAGTAGAGAGGTGGAGACCCTAGGTCACGCCTTCTTTCATTGTAGTGTCGTAGTTCCGCTGGGCAAGTTTGTTGAAGACATCATGGTTCGCATGCTGCGCGGAAAGTTTTTTGTCCTCGAGGCCAGTTCCGTCTGTAGCAATATAGTACCGCCGATGACTAAGGCTGAGCACTATGTGTTCCTTTGCTTACTGGGGGTTATGCGAGTCGTGATATGGACGACGCGACAGAAGGAATTCCATGGGGACGAGAAGTTTACCTCTTCCCAACTGATCTTGTTCTTTAAGCATCAGCTTAAAGTCAAGATCAGGACGGAAAGGAAGCGACTCCATCCATTGGAATTTGGCGAAAGGTGGGTGAGTCTAGCGCGTCTCTGCAGAGTAAAAGGTGCTCACTTGTAGTGGCATTTTGATGCCGGTTAGGCTTTAAGGATTTGGGGATTGGTGGGTTGAACATTGGCAACCCTTCCACTGAATAGCTTAGTTTAGGTTAGTTTTGTTTTAGTTAAATTTTCTTATCTTTTTTCGGATTAACTTAGCTAGGGTGTGTATGCTCATTGGCCCCCTTTTATTTCTGCCCCCCTTTTTTCTTTTGTTTAATTTCCCATCCGTCCCATCGTTAGATGGTTAGTGATATCAATTCTCTGGTGGGTGCGGGGCGCCTTTCGTTTCGAGAGTGTTTTTCGTATTTGTTGTTGTGTTTGAATGAGTGCGTGTTTGTAGTGAGTGGTTGGATTGTACGAATGTATTATAGATTTTCTTCAGCCCTGCATTGATTTCGTCCAGTTAACTGATATTTCTGCCATATTTAGGGCTGTGGGGGGTTTTTACTACTAACAATTTTTTTTGTTTAGTTTCTTGTATATAGAGTTATACTCATTGTAAATATTCATTGGGGATTTTAGATTGTTATTTTATCCCCCCCCCCCACAGACGATGTATTGTACATATGGGGACAAATTAGGACTTCATAGAGTCTCTGAGGCATTATGGTGGATGTAGTAAGAATGGTATGTAATGGATGTGTTGTTTTGGTGAAAGGAATATTGTTTGTATGCTTGGGTCAGTGTTTGCGGCTAGCTAAGTTTAAAGTTAAGACAGAAGATTACCATCCTTTTCCCCCTTCCTCTTTTCGGCCTTGTGCCACATTTGTACTTTTGTACAATAAATAATAATCCTAGACTTGAACAACAGGTTAAGATTGTAGTGATTGAGGAAGCATTCTCTTGAGAGTCAGTTTCACAAAATAGTGGTTCATGGGAAGAAGCTTTTTGAATGGAACTTCTCACTAATGGAATACAAAAGGAATGATTTGCTTCAGTGTATGTAGCATAGCGGGTCTTAGCTGTGAAGATTAGAATTGAGTGGGACTTAGGAATATAGTTTATCTGAATATTTTCCATGGAAATAGCAATAGAGTAGTAAGAGGCTTGCGCCATTTTGTCTGTTGGAAAGGGGTTGTAGGGTGGAAAATTCAAGTAGTGGTTTGTGCAAACAGACTGAGTAGAATTTACATCTCACCAATGGAATACGAAAGGAATAAATGTTGGTTTGTTTCAATGTGTGCATTATGGCAGGTCTTTGCCATGAAGATTAGAAATGGTGGAACTAAGGAATGTAGGTCATCTGAACCCTTTCCATGGAAATAGAAACAGAGTAATCAAGAGGCTTTCAATGTTTCTTCTGTGGGAAAGGAGCTGTAGGGTGGAAAATAATTCATCATCCACAAGTCTGTATAGATGCTTCTGGAAAGTGAAGACTGGGCAACTTGGTTCAGATATGGCAGCATATTTTGGCCTGATTTAAAAGTAGAGGCTAGCAGGAGGAGTCAGGACGTTACCTGAGTAGTACAGGGAATTTTTCTGTATTTTCAGAATCTTTATATATGAGTTCCACTTGAGGTCTGGGGTGAATTAAGTCGCAACAGGCGTTCAATGAAAGGAGCCTGCTTGTGCTCAGGGATGATGGAATGTTATTAGTTTGGCTTTTGAGCTATTGAATGTGACAAGCTAGTTTTCCCCCATTGAGTTGTTAAAGCTAAGTCAAACAAGGCACTGGTAATCTAGAATTTTGGAAGAGCATCCATATACTGTTGTATCATCTGCATAGATATACACAAAAGATTGAAGTATACTCTTGGGCAGATCATTAATGTAAAGCAGAGATTTGAACTAAGAAGTAATTCTTGGGAGATGCCTGCAGTGATCTCATGGGCCTCAGAGGACTGGTCATTAATAACTTTATGGACCTATCCATTGAGAAAACTCTTCCAGTGATTCCATAGCAACCTTCTACAATGTGAAAGTGTCTAATATATCTAATGTGATCATCCTTGTGATCTATTTATTGTTTAATACCTTTTTTCTCTCAGAGATAGAAGATAGAAATTTCAATCCATTCTTACAATTAAGACTTTCTTTTCAAGACAAAGGAAAAAAAACAGATAATTGCAAGTTGTACTTTCTTTTTGTTCTTGTTGTTGACAAAAACCTTAAATTCCAAGTTTTTGTTTAACAGTTAAAATTTTAGATTATTTTTTTCCAAATTATTGCGGTAAATTATTAAGCAAAAGCCTTAAGTTTTAAATTTAAAAGAAAAAATATGTAATCCAAGAACTTGAACATTGAAGAGCTGATACTCTGTTCATTACACACTGTCTGTATAACTTTGCATACTTGTATATAATGTGTATGTGTTGTGCATGAGTGAATTATGTATTTGTGCCATTTAATCTTAACAGAAGCACACATATACATGCACAACTTGATTGAATTTGAAAAGACAATAGAATAATAAATTAATTTCTCACTGTTTTGACATCTGATGAACAATAAAATCATAAAGATGAATACAAGAAGAGAAAAACTAATCAACAGCTTCATATTGGTCAAAGTATCCCTTTTTTTACATAGGTGTATGTCTGGAAAATAAAATAAAATAATGAATAGCCCTAACCAGCTTTTCTCTCTCTTACTTTCAGTGAAAGAGCTTTTGGAAAATTTTTCACTCTTTCTATCTATTGATATAATTATGTTCATGTCTACTGACATCGGTCTATTCATATGTATTTCAATCAATTCATATCTATCATATATCACTATCAGTCTATTTAATCCTTTGGTGCCTGTCACATTAACCATTGCCATTGGTCAACCCTAGCTGAGAACCGTGATGCCTGGCGTCTCACCACCAACCATGCTGTCGCCTTCTTTGAAAATACCTGCAGGGCTGCTCTTGGGAACAAGAGGCATAGGAGGAAGTACTGCAATGCTATGCCATCAATCCCAGGTTGGACTTTCAGCTGCAACTGCTACGACTGTGTGTGCCTGTCTTGCATTGGACTTATCAGTCACAAACGTGTCTACAATTGACGTGTATAGATTCCCTCTTGATCTTTGTTTTGTGAAGCCAAGCCATGATGATGATCAGCCTATTCATATTGATCAACTTGATGAGCCACGAAGTAAAGATTCAGTTTATTACTAATGACAATAAAATGAATTTAGGTTAAACTATTAAAATTAATGCCTTTGGGTACATATGACCAATTCCTAAAGATACTGGAAAAATGATTGATTCCTCATATCACTCCAGAAAGTACCTGATTTCTGCCATACAAGAGTCAGTAGAGACCAATAATGGATTATTTCTGTCACATTTGATCTGGAGCTGCTTAATACTCACTTTCCAGCCTTGACAAAGTTCAAAAGCGTCTGCTCGGCCTTGTGGGTGATGAATTGTTTTACACCCTACAACTCCTTTTACACAGACAAAACGTTGCTTGCCTCTCACTGTTTCATTGTTATTTCTATGATAGATGTTTGGGAAAACCATGTTCTTTAGTTCTACCAGTCCAGATCTTCACAACCACCATGCCCCGTACACACAGTCAATTCAATCCCTTCGTATTCCATTAGTAAGGAGGAAATTCCACTCAGACAGCTTCTAAACTAGAACTGTTACTTTGTTTAATAAACACATGAGAAAATGCTTTCCCAATCACTACAATTTTAACCTCTTCAAGTCAAGATCAACATCTATCCTACATATCCTTACTTCCTCTCTTTATGTCCTTACAACCATCTCATTCAGTAACCCTTGAATTTGAGTGGCTCTTAGGCCTTGCATTAGGGAAACAATAGAATTAAATGGCTATAAGATTTTACTGAAATTTTGGGAAATTATTCAGTAATAAATAAAAATATATATTTTTTAAATTGTTGAAATGGGCTATCATAGGATCAACAAACAAACTATACATACACACACAATTTGAATGAAATTGAAATAAACACCTGTTTTGCAAAGGCTAATCTTTCTTTCTATCTGGGAAGTGCGAGTAACATAGAAAAATAAAAATTTTTACCAAAATTTTCTAAAAAAAATTTCAAAAATAATTTAATTTATTTGTGAATATATCCTAAATGTTTCCTTATAATCCAATGATTATTTGATTTTTGCAAGAATTTCCAAAACAATATGTTTTTAACTAGAAAAAATGCACCAAAACACTAATCAAAATTAAACTGCTGAGATAAACAAAACAAAGTGGAGGTACCTACGTTGGTACTTCCATTTTTTGTTGAAAAACAACATAGCATGAAGAAAAAAAGGCTCCAAACTTAAGAAAAGAAAAGTTTATCATCAAAATGTTTAAGAATAAAAAAGGACCAAAGTATTTTTTATTATTCTATTAAATTTTTTAATCCTTTCTAGCACGTTCAAAATTTTGGTAAATATCTTGCTTTTTTTATGTCAGTAGTCAAAGTAATTAATATTTAATAATGATTAGTGTTTTTGCGCCCTTTTTTCAGGTGAAAAACACATTGATTTGGAAATTCTTGCAAAAATCAAATGATTGTCAGATTTTAATGAAACTTTCAAGACTTATTAAAAATGAATGAAATTATTTTTGATTTTTTTTTAGAAAATCTTAGAAGTATTTTTTAAAATGTTACCCCCACTTACTTAATTTCATGAAATTTCGAGTAATTAAATTGCAATCTCAAAATTTGTTTTATTAGTTAAAAGCAGAACTCATTGGAGAATTTAAAATCATCAGTTTTTTTGTTTTTTTTCAAACAGGACTCCCTTAGCTGGTCTAAGCTAGTCATAGCTGGTCCAAACTGGTCAGAGACAGTCCAAGCTAGTCATAGCCATGATACCACCAGCACACAGGGACGGGGCCCTGGGGCAGGTAATGATATTTACTTGACCCCCCCCCCACTGAGTCAGGTTGTGACACAAGGTCAGTTTTTAACGTGGGGACTAGAGTGTTTTCACTCGGGCCGCTGGTCTAAGCTGGTCATAGCATGTCCATGCCGGTCTAAGATAGTCATTGCTGGTCCAAGCTAGTTGTAGCTGTGATACAACGAGCACAGGGACGGAGCCCTGTGCCAGGTAAGTAGATATTTACTTGACCTCCCACTGAGTCAGGTTGTGACACAAGGTCAGTTTTTAACGTTGGGACCCGAGTGTTTTCACTCGGGCCGATGGTCTATGATGGTCTGACCTAGTCCAAGCTTGTCTAAGTTTGTCATCGCTGGTCTTGGCTTGTCATAGCTGGTCCAAACTGGTCAGAGTCAATCCAAGCTAGTCGTAATCATAATACCACCAGCACACAGGGACGAGGCCCTGGGGCAGGTAAGGATATTTAATTTCAAACCAGAATGGTACATTCTTAATACCTGGGGCTTTTGGTACTTATACTGCAAATTTAGCGAAAGAACAAAAATGCATTCATAGAATTATTTTTTATTAATTGTGTTTTATTATTTCTTAAAAAAAGGCAAAATAAACAAATATTAATATTTAATAATTTTAGAAATTTTCCATTAAAGATTAAGAATAAAATAGAACCAAAGTGTCATCTTCTTATTACAAAATTAATGAAAAAGCCACTTATGATTTAAGAATGTTTTTAGTGACATAATAAAATAAAAATAAAATGTATGTCGATATTCTTAAAAAAAAAGTGAACAAATTAGAAACTAGACATTAACTTTATTATTTAATTTATTAATGTCATTTTTTTCTCATTAATTTTAATAAGTAAATCATTACAATTCTGTTCACTCAATAAGAAAATGTGGTAAAAGTAAAAAATCATAACTTTTTTTAGAAACAAACAAAACAGGGCGTAAAAAGTGAAATCGTTTTTAAAGAATAACAAAACAACTGTTTGCTTTTTTTTTTCAAGAACATTGAATAAACTTTTAACAAGAAAATATTGAATAATAAACTTAAACTTTGAACAGAAAAATGTTGAATCAATGTCACTAAGCTAACTTTCTTTTTACTATACTTTTTCAAAAATTTACTTCCAAGAAGACGATTCTGGAAAAATGACTTGAAGAATTATTTTCATTCACACTCAACAACATTATGAAGAGAAATAAATACTGAATTAAATATTTAGAATTTAATTTTAATTATCATTAAATTTATATTTAAAAACATTCTTCTTCTTAAATGTTTTTAATTTTACGTTAATAATTGTGTAGTTAAACTAAAAACTAAAAAAATAGTTTTCAAATGTTTAAAATAAAAAACAAAATACTCATAAAAAAAATTAAATTTTATTAATAAATAATTCGTATGAATATCAAAGAAAAATATGAATATTTTGTGGCCATTGACAAATAATTGCAAATTATTTTAATTTTAAATTTCGCAATATAAAACAGACGTGCAAAAAAAAAAGTCTTTGGAAAATAAAAATCTCATGGAAGAAGCGAAGCATTTTTTTTTAGAAGAATCTTAATAAAATTTAAATGAAAAAAAAAATGTAAACAAACTTAAAGAGGAAAATATTTAATAAACTTATAGGTATGTCCAATTTAGGCCTTTTTAGCGTTTTTTTTAGTTGTTTTTTTTTTCAGTTGAAAGACACATTAATTTGTAAATTCTTGTAAAAATTAAGTACTTGTTGGAATTTAATGAAATCTTCAGAACTTATTCAGAAATTAATGAACTTATTTTAGAAATGTTTGTCTCCTTGAAAGTCATGGTATAAATATTTTTTTTATATCTGTTACCCCCCTCGAACTTAATCTTAGGAAAACTCAAAAATTTTTTATTTGCAACCTGAATATTTTTTTTAATTAAATGCACAAAACTCTGAAAAATCTAAATCATCGATTTTTTTGTTAAAAAAATGTCCAAGATTGTCCAAACTTTTACCTCAATTGTAAAAATACAAAACCCAATAAAACTAAGACAATATTTAATTAAGAAAGTTTTTAATGGCTTTTCTGAATAATATATACGAAGGTAATTATTATCTGAAAGAAAAAAAGAATTTTTGATGAAAAATGAATTTTTACATTAATTTTTTTTTGTTTCAATTTTAAATACACAATAGTGACAATATGACAAAAGGTTGTTATATATTTATAAATTAAGTTCTTTCTGCAATCTTATGGAAATGATATATTATGTTCTCTACTTTTTAAAGATCATAAATTTGAAAGCTTATTAAAATCTGACAACCATTGATATTTTTAAAATAATTTTTAATATTCCAAAATTGTATTTAAAATCGTCTCCAACGAAAGTATGGATACACACCTTGAAATAATGTCACGTGAGTAGTTTCCCTTGATAGAAGCAAGTTGTTTTTTTTTACTTCAGAAATTCCTTTGATTCGTTCAGTAACAACACAACAACGCTTGTCAAGTTTTCTGAATATCGTCGTATTATTTTCAATTTTTTTCTTTTTCTTTTCAAATATAATCGAATAGTGGGATAAAAGAAAATATCGACTATTTACAATTACAAAAAAAAAAACCGCCCTTGGAAGTCCACCCAAATTTTCAAGTTTGAAATCGAATGCATAAAGTCATTGTACATTACTTTGGAATTATTATCCACACGACAAATTATCAATTAAAACGATTTTTGGAGTTTAAATTTTCTGGAGTTAGCTCGCTACTACTAAATACTTGTTGAGTCAAAACCAACATAGCATGTTAATTTTATTAATAAATAAAATAAAACTCATTACTGCCATATCATAATTATTAATAATAGAAAAAAATCTGCCTTAATAAAAAGAAATAAAATCTCATTTCATTAAGTTAACCTGTTTCAATTAATGGTGTTTCATGTAATTTTTATATTATCAGAAAAATATTTCATGACTGAAATAATAAACCTCAATTTAAAAAAATGTATTTTTTTACTGTTTTATTTTTACTTGTAAAATTTGATTTTCTTTCATAATTTAAATGTTATTTTCAGTGCAGAATTCTTCCTCAAACGTAAGGTAAAAAAAAAATTTTTTTAAAATTTGAAAGTGAATTTTTTTTAAAATCTACTAACTAGATTCACTTAAAATTAGAACGAATTATATCACTTCTGCGCTACCGTCCGATAAATTCCCCTGCCGTAAGTTGTCAATATATTGACGTACATCAATTAACGCTTGTCAACGCTCACGAAAATAGACCACCTCGGTTGGAAATATCTCTCTTAAAAAAATTTCTGCTAAAAATGTAAGTAATGTTTCTTTCAAATTACATTAAGTATACTTTAATCATTCTAAATTTCCTAAAATAACAAAAGAAAAAGGTGTAATTGATTTTTCATGATTTTTTAACTAACAAACTATGATCTAGTTCGATTTTACGAAATTTTTTTGACTCGAAAAAAACAAGATTTTTTAATAAAATTTTTAACATTTATAGGAAGGATTAAAAAATCTGAAAAAATATTCAGAAAATACTTTGGTCTTTCCTATTTAATAACAACATAAATATTTAAACGTTAAAAATTGTTTTATCAATTTGGGGACCTTTTTTCGTCAAGGTATACCACTTTTTAGCGAAATATTGGACATACTATTAAAGTTTAATAGAAGAAGAGCGAGTATTTTCTTTTTTGTGTAGTGAATGAATTATAGATGACCAAAGATTTATTTTTACAATCTACATAAAAAATATAGCAACTTAAAATAAATAAATCTTATACTTACTTCAATTAAATAAGATGGTAAATGATAATCCAAATGTAAGGACAAATTTCTTTGAATTTAAACTTTAAATTCAAAACACTGACTTAGCTACCTTAAGTTAAACTCAAACTAAAAAATAATACCCATTATTATTAAAAAAAAATCGGCTTCCATTTCTTTTCCGCTTTTTGTTCGTTATGACTTGGCGTCTCATAAAGGACGCCGACATGGATTTGAATTTTAAATTCTTTTCTCAAAGGAAAAAAATATTGTAAATCAGTTACTAATATTTAAAATTTAATCTTCAATAAATTAACAGTTGGAAGTTCAACGAAAAGCAATTTTGATTTTGCAAATGTTTTCTTACTACACACCAACAGTGGGTTCATATGATTTTTTTTAAATGGCTTGCAAAAAATATGGGTAAACATGGACCTTCGTGCCTGCAAAAGACGTTTTTTTCATTGACACTTCTATTATTTTAATTAAGGCAAGGGAGTAATGGATAGCGGCTCGGACTGAGGAATCGGAGGGCCGAGTTCGAACTCGAGTCGAATCTATTACATTAACTTACGTGCTAGCAGCTAAATAATGCCTTTGGGGAAGGTATTGTTGCGGGGCGGTCAAGCAGGTGCTATCGACCCCGCAAACAGAAAAAAATTATATTGGATAATACGATCGAAACAAGGATAACAAAAGCGAGGGTTTTAAATCAAAGCCAAATTTTATTCAACAATTTGGCAAAAGTATGTACAGGTATTGTGTTTGAGTAATCGATATGAAGTTGGGGAGCGCCAATCGAAAGATCATCTTGTTTCAGGGCAGCAGACCAGAGGCAGACAAGGCAGTGCTGAGGCAAACGGTTCGTCCTTAGGGTGACGGTCACCAGGGATGCAGCTTGGTAGTATCCAGAAGGACTATCGCATAAACATGTGGTCAGGTAGTCCTTAAAAGGACTATTGCATAAACATGTGGTCAGGTAGTCCTAAAAAGGACTATTGCATAAACATGTGGTGAGGTATCCTTAAAAGGACTATTGCATAAACGTGTATGTGGGCTGCTGCTGCTGGGCTCGGCCTGGCTGAGTGCTGCTGCTGCTGGGCTCGGCCTGGCTGATTGCTGCTGCTGCTGGGCTCGACCTGGCTGAATGCTGCTGCTGCTGGGCTCGGCCTGGCTGATTGCTGCTGCTGCTGCTGGGCTCGGCCTGGCTGATTGCTGCTGCTGCTGGGCTCGACCTGGCTGAATGCTGCTTCTGCTGCTGTTGCTGGGCTCGCCCTAGCTGATTGCTGCTGCTGCTGCTGGGCTCGCCCTGGCTGATTGCTGCTGCTGCTGCTGGGCTCGCCCTGGCTGATTGCTGCTGCTGCTGCTGGGCTCGCCCTGGCTGATTGCTGTTGCTGCTGGGCTCGCCCTGGCTGATTGCTGTTGCTGCTGCTGCTGGGCTCGCCCTGGTTGATTGCTGCAGCTCGGCTCGCCCTGGCTGCTTGTGGTCGGCGGTGTGGGGAGCGTATCGCTCTGAAACCCGGATCCCAGATGATTTGGTGGAAAAAAAATCGGCAGTGTTTATGTCGGCCGGGGTCAGCATCGTAGCTTAGCTAACAATGTCTTTTGGTTATTGACTAAAATTACCTTCTACTTTTGAATGTACACATGGGTTTCATTTAAGCCCCATGTGTATATGAATTAGTTTCTGGTCATTATTTTAGTTGTGTATGTTATGTTTCGTTTTGTTTTTGTATTTTTGTGTTTTGATGTCTGAAAACGCTGAGTCACCGGAACTTAATGGCGTTCGTTCAGTTTTCCGTGGTGACGCTTTCAGCCGTTTGAGTAGCCGGTAGTAACTTCCGGCCGGGTGCGATAGTAAGAATCATCCCTTTCTTCTCTCCCGAGCTATGGGTAAATAGCAGGACAAGACCGGGTTCTATAGCCTTGGATAGCAACTGGTCTACCGCAGAAAGAAATGGCAACTCACTGTGGGAAAAGAAATCTGCCTCGTCAGTCATGTATCGAAAGACACTATTTATTTATTAGATTGCTTATTTACGAAAAATTGCAACATTCTTAAAATGTGAACCAACTACAATGTAATAATGCTTCTCATTTATCAATTTATAAAGAAATGAATATTAAAATATATATTTTTTAATTTGTGTGTATTTAAGAAGTTTGATTTGTCAGACAGATGGGAGCTGACCTTAGAGGGGAAAAAGAAGTAAAAGAAAGTAGAAGACTTTCAGCTTTTACAGGCGAATGATTGTAAGCTGCTTCTGGGAACTGAACAAAGAAAAACTCAAAGCCGCCACCGCCGCTGCCACCATTGCTGAAAAAGAAGAAACAGAAGAAAGAGAAAAAGAAGAAAAAGATCGGGAAGACGCATAAAGAAAGATAAAGAAAGTTTATGCAAGAAGTTTTTGCACGAAAAAAGAAGTTTTTGCAAATTTAGAAAGATATATAATTATCTTTCTATAGTTGTTTATGAAAGTTTGTAAAAAAAAATTACATCTATTAACCTTGATTTTGAACGTTTTGTGAAAATATGAGATTTATCCCATTTTTTAATCTTAGTTTTTAAAACTGAACTGTTGTCTAAAAGAAACCTAGCAGTGCCTGTAAATCGGCAACCATCACAATTCCTTTCGACATGTATAATCGTAATTCTACACTTCTGTGCAAACACCATCTAAAAGTGGATCACTACGAGATTTTGTTAAACTCTTTGCAAAAGTCATATTCTTGTACAAAACCAGCTCCACACATATTTTCCAAGAATTCGCTTGCTGATTGGTTCATAAGCAATCAAGTGGGCATTGCCATCCACCGACGCACATCTATTTTTCATCTCGTGATTGAGTTAAATATTTTGGCGCTAATTTTCTGAAGCCTATCATAAATAACATAAATATAAATTAAAAATAGTTTATATCATTTGACAAAATCTCAAAGAATGTCTGCACTTGTTGAATGTTAAACAAATATATCAAACTATGTTAAATTTTATTGAAAGTGACTTTCTTTTTTATTAAAAGTGATTTTCTTTTTTATTGAAAGAAGTGATTTTTTACATAACTGCAAATGATAATCAAAAAGAAAACAGCAGCAAGAAACAAACATCCATGAAAATAAAAATTTCTTTGTTACTGACAAAAAAAAATAGCCTTGAATATTGTTCAATTGTTCATTATATGAAAGTATAATTATACCACTGAAGGATTCCTATTTTAAACATTCTTGCTATTTATGGAATAATAAAACCTTCAGTTGAATATTACATTTCTTGGCAAGTAAAATTGAAGTATAATTGATCTCTACCTTAAATTTTTGGATTTTTAAATGTATGAGAAAACTAAATAAAAGAATTAATGAGAGAAAGTAAAAAGTATTTTTCAGTGAGAAAAAGGTAGTCCATGAATCGTAATATGTTTACAATACAAAATGATTTACACAAGTTGAAATAAAAAGCTGAAACAATATAGTCCATAAACAATTGACCATGAAATTATTTGGCAAAATTTTCTACTGCTTTTCTCTAATCATATCAGCCAATGAAAATTAAATTTAAATAATATTCCATAAATATTATTTAGGTTATTTGAGCAATGTTTTAACTTGCAATGAGAATTCAACTTCAGAAGAGGTGCTGAAAAGTTCTGATTCACTCACTTCCTAAAATCTGACAAATAATCATTGTAGTGAGAAAGAGAATTTTTTATATTGTGCCAATTTTTAAAAACTGACTATCCGAATACCTAATGCAGAATACAACTCTGATTTACTGTGCCGAGTAAAAGAAGGAAAGAAAAATGGTAAGAGAATAAGATTTTTCTCTTTTTCCAGAACAATGTATGTGATCACAGTAGTGGCAAGACAATAAATGTTCTGAAAAATTTACTTTGAGTGTGTAACAGTGACCTTATTGTTAAGAAAAAAAATGTAGAAGTGACAAAACAACAAATGGAGCTAAGATGTAGTTGAGAGTTTGTTTAGGGTATAACAGAAGGTAGCTGAGTGAGCTAGACACATGGGAGAAAATCGACATGCATGTGTAGTTGAGTGAGATAGACTCATGAGAAAAAAATCAACACAAATATGTAGTTGAAGGAGATAGACCCATGAGAGAAATCAACATGCATTTGTATTCAAGTGAGATAGACTGGTGGAAGAAATAGTTCTAGAATTATCGCATTGTAGTAGTCGAGATTTAGTCTCTGTTACTGCTGGTTTCATGGCTGGCCAAAGACATCACATTGGTGTCACTGCTGATGGCCTGTTTAAGCTTGCTTGCCATGGGATCTGTTGCTAATGCTACATGGATCAGATCTGTTTTGTAGGTTAAATCAGTGTTGGCTTTATGGTGAGTCAGAAATGGTTGCTGCAAAAATCTGGTAGGCTTTTTTGATTGGTCAAAAAATGTTTTATAATCCTGGTAATTTTGGACAGTATTCCAGATGTGAGTGTGTGGAGTCAGACAAAATTAAGGTCTGTTTTTGTCATATGAGCTGTGGATGTCAAAATGAGCACTTATATTTGAGTTAAATTATAGTTCTGAGATGGTACAAGTGCATAAACCTTCCACTTTTTTTTTTTACTAACCCGATCTTAACTCATGTGACTCTTTTCTGATTCTACGCGTTAAAAGAAGGTTAAAAAGAACATTTTCAGAGGTGGTGGCAGCAAACAATGGCCAAATATCAGAAATAGCTTGGGGAGATTTTTGGGGGAACATACTTGACAAGGATTCTTTAAATTTGAGAAACAATGTTTCAAACAAAGTGTTTTCAGCATCCCCTCTTTTAAGATTAATGAACATTTATAAACCTATTAAAGTATTAATTTGTAGCTGCCATAATAATATCAGAAAATAAATGCTATTTCAATTGCATTTTAAGTAATTTCTCAATTTACATTCATATCTGTTTTGTATCAAAATCTGGCATAAACAAAGACAATTTATTTTAAGAAATAGATTGGATCCAACATAGTTATTTTTTATTTATTTTATTTAAACATTATTTTTGATGGATACTCATATTCGAGTAGAAGCTCCGGTTTTTAATTACCATATTTCCCCCATGTCTAATATGCCTTCATCTATAATACACAACCCTGAAATTTTTGCTGAAAGTGCTTCTACTCATGCATAATACACACCTCTTGTCTGGTAATTACACCCTATAAATTGTATTTCATTACAGCCAGTGTTTCCTATTCTTATTACATCTGTAATTGAAGATATTTATCAAAATTTCTGATCATCACGATTCGAAAAAGAAACGGAAATACCTATATTGTGCCTACTGCGCAGACTCATTAACTTGTTTTTATTTGACTAAATGTGTATTCGACAGGATCTCTATGTAGTTCAAGTTAGTTATACAGAAGTTGAGTTGTGCTTAAAACGTAGACAGAATAAGAGTTGGTCTGAGAAATATTTAACAAAGAATAAATTGAATCAAGAAACAAAGAAATCAAATCAATGAAATTTATTGGTCTTGATAATGCGACAATTTATGTGCATTTGAGGTAAGTAGTCATTAAAGATTTTTTGTAGTTGTGCATAATATGCACCCCTAATTTTGCATATTATTTTTTTAGAAAAAAATGCATATTATCATGGGTAATTACGATAAACAGTATTTTTATCCAACTACATCTACCTGCCTGAATATTTGAGAAATCTTGACTTGTCTACAGATACAGAGCAGATATGGATGTTTTGAGAATTGGCAGAGAGTGTGTGTTCAAAAGGTACTATTTGGGCTTTGTTTGACTGTAAGTCGTACGTGGCTGAGCAGTTAGGCACATCAGATGCATTGATGGTTCTCCATAGGGAATGCAAATCCGAATCCTGTCAGAGGACACATTTTTCTGGCAAGATTTCTGTAGATGTAGTTGGATAAAATATGTGTATCCATTGAAAATAATTCTTAAACAAAATAAATTAAAAATAACAATATGTCTGATTTAATCCACTTCTTAAATATATATATATATATATATATATATATATATATATATATATATATATATATATATATATATATATATATATTTATTATAATTTTATCATATAGACAAAACCATTTTACTCACTACAAAGATGCAACTTGGTTTCAGTGCATTTTAACTGCACATCTACGGGTGAGGGTCGAAAATGGTTATGACCGATCCTGTTTGTATTAGGGCCCGGATGTAAAATGTCACTTCCTATTTTCCATTTATTTGAGAAGAAAAATGTACATACAAAATATACATAAAGTATCTGAGTGAAACAATAGTGGTTGTTGATAGCAGTTTGGTGGTGGGTGGACCGGGTGGTTAATGTTGATTGGTGTGTGGACATTTTTTCGTTGATAAACATCGGTCAAAGTTTAGGCACGTCAACTCACAAGCGTCCTAAGTTTGAGAGGTAGGGGAGGGAAGATAGCGATGGGGGATAATATTACATTTGAGTAGGTAAAAAATTTTCGAGTTATCTTTAGTAATAATTGGGAGTGTTATTTTGGGGGGTTTTCTATAAGATTTCTAAAGCTGGATTGCATTTCTTTATGTTGGGGTTATCACTATTTATTTTGTAATCAAAAGAACATTTTTTGTGGATATATATTTATAAAAGTTTCATAGTTATGGAATTGGGAATTTAGCAAGGTTGTAGTGTTAAATCCTTAGTATGTCTGCAGAAAACAGTAGTCTCATATCTTTGGTTTAATAATTGGGTATTATTCAAGAGTTCAATGATACATATTTTCTCCTGTAAACATAGGAAGCAAGGTTCGCTCAGTGAATTGCAGGTTCTGGCTTGTCTTAGGATTTTCCATTTAACTTTAGGTGTTTTTCCTTCTTCCTTGAGTTTCCAAAAATATTTCGAAAGTGATGTCATATTTCGTTTGGCTGTATTTGTAAAGGAGTTCAAGTGATTGTAATACCTATCCTTAAAAGTTCTGCTAGTAGACCCCACATACATCTTAATATCTCCGGGGTTCTCATTTGATGAGATATAGGCCATATACACTATGGATTTGGTTAAACATCTGTTTAATAATGGACAGTGATCGGGGATTCTACAGTTGCATAGTTTTTTTTCTTGGGGTGTATTAGAACTTGTATTTAGGTTTCGTTTATTATCACTATGTAGTTTCAGTATTCTATTGTTATGTGATTTAATAATTTTATCTAAGTTTCTAGAACAGCTGTAGCTAATTTTTAAGGTATTGCGGTTGAAGATCTGGCTTAATTTACTTTTTTAGAGAAGTGCTTGTTAATTAGATTTAAGAATTTGTGCCCTAATTTGGTACGGATTAACTTGTTGAAGGGAGGTGTATACCAAATTATTCTCCTTCCTCTATTGTTTTTTTTAGAGTAACTACAGTTTTCTTTATATTCAATTTCGGAAGATCTGTAACCACTGTCGGTAAGGATTTTGTTATAGATAATTTTGTGTTTATCGAATATTTCCTTGCTAGAAGAGTGATTGTTTATACGACGTTCAACAGATGATGGAATATGTTTAATAACTGGCGTTGGATGATTGGAATTAGGTTTTATATAAATGGGGTTAGCATTATTCTTTAAGAAGGGTTGTAAATTATTTAAGTGTAAGTTTAAGGTTACATCTAAGAAGTCTACTTGTTTTATATTAGAATTAATTTTCACCTTGAGGTGTAAAGATTTAAAACTCTATGTATCCATTTCCTCAACTTGTCAACTTTGCTACTGGTAGAATTATTCACTACCATCAAACCATGGTCTCTATAAATCCCTATATTATTAAGACTAATTTCATTGTGAACTGTGAGGTTGTATAGAATAAACAGTCCTACCAAGTCCGATGATTCAGCAGAATCCAGCGATCCCATGTATACATCAAAATTTTCACCAGATTTTTTTTTATCCATTGTTCTTTGTTGTGTATCATAATTGATTTCCTGCAATTTAGGATGATATCAATTTCACTTTTAGAAATCTCGGAGTAAATCTCGGCAAACTCCAAGGCTGTTTCAAAAAGGTCTTTAGATATCGATGGATAGAAGTCCACGATGTCGAATTGGATGAAGGTACTGCTGTTTTTGTTATTGAGGTTTTTAAACCAGTCAATCACTTCTGCGGTGCCGACCCACTGGATTAGGCCGAGCTGATCCTTTATCTGTTTATTTATACGTTCCAGGATTGTTTTGCTAAGTCTCTCAATCTCAGACTTGGTCGGGTTGATAATTCTTGTGGGTAGCTTGTTTAGGAAATCATGTTTGTGGTCTTTAAGTAGAATGTATGCTTCCCTAGTCGAAAGTTTGGGCACCCTATTACTTATTTTCAGTTTATCGGTAATCTTCTTGTCCGATGAATTAATTATGTTTACATAATTGTAATTATCTGTGTTGACCTTCTTGTAATTCTTTGTTAATTCCTTTCTAATCAAGGTGTTATAATCTTTTGGATCGAGTTTGTAGAAGTTTGTCGTCTTATCCGACTTTACAAATACTTGTTTTGACTGTTTGATATCCGTGACGACCTTATCCAAGCGTTTTTGAAAGCTGTTCTCGTGATTGTGGAAGCTAATATTTTTTATGATATCGAAAAGGTCCATTTTAAATTCCTTTAGTTGATCTATAAAAGGTGCTGTTTTCAAGTTCTTAAATCCGTATGTATCCACCTTTTTGGAGATTTCACTTTTTTTCTGGTCCCTGAGGAAGAAGTAAGCTCTCCATCTCATTCTCCTGATTAAGTCTTCGGTTTTTGTCACTAGATTTTGAAGGTACTCCCGTTTGTCTGGGATGGGAATATTCTTCAGCGAAATGCCGAAATCGATTGTGTCCATGTTTTTAGTTTGGATCGTTAGCAACAGTGCTCAACAGTAATAGGAGCAAGATATCCGATGCGATGAGAACGAAAGTAATATATAAATTCCAACGTTCGCAGCGTTAATTAAAAAAAGATCTCAATACAGGTAGTAGAGCGATAATTATTTATTTATTATAATTTTATCATATAGACAAAACCATTTTACTCACTACAAAGATGCAACTTGGTTTCAGTGCATTTTAACTGCACATCTACGGGTGAGGGTCGAAAATGGTTATGACCGATCCTGTTTGTATTAGGGCCCGGATGTAAAATGTCACTTCCTATTTTCCATTTATTTGAGAAGAAAAATGTACATACAAAATATACATAAAGTATCTGAGTGAAACAATAGTGGTTGTTGATAGCAGTTTGGTGGTGGGTGGACCGGGTGGTTAATGTTGATTGGTGTGTGGACATTTTTTCGTTGATAAACATCGGTCAAAGTTTAGGCACGTCAACTCACAAGCGTCCTAAGTTTGAGAGGTAGGGGAGGGAAGATAGCGATGGGGGATAATATTACATTTGAGTAGGTAAAAAATTTTCGAGTTATCTTTAGTAATAATTGGGAGTGTTATTTTGGGGGGTTTTCTATAAGATTTCTAAAGCTGGATTGCATTTCTTTATGTTGGGGTTATCACTATTTATTTTGTAATCAAAAGAACATTTTTTGTGGATATATATTTATAAAAGTTTCATAGTTATGGAATTGGGAATTTAGCAAGGTTGTAGTGTTAAATCCTTAGTATGTCTGCAGAAAACAGTAGTCTCATATCTTTGGTTTAATAATTGGGTATTATTCAAGAGTTCAATGATACATATTTTCTCCTGTAAACATAGGAAGCAAGGTTCGCTCAGTGAATTGCAGGTTCTGGCTTGTCTTAGGATTTTCCATTTAACTTTAGGTGTTTTTCCTTCTTCCTTGAGTTTCCAAAAATATTTCGAAAGTGATGTCATATTTCGTTTGGCTGTATTTGTAAAGGAGTTCAAGTGATTGTAATACCTATCCTTAAAAGTTCTGCTAGTAGACCCCACATACATCTTAATATCTCCGGGGTTCTCATTTGATGAGATATAGGCCATATACACTATGGATTTGGTTAAACATCTGTTTAATAATGGACAGTGATCGGGGATTCTACAGTTGCATAGTTTTTTTTTCTTGGGGTGTATTAGAACTTGTATTTAGGTTTCGTTTATTATCACTATGTAGTTTCAGTATTCTATTGTTATGTGATTTAATAATTTTATCTAAGTTTCTAGAACAGCTGTAGCTAATTTTTAAGGTATTGCGGTTGAAGATCTGGCTTAATTTACTTTTTTAGAGAAGTGCTTGTTAATTAGATTTAAGAATTTGTGCCCTAATTTGGTACGGATTAACTTGTTGAAGGGAGGTGTATACCAAATTATTCTCCTTCCTCTATTGTTTTTTTTAGAGTAACTACAGTTTTCTTTATATTCAATTTCGGAAGATCTGTAACCACTGTCGGTAAGGATTTTGTTATAGATAATTTTGTGTTTATCGAATATTTCCTTGCTAGAAGAGTGCTTGTTTATACGACGTTCAACAGATGATGGAATATGTTTAATAACTGGCGTTGGATGATTGGAATTAGGTTTTATATAAATGGGGTTAGCATTATTCTTTAAGAAGGGTTGTAAATTATTTAAGTGTAAGTTTAAGGTTACATCTAAGAAGTCTACTTGTTTTATATTAGAATTAATTTTCACCTTGAGGTGTAAAGATTTAAAACTCTATGTATCCATTTCCTCAACTTGTCAACTTTGCTACTGGTAGAATTATTCACTACCATCAAACCATGGTCTCTATAAATCCCTATATTATTAAGACTAATTTCATTGTGAACTGTGAGGTTGTATAGAATAAACAGTCCTACCAAGTCCGATGATTCAGCAGAATCCAGCGATCCCATGTATACATCAAAATTTTCACCAGATTTTTTTTTATCCATTGTTCTTTGTTGTGTATCATAATTGATTTCCTGCAATTTAGGATGATATCAATTTCACTTTTAGAAATCTCGGAGTAAATCTCGGCAAACTCCAAGGCTGTTTCAAAAAGGTCTTTAGATATCGATGGATAGAAGTCCACGATGTCGAATTGGATGAAGGTACTGCTGTTTTTGTTATTGAGGTTTTTAAACCAGTCAATCACTTCTGCGGTGCCGACCCACTGGATTAGGCCGAGCTGATCCTTTATCTGTTTATTTATACGTTCCAGGATTGTTTTGCTAAGTCTCTCAATCTCAGACTTGGTCGGGTTGATAATTCTTGTGGGTAGCTTGTTTAGGAAATCATGTTTGTGGTCTTTAAGTAGAATGTATGCTTCCCTAGTCGAAAGTTTGGGCACCCTATTACTTATTTTCAGTTTATCGGTAATCTTCTTGTCCGATGAATTAATTATGTTTACATAATTGTAATTATCTGTGTTGACCTTCTTGTAATTCTTTGTTAATTCCTTTCTAATCAAGGTGTTATAATCTTTTGGATCGAGTTTGTAGAAGTTTGTCGTCTTATCCGACTTTACAAATACTTGTTTTGACTGTTTGATATCCGTGACGACCTTATCCAAGCGTTTTTGAAAGCTGTTCTCGTGATTGTGGAAGCTAATATTTTTTATGATATCGAAAAGGTCCATTTTAAATTCCTTTAGTTGATCTATAAAAGGTGCTGTTTTCAAGTTCTTAAATCCGTATGTATCCACCTTTTTGGAGATTTCACTTTTTTTCTGGTCCCTGAGGAAGAAGTAAGCTCTCCATCTCATTCTCCTGATTAAGTCTTCGGTTTTTGTCACTAGATTTTGAAGGTACTCCCGTTTGTCTGGGATGGGAATATTCTTCAGCGAAATGCCGAAATCGATTGTGTCCATGTTTTTAGTTTGGATCGTTAGCAACAGTGCTCAACAGTAATAGGAGCAAGATATCCGATGCGATGAGAACGAAAGTAATATATAAATTCCAACGTTCGCAGCGTTAATTAAAAAAAGATCTCAATACAGGTAGTAGAGCGATAATTATTTATTTATTATAATTTTATCATATAGACAAAACCATTTTACTCACTACAAAGATGCAACTTGGTTTCAGTGCATTTTAACTGCACATCTACGGGTGAGGGTCGAAAATGGTTATGACCGATCCTGTTTGTATTAGGGCCCGGATGTAAAATGTCACTTCCTATTTTCCATTTATTTGAGAAGAAAAATGTACATACAAAATATACATAAAGTATCTGAGTGAAACAATAGTGGTTGTTGATAGCAGTTTGGTGGTGGGTGGACCGGGTGGTTAATGTTGATTGGTGTGTGGACATTTTTTCGTTGATAAACATCGGTCAAAGTTTAGGCACGTCAACTCACAAGCGTCCTAAGTTTGAGAGGTAGGGGAGGGAAGATAGCGATGGGGGATAATATTACATTTGAGTAGGTAAAAAATTTTCGAGTTATCTTTAGTAATAATTGGGAGTGTTATTTTGGGGGGTTTTCTATAAGATTTCTAAAGCTGGATTGCATTTCTTTATGTTGGGGTTATCACTATTTATTTTGTAATCAAAAGAACATTTTTTGTGGATATATATTTATAAAAGTTTCATAGTTATGGAATTGGGAATTTAGCAAGGTTGTAGTGTTAAATCCTTACTGGGTCCATTTGGAATGGATGAATTGGTACTGTAGTGTGCAACTTATGCTCCATCAGCAACTGAGCTGAGCTAAATCCATTCTGAAGTAGTGTTGATCTGTATCTGAGCAAGGCAAGGTACGGATCTGTCACTTTAGTTAGAAGGTTTATCTGGACTGCCCGTTCAGCTTGCCTGTTGCTCTTTGGATACCTTGGGCTGCTGGCTACATGCTGAAATCCAAAAGCTGAAAATGTACAGCATGCAAATTTTGGACCATTGTCAGTATTGATTTCAGATGAACTGTCACATCTGTAGCTTTTGAGAGCGTGATGTTCGCTATTTCTATGAGTAGTCCACTATTAACAAATACTAATTCATTTAGCTGCTGGCTTAATCCTGGCCACTATACTCTCTGAAATGCACGCTCCATGCATTTGACTATACCCTGGTGACCTTCATGGATGTCATTCCTCAGTACTGACGGAATGACTAATCTTGTACCCTTAAGCAAAAGCCCATCCTGTACAGTTAGGAATGTACATACGATTCAGTACATTCTCAACACTCCAGAATATGTGTATTCAAGGCCATCCATACTGGCACATCTGCATAACTGTGAACACACATGTTATTAGTTCTAAGGTGTTAACATAAATTTTCCAGGTAGGAGACACTTGCTGGTAGGTTCTCCATTATTTGATTGATGTAAATGTTAGTGCTCTTCATGAGTTCTGTGTTGGCATTCAGGAAATGTTGGCCTATAGTAAAATCTCAAAACCTTTCACAAGCCCATGTCAAGGCTACTGCCTCTTTTTCTATCTGAGCATCCCTCTGCTGAACTGAAGAGAGTGATCTGGAGGTGTAGGCAACAGACCTCCACTCTTTGCTTCACTTTTTCAAAAGGACTGCTCCCAGCCCAAAGCTGGATGTATCTGCTGATACTTTAGTCTCTTTGCTTGGATTTTAAAGAGCTAACACTAGTGTATTTACTAAATCTTCCTTCAATGTATTGAAAGCTTTAGTGTGGTCTTCACCCCAGTACCAGTGATTTCTTTTAGAAAGCAAGTCTCACAGAGATTTGTCCTTTTCAGTTAGCTGCGGTATTAACTTTTCCAATTGGTTCACCATCCCAGGAAGCTTTGAAGTCCACTTACACTTGTGGGTTTCTGTATTTCTCTTATGGAAGCTGTTTTGCTTGGCTCAGCTTTAATTCCTTCACCTGAAATAATAATGCTGAAGGATCTTTTCTTTACTTTTTGAGAACTCACACTTTTTCATGTTGAGTGTGAGCCAAACCTCCAGTTTCCACAAGATTGCTTGTTGACGAGTTGTGTTCTTCTTGAGTGTGTTCCAATATCAGAATATCATCTATATGGCAGACCACAACCTTCCAAATCTTCAGTAGCCTCCGTGCCCATTCTGTTCTGGAAGTGCTATGGTGCTGATGTTATCTCTTTGAAGTAGAATCTAACAAAAGGTATGATAAAAGTAGTCAGTTTAGCTGACTCTTCTGCTAGCAGAATTTGTCAGAAACCCATGTTAGCATCTAACTTTGTTAATATGTAGGCACCAGCGAGTGTTCTAAGAGTTTGTTCTATTGATGGTAGAATATATTTTTCTCTACATACTGATTTGTTCAGCTGTGTGAGGTCAACACATATACGAGCGTCTCCTGACTTCTTCATCACCACTACCATTCCAGCATACCATTCAATTGCTGAATAACACCTATCTGCTCCATAGGCTGCATTTCTTTTTTTTACTTCGTGCAACAAAGGCAGTGGTTAAAATTCATGGTGTTTTGAGTGAAAATTGTTGTGCATCAGGTTTGAGTTTAATAGTGTAAGATTACTGCAACCTACCAAAAGCACTACTCAGTTTTGGGTATTGAATTTTCAGTATATCCAGGTCAATGTTGTTAACAGAGGACACCAGTTGCATCGTGTTGATCACAATAAGAGCCATATACAGAATTTTTAATCACATAGGCTTATTCTTGTGTCCTCGTCCTTCCTTTTGAGAGTATGATATTCAAATCCTCTTGAAAATCCAGTGGAGCACATCCTTTGTTGCTTTTGCAAGTTTTGGGGGCATTATTTCCATAAATCTGGTTGAACACTTTGTCTGAGACAACATTCAGTGCCTGTGTTGATCTTAAATTTTACTCTTCTGCCATCCACTTTAAGGTCAACCATCCATGTGTCTCCACTCGCTGATATTGCTCCCAGGAAAACTCTGCTGTCATCCTCTGTTATCTCATGGTCAGCTGTTGATGTACACAAATGCTTGTAGTGTCCTTTTTTCCGCATGCAAGACATGTCACATCATTGACAAGGGCAATGTGTTTTGAGATGGTAAGGGATATTTCTACACTTCTATTCTGACTTTTATTTTTAATTTTTGTTTCTGTATTTTTGCAGTGATTTCCCTTTTCATATTATTCTGCCCACAGAACATGTCTCAGTAGGACTATCTCCCCTCAGATTGCACTGTTGTTACCTGACTCTTTCAGCCTGTAGGGCCATCTCAACTGATTTTATCAGCCATATATGGTCTGGAGCCCCTTCTGTTTGCCTCGGGGTTCTTGATAAGATCCAGAGACGGATAGGCAACGTAATTGGCCCTGATCTGGCATCTCGTCTGCAGTCGCTCTCTCACAGACGTGGCGTCTCCCCTCTGTCTTTTTTACAAATACTTTCACGGTAATTTCTCCGATGAGCTGCTTTTGCTGGTTCCAAGACTTCATGTATTCAAACGTCCTATGAGAATGGCATCCCGCTCCCACCCTTTCACTGTTTAAACTGTTAAATGTAGCCGTCTCTTCTACTCAAATAGCTTCATATCTCGCACCTCTCGCCTGTGGAACTCCCTTCCTTATTCCTGTTTCCCTGAAAGCTATAATCTCCAACTATTTAAATGTAATGTCAATTGACATCTCCAGTTGCCTTGATCTATCCACTATCCTTCTCCACATCCTTTCCTCTATCACTACTATCTGCTCTCGCTCCAAATCTTCTGTAACCCCTTGCATGCTAGTGGCTTCCTGCTTTGCTCGGGGTGAAATGCTAAAAAAAAAGTAGTTTGGTAGGTTTCCATGTGTCCTAATTGAGCTATGATTGGATAGGTAATGTGAGTCATCTTGATAGGCATGTAGTGGTATGACCAAAATAATTATTTATAAGTTTGATTTGATCGGAAACACAGTTCCGTAATAGGCATTTGAACTCGTAAATAATAGTGGTTCTCTGTAATTTCTATTTTGTAGGTGTGTTATTGTTGTTGATAAGGTTAGCTGTTTTCAATTTTTTATAATAGATAATTTAATTTTCTTATTCTGGTCAACTAGGTAATTTGCTACTTTACACTATATTTTAACATTTTTATATAAAAAAGGGAAAATCACTATTTTATATAGGATTTTTACTTTTTTTACATAAAAATAGTAAAGTCTACTGCATTCGCATTATAGTTTTATGTAAAAATAGGAAAATTAGCTACTTTAACACATAATTTTAACATTACTTGCATAAAGTAAATCTACTAGCTTTACACTATATTTTAGCTTTCTTATATGAAAAGATAAAAATCAGCTACTTTTACACGAGATATTTACTTTTTTGCATGAAAATAGAAAAATCTACATTTACAATATACTTTAATATTTTTATGTAAAAATTGGAAAATCAATTACTTTCACACGTGAATTTAATAGTTTTTGTATAAAAATAGGAAAATCTTCCTTTCACTATAATTTTTTTATGTAAAAAGAGAAAATGAGTCATATTATGCAAATGTTTTACTTTTTTTATATATCAATATAAAAATGAGCTCATTTTACAAAAGATTTTTAATTTTTCACAAGAAAAATTTACTATTTTTACATTATATTATGACTATTTTATAAAATATTAATAGGAAAATTAGCTACTTTACACAAGACTTACTTAATTAAAATTAGGAAAATCTATTCCTTTTACATTGTATTTTCAATTTTTTCTGTAAAAATTGAACAATATTCTACTTGGCATTATATTTTTTCTTTCTATAAAAATCAGTCACTTTCATAGATTTAAAAAAAAATTTCTATCTCAAAATGATATGAAAATAGGAAAATCAGCTTTGTATATATGGAAATAAATTATACATTTATTTACCCAAAATCCAATGTATTCCTTTTCCTTGAATTCACGTTTGCTGAGACAAAGAAGAAATTAGCCTCTACAGAAGTAACAACAACAGCGACAAGTTCTGTCTTGCAGGTTACCCATTCTTCGCTTCCGCAACAATATATATAATAAAAATTAAAATAAAACTTGATATTTCTCTGTTCACCCTGTCAGTAGTACGCCTGTATTGGTGGATTCTGCTTTTATAGCTCTGAAAGTTTGCTTGTGATAAGCAGTCAAAATAAAAATCATATGAACCTTTAGATAAAAGGTACATTCTGTGTATTGCATGTCTGTTGCCTAATGTCATTCAGCCTTTCTTCAGATCCTTCCCCTCTATTCAAGCATTCATTTGATTCTTACTTTATATGTGAATGTGGCAAGAGAAAGGTGTTTAAACAAAAATAAATAAATAAAAAGCAAATTTTCAGTTATTTTGGCAAATATTGTGTAACCAAGATATAAGTTGGTAGTCCAAAGAAAAATTAACGCAAATTTTTGAAGATATGCATAGACAGATGATTAAATATTCATGAGTTTGTGCATATATTAAATTATGTACATAGCTTAACACTTATACTTGCATCCTTATATATATATATATATATATATATATATATATATATATATATATATATATATATATATATATATATATATATATATATATATATATATATATATTGAACATTCTTTCATATCAACATATGAAGGTAAAAACAGGTGATAGTTTACTTTATTTTCCTGGTTTTTATCCAAACTAAAAGTTCTTTGATATTTTCCAAATAAATTTAAATTAGGTACCTCCACGAGATCGCTAAAAAAGAAAAAAAAAGGAAAAAAGACCATAGCATGATGAAAAAAACGCCAAACTTGACGAAAACAAAATTTTATCGTCTAAATGTTTATGCTATTATTAAGAGGAAAGATCAAAGTATTTTGGAGACATTTTTTACATTTTTTAATCGTTCCTAACACGTCCGAAAATTTCGTTAAAAATCTTGTTTTTTTGGAGTCAGCAAAATTGGCAACCATTTTTTCCATTTTATAAAATTAATGAAAATCTCAGTTTGAAATTCTTTTAAATATCAATTATAATTTTAAAAACTTATTTTAAGAAAATCTGAAATTATAATGTTTATTTAAAATATTTTGAACCAAGCTTAACTTAGCTTCTGCGCCGAAAAGATGTAATTTGAAAATAAAACAAAGCAGATCATAAAATTCCGCGTCACTTGACAGGTGTTGAATGACATATTGAGGGATTCCGTGAGGATAATATGTTCTGCGGAATGAGAAAAATTAAATATTTTACATTTAAGTGAACAAATTATTTACCTTAATTGTGTTTACGATGATTTATGGAAAATGTATGATAAAGAAATTAAAATAAGACTGTTACGAATGAGATTAAATTTCATAAGAAAGGTATCTAATTAATTTATAGGTACCTTTCTTATGAAATTTTATCAGAAGTGTACATAAAATTCTATAATTTTATGTACATTTACAACATTTTACTGTGTTATTTGTATTTCCATTCATTTTATTATTAATTTTGATATTTCATTTATGGAAAAATGCCATAACTGAGATTAATATAAAAATAAGATCATATAAATTTCATAAGATGATACTGATACTTGTAGGTACCCTTCTCAGTTGAAACTGAAAAATCAAATAAACTTCTCCACACGTATTTCGCAAAAGTAAAGGCCTTAACAGCGGAGAACAATGCTTAACTCAAATAACGCAACTTAATTGTATTTTGGTTGGTCTTCCGTACTCTATAATTAGATCCCGATGATAAACACAAAATTACATTTCTTAATTATTGCGGATCTTCTGAGTAGTCAAAACGATACAATTTACAACGCGCTAAAAAAATATCTATCTCCTCAGGACACTTACGAAAGCGGATACGGCTTTTAACTAATTTTATAATATTTTAACAACTTAAATATAAAAATCTATTTATAATTTAAAAATAACAAATAATTGTATTAAAAATTCATTTTTCATCGAGAAATTTTTTTGCTTTCAGAAAATATTGCCCATATTTATAAAAACAACTAAAAGGAAATAAAAGCATTCGAAATTAAATAATATATTTGTTTGAGTTTTGTATGTTACAATTCAAAGCTGATTTTCGGGTGGGGGGTTCAATTAAAAAGAAAAAACAAAAAAAAACATGATTTGCATTCATCAAAGCCTTGTGCTTTTAACTATTGTAATCACTAAACTTGACGGGGTCGAATTTCTAGCATTTTCATAAAATTAGTTATTGGGGTGGGGTAATAAATATATAAAAAATATTTCTGCCATGACTTTAATAAAAGAAAACATGTTTATAATAATTTCGATCATCTGTGAATACTTTCTGAAAATCTCATTAACATCCGACCATTATGTTTATTTTTGTAAGATTTTCCAAATTAATGTGTGTTATACAAAAAAGTGCTAAAAATTTTATGTTATTTTACTAGTTCCGGTGATACAAAGAGAAACAAGGACTTTTAAATAAAAATTCAGATTGTTCTAAAAAGAAAGAAAATTTTTTAAACATAATTAAAATAAACTTTAATCTTTCCTTTTAATAATAACAAACATTTAGACGATAAAATTTTGTTTTCGTCAAGTTTGTCGTTTTTTTTCATCATGCTATGCTCTTTTTTTAGCGATCTCGTCGAGGTACCTAATTTAAATAGAAGAATAATCCATAAAGAACATCACGGAAATATATATATATATATATATATATATATATATATATATATATATATATATATATATATATAATCAAATTAATAGAACGGTGTGTAGCGGACCTTGGGTTGAAGATGTGAAGAGATATCAGAAGGTTAAAATTTCCTGCTAGCCGATCCAGCTACATGGGAATGTTGAACTTTAATTAAGTCCAAAGAAGACAAAGAAAACAAACAAGACCGATATATATGGGTAAACAAATATATATTAATAACAAGTTACACAAAGACATGAACAGTTACATAGTGTTTGTATGGAGAAATTATGTGTGTGTTGTGAGTGTTCGTACGTACGTGTATTGTTCTTAGCGCGTTCCCAGAATTTGGGAAACGCTGTATCTGACGTGTCGTCCGAATCACGACTCTCATAATACCTAGCAAGCATAAGAACACATAGTGTTCAGCGTGACCAGGCCTAAGTCGAAAAGAGAGAGAGACGAAGGGTCAGCCAGTATTTATAGCCAGGGGAGATAGACCCCTGATGAAGGATTAAGGAACTGAGGAGGAGCTAATTCCGACAGGTGCACGAACCAAGAAAAATAGTTTTCTTCCCTCAAATATAGACTGGGATTTTAAAAAGTCCTACTAATCAATAAGTCTCAAAGATTTGATTTTAAATCGATTATATGGATGTATGTCACACTTTAATCCATTTATACTTGAATTTGACCCTCGTTTTTCTTAGATTATGAAAAGTATATAAAAATATTAATGGCTTAAGGTGCAGTTATGATACATTAACAAAATTAAAATAAATGTTGAAACTTTCAGAGCAATAGCAAACATGTTGGTTTTAATAAACTCTAAGATTGAACCCACATTAAACGACTTATGGGATTTGTAAAAAGGAATTTTAAAATTGGAAATCTATAGTATGATCAGTTTCAGGTAGAGAAAGAATGGACTAAAACGTAGCCACTCCCCATTTTTTTAATAACTGGAAGTGGGGGGCTTTCTCACACCGGCAGTTCTGAAGATAATTTGGTGAATTTTATGCATCTGACCAATTTGGCTTCAACACAAGAATTTTCTTTATCAGAATAAGAGTTTAATGAACTATACATATGCCTACTTCCTATATGAAGTTAACTATTTGAGCCCAAAATGAAAGACGCAATACACTGGCGGGAAATTCTTAATGGCGGTGGTGCTGGAAAAAGTTTGAGTATTACATTTTTTAAAAGACTTCATAAATTAACTGCATGTTCATTCTGGGGTTGGGGGACCTAGTCACATCTCTGGTTGTACGCACTGGTTAAATTTTAATAAAAAAATGTACATTAACTCTTGAAGTAAGTTTCAATCTTTGCAGTTTCATGGGTGTGCGAATGTAAATTACAATCGTAAATCTTTCGTTGTATATCGTAGGTTAGTTTTCGAATTTTACCAACATGACAATTTTGATGCGTCAATAATAAAATTCACTTCTATTTGGTTTTAAACTATTAACATATATACTCATAAATACTTTAAACTCAAAAGATGTGCTGCAAATCAGAAAACTGATAAATTAACGCAATTTGAAAACATAATTCGTTCAGTATATATTGTTTCAAACATAATAAAATACCGAATGGTTTAATTTAAAATACATTGTATAATATTGTGTTGAAACTAAAAACTAAAATAATAACGTATGAACCACTGTGCAGAGATCTAAATAAGATAGAAACACTGTATCTTACCTTGAGTTGTCTAGATGTCTTTCTCAGTATACGAAACTACGTGTTTCCAATTCAAGTTTGCCTCTCTCGGCTTGTGTAATTGTGAAGTTTTCACTCACCATTTGCCAAATTCCAACAAAATAAAATTTATCAGCCGACTCTAATATTCACCGGAAGCTGATACTTCAAACAGCTAATGTAGGAATGAAGTTAACATGAACCGTCCACATTCAGAAGACGAATTATCGAATTGTTCATAGGATTTTAGAATGACGAAAATTCATATTTGTTTCAAAGGTTTATTTATTCTTAAGAATTTTTAAACCAGCCAACGAAAATCTCAAAGTTTTATTATTGTTATGTAATTATTTTGAATTTAACTTCGACGTGTCAAAATATATCCACCGCTTAGGGTTTGGGTTAAGTTTTTTTCAAGATATGAATTATGGTTTATACGGTTAACTGTTTATTGCACTTCTTTATTTTGAACATTGCCTGTTTAGAGTTTGTTAGTGATTAGTCAGACCGTTACAAAGTGAGAGTATGGTTCAAGTTATGATTTCTAATCGAATAGTCAGGATTAGATGGGTCATTTATTAGCAGGTTTGAAAAGGCGGTTACAAAGTATGCTGATGAAGTGCTAACAGGGGCGCATCCGACGTGCTGTCACTCATCTGTTTCACTTTTCGTTGTGTTGTGCATTGAGAAATCATTTTCTATAAACATCCGTTATTTGAGCTCTTGTTGCCTTTCTGTTAGTTTGAAAGAATCTGTAGATTCTCCTCTGTCATCTTTCATCGACAAGGGATTCCCACCCACAGAATTGCCGATCAATGGAATTTATTTCTTTTCCAAGAATTCTTTGTAAAATACAGAAATGTTTTCTGTTGCTGCTTGTCAGTTTGAGTGCACTCACCATAGCTTCTCTTTTGTTACAGCAAACAACAGCTTGAATGGGGTGAACACTAAGTGAACAGCACTAAAATAAGAATTAGACATGATATCCCTTGAAATGGAGAGTGGATTGAGAAGAATTTCTTTTCTTGTACTTCCCACCTGTGGAACTTTCTTCTGTTTCTTTGCTTCCCTGGTAGCTACAATCTTCAAAAATTTAAATATAGCGCCAGTCACCATCTTCTATCTTCTTGAATTTCGTTCATCTTCTGTCCTTTCATCAATCCTCCCTTTTCTCAGTCTTCTTTTCACTTTAACTCCCTGGAGCCGCCTGCATACTAATGGCATTGCCGCCTTGCTTGGGGTGAAATGATAAAAAACAAATAGAATAAAATAATTCTGGCAAACCAATAAAGGATTCTTCTTAAATGTAAGTCTCTCAAGATCTTTAATAATACTTTTCAATACGTATAAGGACACGACCTCTATACACACGCCTTCATTCCCTCCTTTTGTATATTTTCTATTTAGTTTTCTAAGGCAATAAAATATGTTGTTAATTATATGTAATTGTTTATACATTAATGCAAATACAAACAACCTAAGCTTACTTGAGTGCGCGCGGCATATATAATAACTAAACTAAATCAGCAAAGAACTCCACTCAAATGTAAGTCTCTTGCAATCTTTCATTGGAAGTCTGTACACATATGCATAAAAAAGGAATATATCTCTATATGCACACTTTCGTTCGCCCGTTTTTGTATTCTTTGCAAGTTTATCTGCTAATGGTGAGTTGATGTTCTCACCATCTACGGACTCTGTGGTGATTCACCCGTTTAGTATGTGGTCATTCCGAAGTCATAAAGTGTGTTAAAAAAAGGTAGAAAAGTGCGCCAATCAGCAGCTGTAAGCTGATTGGCTAACCTTAAAACTGCCAACGGCAAATAATCATATAATATCTTATTTCTCATATATTCCCAACAAGGAAGAAACATGCCTAGTTAAATGCACTCATTTAGTCAACATGCAAAGTTCAATAAGTGGAGACGAACTGTTGTCCTTAGATATAACAACTACATTTTCGGATTTACCACAAGCCCATTTATACTTAACCACATTTTCAAATATTACTTAGATCAGTACCAGCTTGATGTATGTACTGAAATGCTCAAAAATAACTTTTATGTGCATAATCTACAACAAACTAACAATAGGGTGTAAGGAATGTCAACATTGCCAGCAAGCGAAAATAACAACACATCAAAAAGTGCAGTGCAACCGTTCGAGTTGCCCTCCGGCCGCTTCCAGACGGTACAGTGTTGATATTGCTGGGCCCTTACCGCTAGTACGGATCCTTATTTTTCACCCTACCGTTATATTTTTTTTACATGTATTGACAGGAACACTAGATGGATTGAAGCATGCCCAATATCGGAGATCACAGCGAAATTTGTATCAATAGCTTTCGTAGACTTATGGATTTCTAGATTCGGTACTCCACTCCATGTTGTTACAGACAAAGGAAACCAATTCGAATCTGAATTATTCACAAAATTGTCAAAAATAATTGGTTTTCACTGATTGAGAACAACAGCGTACCACCCGCAAATAAACTGTTTAGTAGAACGAGCACAGGGTACTCTGAAAATAGCAATAAAAGCAAGAAAAGAATCCTGGTTGTCAGCTCTTCCCATTGTACTTTTGGGAATCAGAATAACACCTAAAGAGTCAAATTAATCCCCGTTTACTGCACTAACGGGAAGCCAGGCTCAAGACTCTCGATTGTTAATCGATCCTTCTAAAAATGAAGACATAGAATTAACAAATTCTCACATCAAGACTTTAGTTGAAGACATCCAAAGATTTCACATGGATAGATTTTCCAGCAGACATCTATACTCCATACCTAATTCATATATTCCTACAGATTTACAAAGTTGTGAATATATTTGGCTGAGAACGAACAGAGTAGGAAAACCTTTGGAAGCGCCGTACACAGGCCCATTCCAAGTAATAAGTCGATATAATAAATATTTTACAATCCAAATCCGCTTCTTTGAGCCTTGGCAAATTTTGTTAGCAGCAATCCTAAAGATAAAAGCTAAACTGTCTTTAGTGGCAGGATCCATATTGGCTGGTCAGTTGTTAGCCTTAAATGAAGATTAGGTCTTTCAGGATGACAAGAGAATCGCCATTTCAATACTCTGAAATTTGGAAATGGCATGCTGTATTGTTTGGCATTCGCACTGGAAGCTCCAATACGAACATTTCAAAGAGTTTAGATGTCAATCTAAGGACAGTGCAGAGGATTCCGGAAGAGTTTGACTGAGTCTAATGGTGATTACAATGGCACAGCGGCTCAGAAAATTCATTCTGATTGTTCTGATAAGAGAAAAAAACATCAGACCCTACACGGAGGCCTACTTCAAGAAGTAGTGCGGCCCTGAATCAAGATGGTGGCTCCTGGAAGGTCAAAAGAGCTGTTATTCCCTTGACACTACTATTAATGGATACATTTTTCTCCCTCAGTTACGTTTATTTATAAGATTATAAAAGTATATGATCCAAGTACAATGCGATATTTATCATTTACTATTTTATAAAGAAATAAATTTGAAACGAAATATTTTTATTAAAAATATAACAAAAAATACAATACATATATATATATATATATATATATATATATATATATATATATATATATATATATATATATATATACAAATAAATAATCACGCATAGAATCAATCAGCAATATTAATGCGATTATTGGCGATATCACATCGCTAGTAGAATATAATGTATGTATTAAAATACTGTTAATCCATAGAATGATGTGATCCTCATTCATAAAACTGTTGTCAGTTGTTTCCAGTTTATATTTTTTTTAAATGCTAGTACTTTCGAATAATCCTTTATTCATCTTCAGGCATATTTTTTCAATTAAAATTAAGACTTCGAGACGAAATAATTGTTTGTAGACTGAAAGATGTTTTTTTTTATGAATGTGCATTATTGACGGTTGTATACAATATCGGAACGTGCAAAGTCGCAACGCTAGGTTTTTTAAAATTTTAAGTGAGAATTTTTTATTTTAATTTTTTTGTGATGTGGTAAATCCACGTATTCTATTTTACAAGTGTTTTCAGTTAATATGTCATGAACTAAGTATTTATATAGTTCAATTAATTTAGTGTAATGTCTCAGTATTTTATATATATATATATATATATATATATATATATATATATATATATATATATATGTATAGTTTACAAAAAACTTGGTAATCCGTATGGGTAGACCCAAGGAGGATAAAATCCAGAGAGCTCAATGTAAATCAGAGCTAATAATTTAAATAAAAATAAAAACAGACCACTTTAAGGTTCCACGTAATAAATTATTTCACCACAGCCCTTTTAAAGGACCGCGGATCATCAGACTTTACTTCCAAAGGTTGAAACGAAAAATGAAAAGAAATTTACACATTTTTGACATTTATATCTAAACATTTATATCTAAGCATATGTAAATTAACGAAGTGAGGAAGTGAGGGGAAAGAGACATGATTGAGTTAGAGTAATTTAAAATTTCTATACTTTCAAATTTATTATTTGTTGTAGAATTATTTCCTCAGTGGAAACTGTATTTGGACTAAAGTCGGTCCTAAATAGGTTCAACGTACAAAACGTTAGGAACTTGTTATAATAAGTATTACGCAGAGTAATCGAGTTGTGGTAGCTGACTACTTTCCGTATTCGACTCCCACTGACTCCTACTTATATTAGATGGGAGAGTCTATTATTTAGAGACTAGGTGTGTTTCACCATAACACCCCCTCCTAAAACTTTGCTCCGTAGGAGTAAAACAGTTTTCTTAATTTTTTATTTTATATTTTTTTTTTACAGAAAAGGAGAGAAAAAAAACAAACAAAAAAAAACTTCATTTTTTTAGCAAGATCGTAGCGTATCTCCTACGTTTTGGATCCATTTTCAAATGATCAGTTGCCTTTCTTTTTCTCTTGGATCGGCGTACCTCAGGTAACATCCTTGCTGGCGTTGGTAGATCAAATGTATCAAAAATCACCTCCATAGGTGTTTCTTGCACGGGACGGCTGTCAACCACGTCTGAAGAGCGTCGTCTGATCTGGTTAATGTGCCGTCTGCACGTGAATTTTTCACCTTTCACGAAGTACATCATGTTGACAAACCACTTTTCTATTTTTCCAATCTCCCAGAATGATTTATTCTGTTTATATACCTTAAAGTATACTTTTTCACCAGGGTTGTATTTCTTTACTTGAATAAATTTTTCTCTACCTGGCTTTGTCTTTTTTTGGTAGTAATTTGTCGAAGACAGATCTTACCCGACGTGCAAACATCACCTCGGCTGGCGATTGTGAGGCTGGTGTTGCCTTATTTGGGGTAAGTCTGTATACCTGTAGAAACCTCTGTAGGGCTTCATCTGCAGGTATTTCCCTAGATTTCTTTAAAGCTCTTTTAAGGGTGTCCACAAATTTTTCAGCTAACCCGTTAGATCTTGGGTGATATGGAGCTGTAGTAACCTGTTCGAGGTTGTATTCCTTGCAGAAATCTTTGAATTGTTTCGACGTAAATTGACTTCCGTTGTCCGCCACAATTGTGTCTACTACACCAAACCTTGCGAACAATTCCAGCAGGAAGTTTTTCGTACCTTGCGTCGTCGGTTTTCTTATCCTTTGCATCTCAGGCCATTTTGAGAAACTATCCACTACTATGATGTAATGGTATCCATTCAGTGGACCTGCAAAATCCACATGCAACCTAAAACATGGTAGGTCTGTTTTTGGCCAGGGATTAAATTTTACTGGGGGGGCCTTTGCAGCTAATATATATGTATATATATGTATATATATATATATATATATATATATATATATATATATATATATATATATATGTCTCTATTACGATATATATATATATATATATATATCGTAATAGCGACATACGGACATACATACACAGGGAGAAAAAGAAATAAACAACCATGATATATATATATATATATATATATATATATATATATATAAACAAATATAGATGGGATAGATATATCGTTAAATACCACTCGTATACTCACACACACATACACATACACACACACGCGCACACACACACACACACACACACATACACACATATATATATATATATATATATATATATATATATATATATATATATGCCGATAAATGTGTATATAAATCTGTTTGTATGAATTTTCTTCGGGCGTAAGTAACAATCGTTTTGAATATTTTTACTTTAATTGGCAAAGTTTGGCACCTTTCTATTCTTCCTGAGGCTCGAAATCACAGCGAAACCCAACAATGGAAAATAATTGTTACCATTTCGAAAGATCTTCCATTGCTAAACAAAAGTTAAAAGTTTCTACTGGGAAGCTGTTTGCTACCATTTTTTCCTTGATGCTCTTACTAGAATTTCATCATATCAACTGTATTACCTCCTGATTTAAAGTTTCAGCTTCTTTTGGTTTAAACTGTACATTTTCAAATCTGACATTTGCAGCTCAGACCAGACGCCAGGTTCGTTCTCAGGGTACAGTTACTTCTAGTCAATCCCTTGTGGCTTAAAAATAAATGTTTGGACACATCGTCAACCTGGAAATAAAACCATTAAACGAAAGTAGCAGGAGAGATTTTTTTCGCTTGTAACCTTCAGCTGTAGACGGGTGAGGCTTAGCTTAGTGAGGTAATTGAGGTGGCCAGCAGATTTTTGCATCACAGCGAGCGATCTCTATCTCCTCTCTGTGTCTAACTGAATTTTTGCTCAATGGATCACTGTCTTATAGAGAACAGGCTTTCCTTGTCTTGTCTAAAAAAGTTATTCATCAAGAACTCAGAGTCTAACTTCATTAAGTGACCTTCGTTGTCAGGATCGTTTGATCTGATATTGGGATGTCCACTCCTTTAAGCTCACCTTATTGCCAAGACAATAATTATCGAAACAATTTCTACATCTTTTAGATGCTTTTTAACAAGATATGATACTGATATGGCTACATAGTTATACCCCTGTGTGATAATCCTTTGTGCTTGACTGGCAGTAAAATAAAATACTACTACTTGCAACGTAGTAATCTGTACACAGATCGCCACAGCCACAACAGCAATGACCAAACTGGAAAGGATATGGCAGAGGAACATCAGTTTCCAGACCAAGTTCATGCTCTGCAAAAGGTCGTATCCATACTCCTCTAAGGCCATGAGACGTGGACACTTCTGGTTGAGACAGGTAAAAGGATCAAGGCATTCGAAAACAAATGCTTGAGAAAGCTTCTCCACATTTCCTACTGAGGGCACAAAACCAATGACTATATACAGAGTAATAAGGTCAAAAGTATCGTGGGCAGACAGAAATCTTTCCTGATCATTATTAAGTGTTGGAAGATGACATGGTCTGTCAAAGTTACATGGGGGCTTACAGTCATATTACGTTGAAACACCGGTTCCCGTATGATCATCTAAATTAAGCAACGTCGTGGTAGGTCAGTACCTAGATGAGTGAACGCTTGGGAATACCGCGTGCGCTAAGCTTGGATGTGTGGCTGGTGTAACGGATACTGGCTTGGAATTGTTAATGAGAGAGCCGAGTTCCAATTCCAGTTAACGTAGATCAAATGTTCTCAACCTATTATGCGTCACCAACCCTTTTCACATGAAAAAGATTCTCCCTCGTCCACCTGCATAGTAAATATTCACAAGCATACCAAAATTTATTTCGTAAACGTTTGTTACTCGTTCATAAACTTATTTTATGATTTAGTAAAATATATCAAGGGGGGGTGGGTAACAATGCTGACCTATGCGGATACTGCTGTTGATGCTACTACTGTAGCCTCATTTTATCCTCATTAGTTTTATGGTTAGGTTTAGCGTTGAAAGTGTTGATAAAAAAATAAAATAAACGATTTTTGTTCATACTTATAAAATTAAAAAGAATATACACAACTAGCAAGTAATAAAAATCAGCGAATATTTTTTGTTATTCTTGGTCTTTCCTTATCTGATTTATATCCGAAAAGATGTTATTTCGTCTGAAGAAATATTTGAATTCTAATGAACCCTTCTCAAAACTATAGAAGATACCAAAATATTCGTTGTATGCAGGGAAAAATCTTATCTTGACACTTGACCCACTTATTCACATTAAACATCTTGTTTTTTTTGTTTTTTGTGTTGAATTTTTTCGTGTAGCATATGTTGAAAAAATATTTTAATACTCAAAATCGCCTACCAAAATTTACAATCGCCCACCATTTTTTCTTCAACTGCTCATTACCCACCCAACAGTTGAAACCGGCCACCGGTGGGTGATATCACCCAGGTTAGGAAACCCTGCCCTACTCATTCATTTTTTTCGGGTAGCATATATTGAAATTCTTTTATTTTATGATGTAGTAAAAACTATCAAACTGAGGTAACAACTCTGACCTAAGCGGATGCTGCTGCTGCTGCTGCTACTATCGTATTAAAGAACAAACGAAAGCCAACTTGATCTTTCATAAATTTATATATAATTTATTTTATGTTCATGGCTAGTTTTATTTAAAGTGTTGATAAAAAATAAACGAATTTTGTTCATAATTATAAAATTAAAAAGAATATACACTACGAGCAACTAATAAAAATTCATTTTTGTTTGTTCTTGAACTTCCCTTATCTAAAAAAGCATTTATTTCGTATCAAGTATAGGTGTAGGATTTAAGAAAGATTTATTCAGCTGAGAATAAAAGTTTCGCGTATAGTGTCCTTTTATAGTCTCAGTAAACAAAAATAGCTCTCTCAAAGAGGAGAGTAACAAAACAAGGGGAGACCACTCTTGATTATTCATAACAACGAAAAATTCTGAAAACAATAGAAAGTACCAAAAAGAAATGTTGATCGTGTTAATATTTATATCTTATCTAGAAATGAACCCAGTTATTTCCATTTAGCCTCCTGTTTTTTTTATATAACTTCGTCACATATCTCCCTTTATAATTTTTTTTCGGGTAGCATATGTTGAAATACGATTTAATATTCAAAATTCTGTATCACCTACCAAAAATTCCAATTGCCCAACATTTTCTGTTCAGTTGTTCACAGTTGAAAAGTTCTACCGGTTGGCGATATCGCTCAGGTTGGGAAATCCTAGCTTCGATGAAGACGAAAATGATATTGCAAAGATTTCCTTCTACACATCATTTCATGCAAGATGAAAAGCATACAAAATCTATAAGACTAGAAAAATAAGTACTTCCAGTACCAAACATACTAAGATTATAATTCTACCAACTAAATACTTACAGACTAAAAATTATGTTATTATCCCAGACACTAAAGTTATAACGAGCTGCCTGAAAATCTAAGAGTTAGCCACATTTTATAAATTCAAGCTATACCTATAGACGCTATGAGATAGGACACTTCGACGTGGAATAAAGGTGTCTCTAAAACAATTAAGACTGAATAGTGAGTTCGATCATCACTGTGTGCCCCCAACGCTTAGAAAACGATCACCATAGGCGTTAAAAGATAAACACCTGATACCCAACACAGAAAAAAATGATACACGGAAGAAAATGAAATAAAACCAAAATTAAAATAATAATAAAGAAGAAAAACATAATTTTTCAATAATTCAAGTTATAAAGAAACCTTAAAGGGTTTCTAGTCAATTGCGCGATATTATGACCCCACTTACGGAAAGGACAGAATCCTTCTTTTTCCCGCTTTCTAACGACTTCATTTAATAAAATTTAATTGTTACATACTCATGTTGTTAATAATTCTCATGTAGTTTGATGCGTAGAAACAGAAAAATCAATTACAATTAATTTAATGGAATATAAGACACAAAATGGCGAATTTGGATTTAATTTTTACATACTCATTTTATTAGTGATCTCATGCTAGACGCAATCGTCAGGCCTGATATATATTTAAAGACATTTTTATGTTTAACATTCTTTTTATAGATACAAATATTTAAGTAAATCCTCTGTTTATAATAAACAATATTAAATAAAGTTTACCAGCCTGAATGTCTGAGAAATTTTCATAGAAAATATTCGTCCTCCGACAGGATTCGAACCTGTATCTTATACGGAACCGTCATATAGCCGGACGTGCCTTAACCGATTCGGCCACTGTGCACCGTTCAGTTAGCAAGGTCGAATTTACTGCTTATAAACTTCAATCTTCCATAAATCTCTCACCGTTCAGTTAGCAAGGTCGAATTTACTGCTTATAAACTTCAATCTTCCATAAATCTCTCACGTACATTCATAACTGCTCATGGTCTATCAAATATTAAAAAATGACGTCACACATTGTGAAATGGACAAAGTCCGACAATTATTTTAAAGACATTTTTATGTTTATACATTCTTTTTATAGATACAAGTATTTAAGTAAATGCTCTGTTTATAATAAACAGTATTAATTAACATTTTCCGGCCTGAATGTCCGAGAAATTTTCATAGAAAATATTCGTCCTCCGACAGGATACGAACATGTATCCTATACATATAACAAGTATTGTGTATAACAGGTTGTGACCTTAGTTTTCACGCTTTTTCGATCGTATCACAAAATGTTTTTTCATATATGTGGTGCAAAATTGACAGTGCTTCTGTGTTTGGGATTGTACCATAGTCAGTTTCATACGAGTGTACAGATTTTAGTACACAACAGCAAATCCATATAAGCAATACGAGGCTAGACGCAGATACATATCCCTGCGTTCGAGCGCACATATATACGCAATTGTAATACTATTCCGGTGTGTGGTGATGTTCATTCCAACAAGGACCGTGTACAGGTGTCCTTGACGCTTTTCAGGTCAACAACATGGGCTGTGAGAGAAAACTCACATTTCCTTAAACACACACGTGTAGACACGCACTTACACTATCATGGGTCTAGGCCTTTTCACAACCACCTTGGTTAAGTTGGATTCCCTTTGTTGCTTGTATGGTGATATATGGTGCTTGTATTTTCGACGCTTAATGTTTTGTGTTTTTGACGGGGAAGATTTTGCTGGTAGTCATGATAGCTGTGATAGTAATTATTATTGATAATGTTAATAATAGGCATTGATTTGTTAACGGTAAAATTAACCTTAATGAGAGAATTATATAAAAAATCTGCCGAGTCTTTCTTGTTTTTTAGACCCCCCCTCAATTTTTTATTTTATTCTGCCCAGTTCGTTGCCAAATGTCAGTTTTCGAATATCTTTAAACAAAATTTCTTTCAGGGCAGAAGAAAAACGAAAGGCGCATTTCAGAAAATTCGCAGTCCTCCCCGACATCCACGAAGAAAAATAAAAAAACACATTTCTTGTTTTGATGCGTGAAAGAGAAACAAAGAAATGAAGAAAAAAATGACAAAGTAGAAAATTAAGAAGAAAAAAGAAAGAAGAAAAGGAACAAAGAGAAATGAAATTAAGAAAAAAAGAAAACGGAAAAGAAATAGAGAAAGAAGGAAAACAAGATGAAAAGAGAGAAAAAAAGAAGAGAGAGAAAAAGAAAAGAAAAGGAGAATAAAGACAAAAATAAGAGAAGAAAAATACAAAAAAGAAGATAAGAAAAAAAGAAGAGAGAAAAATGCCAAAAAAGAAAAGTAAAAAGACAAAAAAGAGAGAAAAAGAAAAAGCAAAAGGAGAAAAAGGAAAAAAGAAAGAGAAAAAAAGGGGAAAAAAGAAAGAGAAATAAGGAAACTATGAAAAAAGAAAAGAAAAATTCAACTTTTAAGTGCAACAAAAATTAAATTTTATTTGCATAAATTATAAAAATATTCGATCAATAATTATCGATTGATTTGCCATTTTTATTGCCATTTCCAAATGAAATCAATTTCTTTTTCAATTTCTTCTGTCAACCATTGATGGTCGGAGACAAATTTGGCAAAAAATGAATTCAAAAAAATATATTTTATTTAAAAAGAAAAAAATTTTTTTTTTTCAAATAATTTTGAAAATTTTAAGTAAATCTTTTCCATCGTTTTGAAAAAAAACAAACAATTTTAGACTGGAAACGAAAATCTTCGGCCATTTTTCAGATTCTTTCGGGAATTTAAATAAAACTTTTTTCGGCAAAACAGAAAAAATTTCCTGTTTAGTCGAAAAATAAAAATGGCCAAATTTATTTGAACAAAAATCGGAAAATTCTTCATTCATTTCAAACTTTTGAAGAATTTCTCCATTTTGATTCCAAACAAATATTTGCGAGTCTGTTCGTCTTGACCCCCACAAATTCCCAGTCGTGGGATCGGCACGAAGGCGGGGGACATAATCACTCTGCCCCAGAAACCCCCCGGGGCGGAGTGTTTTCAGTTCTTGTCCATTTTCATTAAAACCAACAATTTTTTGAAAGTTCATTTCACATGCAAAAATTTTTTTGTTAATTTGACACAAAGAATAAAATTTCTTTTCTTTTGTGTCAATTGTTTTTTGTATTTTTAGAAATGGCGGATATTTTTTTTGCGCCAAAAAGAAAATTCTTCCCCCCATCCCCGGCCCCCAAGGACAACAGACAACCAAAATGTCTTCCGTAAGGCGACACATGTCCAAGGGGTAGAATTCCTTTCCTCCGTCCATTAAGGGACATTGGCCGACCATTTCCCCAGAGTCACTGAATTCTAGGATCGATCTGCTTTGAAAATCGCAAACAAAGACGCGATTGTTTTCGTCGCCGGTGACAATCGATGAAATACCCAGCGGGTTCGATCCTTGCAGATGGCATTCACTTTCCATCTGCAAATGCCCGGATATCTCTGCCTCCCACACGATTATTTCTTTCTTCAATGACTCTAGGGAGTCGTGGCACCATTTCGGAAAGGTCACCAGCCAACGTCCTTTCTCTTGAGGAGCAAACGATTGGTGGAGCCGCGCAGAAAGCTCCGCTCCCACCAACCTTAGTCCACAGACGACGTCCTCATCGTCGGCGTCGTCCATCGACAAATGTTCTAATGTGTGGTGCCAGATTTCCACCTTCTTTAAAAGGTTTTCTCTCTCCTTGAGGGAGTGGCGCTGTTTTTTCTGCTGTTCAGACGTCATCAATTTTATATTATCGCACAACTCTGCCAACTTGAGCCGTGCCTCATTCACGAATGCCTCAAAATCCCGAGTAAGATTTAAGCATTCGGATTCGCAATCCGTTGACAGTTTGTCAATGGACTGCTTCGTTCGTTCGTTCGTCGCCCGGATGTTGATTTCGAACTGGCGGAGTTCCCGCTCCAGGGTGGGGCTCCGTATCTTCTCTTTCGACGCCTCCTCTCTCACCGAAAAAGGACGAGGCGGACACTGAGGGGAGGCGATCACGTGATCCTGGTAACATATTTTGCACAGGCACACGTTGCACCGCCGGCAGAAGGCATCCTTGGATTGGTGGTGCCGTCGACAGTCTTCAGTTGTGATAACCCTGACGGCCTCCAACCTCGACAAGACCGACAAGTCTTTGGTGTCGTGTCCGGAGTGGAATCTCTCGCAGGACTGGCACAAGAGTTTCTCGCATTCCTGGCACCAAATCTGGACGGTCGATTTTCTCCCGTTCTCATCAAAGCACCTGTCGCACCGCCATTCTCTGGATTTCAGCTGACGGCGCCTGAAAGACTTCACCAAAAATGGTGCCAGTCTCATATCGTCACCAGTCACAGGCTGGTGGCACTGGGGACACGGGCCGTTTCCTTCCAGAATCATCTCCACACACGACCGGCAGAAGGAATGAAGACATGGTAATGTCTTTGATGCCATGTCCAACGATTGGTCGCATTTCGAGCATGGAAATGTTTCTTCTTCGCTTACATTGGACGCCATTTTGAAACTTTCTCTCAAAGATAAAAATCAATCTGAAAAGAAAAACTGAAAAAAGTCAAATGTCAAAATCAGATAAAGACGAAAAAAAGTCCATTTAAAAAACCGGAAGTAAAATTACCCGAAATTTCGAGATTTTACAAAAAAACAAAAACAAATCGATATCCGGAAAGGAAATTGATTTCTTCTCAAATCCAAAAAAAATGAAGGGGGAGTAGAAGAGTTGGTGGTGGAAGAATAAAATAATTAGAGAGTGGGGAAAAGAGAGAGTAGTTATCAATAAAGCTGTTATGCGAGTTTAAGGCATTTCATTGGGCGTGAATAGACACACCACTGAACTGAAGTGCGTTACATAAGATAACAAGGTGAGAGTAAGTGAAGGGGAGGGAAGAGGAAATAAAAGAAAGAAGAAAGGAAGAAAATCGCTGATATCACTAACACACGCAAAGACATGTACTGATAGACACACGTACTGACACGGACACAAACATATTAATCACGATCCAATTCATCAGACCTAAAAATTCAAAAAGGTTTTTTGAAATTTTTTTAGATAGATAGATAGATATGAAAAAGATAGATAGATAGATAGAAAGGAACAGATTGCGACAGACAGACGAAAAGAAAATAATATGCATAAAATAATGTATAAGTTTGTTGCCTGGCAACGAAATACACACGCCACCCACCCTCGTATCACCCTAACATGCACATTATAAATAAGGGTGTGTCACTTCAACAATTCACCAAAAAACAGCATAGTACGATGAAAAATGGCCCATAAACTTAATAAAAACAAAATTTTATGTGAAAAAGTTTCTATTGTTAATAAGAGTAAAGACCAAATTATTTTTAAATATTTCAAAAAAAATTTTATTCGTTTCTAGCACGTCCGAAATTTTGGTTGAAAATCTTGTTTTTTTTTAACTTCGATCAATTTATTTATGTTTTATTATTAATAGGAAAGAAGAAACTATTTTTTTTTAATTTTAGTTATTTTTACTTCCCACACTTAATTAATTTTAAAATTGTCTAAAATTTAAAATCTCTATCGAATGGTAAAGAAAGAAATGAAAGAAGCAGACGATAAACGATAATCGATATTTTCAATCATTTATTAGAAAGACTTTATCAGAAATCTTAAACTAAAAATGCATTTCTAACACAGAATCCCGATCAGACATTTTTTTAATTCTATGAATTTAAAAAGGAAAGAAAATTGTTACTAAAAAAAAAGTTTTTCTCTAAATATGAGTTTGGTCAAAAAAGATTTGGAGCAAGAGAAAATAAAAGTAAAACGAAGCATTTCTCGTTGGATTCATGAAAACATTTCGGTAAGGTTCGATTATTTGGAAATCGATAGGAAAATTCTGACTTACAATTGATTCCGTTCCGATTTCACTGCCACTGAAACTGTTTTTTTTCCTCAAAAGAAAACAGAGCAGAAAAAATGACGCCTTCTTCTTCGTGTCGATTATCGCCAAGTGATGCCAGCGGGAAAGCGCTGTGACGTCATAGGATATTAAGGCATTTCATTGGACGAGAATAGTCACACTACTGGACGAGAGGGCGTTACATGAGATAACAAGGGAGGGAAAAGCACGGAGAGAGCAAGTGAAGGGGAGGGATGGACGAAAAGAAGAAAGGCGGAAAAAATCGCTGACGTCACACACACACGTACATATACAGACACACACACAGACATGTACTGATAGACATACATACTGACATACACACCCACACACCTATTAGACCCGGATATATGTCTATTGAACAAAGTAACTAATAATAACAAAACAAAAGTCATTGAAACAAAGCAAGTTCAGTCGACCAATGATGACAATTCCAGAACAACGTAACTACAGTGTAACCCGGATGTAAGAGACCCGGATATAAGAGAAAACCGGATATAAGATTCCAGTAGCAGAAGAGATAATTTATTTATCTATATTTATTCCTCGGCAAGTGTCAGTGAGATAAATAATGATATAGCGACAGGGATAGATAGATACATAATGAAATGTCAGGAAAAGATAGATACATAATGAACAGTGAGAAATAAATAGATAGATAAAGAATGGAGAGGTTACGGATAGTTACATATATATATACATATATATATATATATATATATATATATATATATATATATATATATATATATATAGATATATATAGATAGAGAGAGAGAGAGAGAGAGTAACAATTACACACTCACACACACCACATATTTATATATATATATATATATGTGCAGGTATGCAGAAAAATAGGAAAGAACACGTTAGGTAAATAATCCGGAGTTCCTTAGTATTTTTGCTTTTATTTTTAAAAAGACAGTGCTCCATACAGAAGTAGAGCTTATATTATAATATTTAAAAAAAAAAAATGATTCCTTCGCTACATAATAGCGCTCATGTGGTTTGCGCGTGTTTATAAGTATAGTCTCTTGCAACATTAGTTACTATGGAAACGGCTAGGGTCGGCCATATTGGTTAGGTGGTCGAAGAGTTAAGAATTATTTTTTATCTACAGACCAGTCCCCTTCGGAAAGTTTATATCAGGTTATGTTGGTGTCCCTATTTCAAGTCTGATAGTAGAGTGAGAGTGAGGGTAGGATTTTTCTTTTAAATAAAGGTATATATATATATATATATATATATATATATATATATATATATATATATATATATATATATATATATTTGAATAGGTATGAAATAGATAGATAGATAGATAGATAGATAGATAGATAGATAGATAGATAGATAAAATATCTATTTACTAAAGAGATGATAGATAATTGTGATTTTGAATCCGCCATGCAATTTGCAGCGAAACCAGTAAACAATAATTTAGAGAGTAAAATATGATTTCTATTTTCATACTTAGAAAACACTAGCGTCGGAGTGGCTTTCTTGCCTTACTTTGGGTGAAATGGTTTTAAAATTGAAGAGGAAGGAAATGTCTCTTTCTCTTCATTGAATCATTTAAGAAAGTTGGATGATTTGGAAATCGATAAAATTCATACTTACAGTTGATTTCGATTTCACTTGAGTGGAACTGGTTTTTGTCAAAAGGCGTGGGACTCAAAAAAACAGCAAACGTCGTCTTCTTTCTTGAATTGTCTGAAAGAAACTGACTATGGCGACGCCCCTCACGTGTTTAAATACTCACAACCAGGATGTAGGATGACGTCATAGAAATATATTATTATAATATAAGTTATTAGTAGAAAATAAAAAAAGTAGTCTTAAATAAAAAATAAAATTATGAATTGTATAAAATAAATCAAATAATTCTAAAATAAAAAATATTAATGCAGTATAAAGTAAAAACTAATTTAAAATAATGCTTGTTATTAGTTAGTGGTATAAACTAATTAAAATAATTTAACTAATTTCTTGTGCACAACTAAAAATGTTTTTTGTAAAATAAGATATAAATGACTTTATGGCAATTTTAATCTATAATTTTTAAGTATTTTATAATACTAATTAACAAAAAAAAAAGAGAAACGAATTTAAATGTAATTAGCACATATATTTAAGATGACATTTAATAAAAATTTACAAGTAATTAATGGCAAAAATGCAAAAATTTAAAGTAACATTTTGACATTCGAAAAAACGAAAAATAAAACACTTCATTTCACTTGCGTAATTAGAACGAAACCCCCAAAAAATATTAATGAAAAATCTTTTGAACTTTGATGTTTTTTTAAGGCAAAGAAAAGTCAACATAATTTTGATTGTATTGTCAAAAATCTAAAAAGTTTATTTTTGAATTTCATGATTTTGAAAGCAAGACAAATTGAAACTAGACTTGTTTATAAAATTCCGAGAAATTGCCACGAGTTAAACAAATTATGATTTATCAGGAATTTCCGATGACCTAGAAACTCGATCAAATGGCAAGAGACTGCGATAGATAGATAGATAGATAGATAGATAGATAGATAGATAGACATAAAAAAATTAATATCACAGAAAAGGAGTGCGTTACTACGTATGTGGACATTTGCTGACTTTCAACGTAATACACACGCTCACATACACACATGATAAACATAGTTAAAGATATAAGGTGTGTCACTTAAATTTTTCATTAAAATGTTCCAAATTTTGAATTTAGTATAGAAACTTGTTTGTACATCGATAACTATAATAAATTATACTGAGTGGTTCCCAGCACTGGGAACAACTGACCGAGGCTACGCCCTCTCATTACACCAGACAGAGACCAGCGCAACCAAACGGCCAATTTTTGTTCCTAGGCCGAGTGTACGCGCTCGGGTTCCTCACATTAAACAGAAATTGTGTCACAAGCCGAGATTTGGGGGAGGGGAGGGGCGCTGAATAAATACAAAAAATGACTGTGGATTATCTGATTCAAATGCAATTTTCAGTAACTTATTGATATATATCTATGTCAGTCCTTTTCATATCTATCTATCTATCTAATTCTAATCTAGGATTTTTCACAATAGAGAGACCTTGTGTCACATCCTGACCTGGGGGGGGGGGGTGAGTAAATACAAAAAAGGAGACTGTATTTTAACAAAAATAATGACATTATTATAAATCTCTAACAAATATTTTTTTTGGAGAACTGGTGCTTGCATAACTTAATAAAACTCAGAAATAATATCTACACAAAATATTTAAAAAGTTAATACAAATTTGTTGTTTAGCCGTTAAAATGGCGGTTCGATGAGTGACAAAATGAAAAGGAAATGTTTTTTTAAAAGCTTAAACTGATTATTTATATACGGAAATTATTTTTTTATTTAATTCGGATTAGCTTAAAGTTATTATTATTTTTCAAACAGAATCAACATTTAAGTCCAAAAATGGTATTTAAATTAATTAAAATATGACTTTTTAAAAATATTTTAAGCTTTATTTTTTTTAGAAAGTTCGTGGGCTGTATGATAATTCTGTGGTGACATTAAACTTATATTTCAAAATGAAACCTAACATATTGAAAGTAATTTCAGAATTGCAGAACAAAGTGAAACTCGTTTCTCTCAGTGACATAAATAAAAAGTTAGGCCAATTTATCCACTATATGTGCACAAAATATTGAAACTAGTGTCGGGAAGTTATAACTCCGAATAAATAATTATAAACACACTAACATTTATATATAAATGCACACGTATATGTATGTATGTATATGCGAGTATATATAGATATATTGTTAGATGTATATATATACGTATGTGTTTTGGAGCATATAAATAGTAGGTCCTGTCTAGACTAAATATTCTTTAATTTTTTATAGGTTTATGTTAAATTTGTAACCTGTAGGTGATATTGCTTTGTCTAATTATTCTTGATTACACATCAGTTCTCTTATAAATGCCCTCGTTATTAATTTGGCCGCCCCACGTTTTTTATCTTCTCTTTTCTTGTAGACATTAGGTTAATAATGGGAAACAGACATAAAATTTTCACATATACTTAGGCTGTATGAATTGGCTGGATTTTAAGTTTAGGCCATATAATTTTTTATTGTGCATAGTGTCACCACAAATGTATCCACCCGTTTCCCGTGTCTGTTTTTTTTAATTTTAATTTCATGTCAGCGAATCGGTAGCGAAATATGCATCTGAAAAGAAGTCATATTTATCTTTATCTCACCCATTTAAACCGTTATTTAACTCCTCTCATTAAAACTTCTCTCTGTTAAATTTGAATCCCCACCTTCACCTTTAGGCCTTGCTGGTTCTTCTTTCTTTTGTTACACCTCTTTCTAGAACTTTCATACATTTCCCTTTCACACTTCTTTCCCACTCCCACACATACATCATCACTAAAATTTTGTTTTTATTCCCGGAATTATATTTTCCGATTTCTTTTTGAATTTGTAGGTCTGATGAATTGAATCGAGATTATGATTCCAATGTAATAAATTATAGCCATGGAATATTAGTGCTTTAGCCTTAGGAAAAATATCGAAAAACAAAAAGTCCGAATATGCAAGTTTACTGTTTTTAATGTTGTTTCAATGTCGATGTCAGACGTTTCGGTCTAGTAGACCTTCTTCAGGACATAGTTATTAAAACATAATTAAAATTAGACGATATTCAAGTCAACATGAAAAGACAATAGACATAAGAATAATCAAAACAAAATGACTGAATTTTAAGGTCAGCGTTCCGTTTTGAAATGCGATCACGTCGGCGTATATATATATATTCTGAACAATAAAAATTATTTAAAAAATTGAAATCTTCAGACACACTGGGTTGTAGATTAATATTCTTTCGTTTTTATTATTATTATTTCATTTAGATTCCTCGACTAGTTTCGGCCAACATGGCCATCATCAGGAAAAAAAATATTTCTGCTTGCTGGTAGCAGTGAACTACAGAAATGAATGTTTGGATGGAGAAAATGAACTTTTGTCTGTAGTTTTCATTTGTTTTTTTATTTCTTTTTTATCTTTTTAACATGAATTTTTTAACATTCCTTGTGTTGGTCAAACAGTCTCTTTTAAGTTGTTATTTGAGATAAGAGCTGGATTGATTCATGTTGCTTTGAATTCCCTTGGTCAGTTTGTATGATGTGTGTAAGTGTGTATATTCGTGTGAGTGTGTGTATAACTGTGAGGTCTCAACACCTCCGTAAGCATGTCTGTTTAGTGTGGGTGAGAAATGTAGGAAGGTTTTGATTTGTAGGGCTATGTATTAATACTATTTATGTTGTTAAATTTATGGTTTAACCCGGCTGGATAGTGTGTTTTTAAACGTCGTATCCACTTATTTTCATGGAACTCTAAAATCTTTCTAAAGTTATCTGCTTTGGACTTTTCTATTCTCTCAATTATAGTGAATATATATATATATATATATATATATATATATATATATATATATATATATATATATTGGTGAATATATATATATAGATATATATATTGGTCTATTGTGTCCGTGTCAGTACGTGTGTCTATCAGTACATGTCTTTGCGTGTGTAAGTGATATCAGCGATTTCCCCTCTTTCTTCTTTCATTTACTTCCTCTTCCCCCCCCCTTCACTTACTCTCCCCTTGTTATTTTTATATTTACTGTTATATTTTCTGTTTTATATTTTGGGTTTTCGTTTTCAATGTGTAGGTCTGATGAACTGGATCGTGATTATGATTCCAATGTAAAAATTATAATCATGGAATATTAGTGTTTAAGCCTTTTTATTATATTCTTACTTATGGACATTGAGATCTACCTGGATTCTATCTTGTTGGGAATTTATATATATATATATATATATATATATATATATATATATATGTATGTGTGTGTGTGTGTGTGTATGTATGTTTGTATTGACCACTAATATTATCAATATCTACACATACATACATACATTATATACGCGTCTGTGTGTGTGTTTATCAGTGTAGTTCTGCCTTTGTATTAATCGAGTATAAGTTGTTTTTTGGTGGCCAAATTCCTAGAATTCAAAATTTAGGTCAATTGTTCCTCGACTAAAATAAAAATAAAAACAACTTGTTTCACTATTGAGTTGAGGACAATGTTTTCATAAATAATTTTATCGAAGGTTGTATCAAAAGTATTAAACAACAACAACAATAATAACAATAATAACAATAATAATAATAATAGCAGGCCTGATGGATATTTAAAAGACTTGATATCAATTACTCCATGGTTAAAGTCAATAGAAATTATTCTTTTAAAGTTCAAGGCCTTTTAAAACGTTTAGGCTACTACTACTACTAATACTACTAATAATTTAGCTTGAAACCAAATTTTAATAATGAAACTCTTATGTTGATATGCGTGTCAGATACGTTTGTTAGTCTGTGTGTCTGGGTGTGTGAATGTGTGTGGGCTTGCATGTGTGTATGACCTTGCAAAACATTTTGTGTAAAATTACTTCATATTTTTTATTACGTAAGTGTGTCTGTCTGTCTGTCTATTTATTGTATCAATCTGTCTATCTATTTATTTATCTATCTATCTATCTAATTAAAACTGCTTTCTACCTCTATCTTAATATGGTAACTTGAGGTGGTGTAGTGGTTAGGAAGCTTGTTTCACGTGAACAATTAAGACTTAGTAGTGAGTCGATTCTCACTCGGTGTCCCTTACTTTAATCTTTGTGCCACATCTAAGCTACGCTTGGAATAATCCTATACTCTGTCTATTTCATTAAAACTTCTTTCTTTCTATCTATCTATCTATCTATCTATCTATCTATCTATCTATATATCTATCTATCTATCTATCTATCTGTATCGCTTTATTATCTATCTACCTCTTACCCTGTCTGTTTGTCTGTCTGTCTATCAACCTGACTTGCTGTCTCTCTCTCTATCTTTTCCTTATCTATCTATCTATCTATCTATCTATCTATCTATCTATCTATCTATCTATCTAATTAAATTTGATATCTATCTCAGTCTCTATCTCTATCTATCGATTTATCTAATTCAATGTCTGTCGCTCTTGATTTGAGGGCAAAGTATTGTTACATAATTTTATCGAAGAACAAATAGAAAAGAAAGGACGGGAAATTGTGGAGAGCCATGATCAGATATCTTATGATGGAACACTGCACATAGAAGACGAAGAAATAAGCCTTCAAAATGACACTTGTAATTCGTTTTACAATACATTCACGAAACCTGAACATAATTCGGGTTTCAGTTAAATATTATTTTATAACAGTGATCCCTTTACAAACAAGTCTCGATTCGAAGATTAGAATAAAGTAATAGCAAATTTAATTGACACACTTATATATATATATATATATATATATATATATATATATATATCACGGGTCATACATAGATAGATAGATAGCAGATTTAATACGATAGATATACAGATAGATATCATTTTTAGATAGATAGATAGATAGAAAAACCGATATATATATAAAGATAGACAGAAAACACTCAGCCAAACACAGACAGATTTATAAATAGATATATATATATATATATATAGAGAGAGAGAGAGGTTGATAGATGGACAGATAGACAAATAGACATATATAGATAGGTAGGTAGATAGATATTGTATTTAGATACATAGACAGAGAGACAGAATTACAGTAGTTTTGATTATATATATATATATATATATATATATATATATATATATATATATATATATAAGTGAACATGGAAGTCAACACTCAGATGCGACAGGCTGTTTCATGCTAGACATAATCGAATTGCGTCTAGCATGAAACACCTTGTCGCCTTTGAGTGTTGACTTCAATGTTCACTTTTTTATTTATATTTACATACGCTCTGTCTCTGATATTGAGCATTTTATCCCAAAAATATGACACACCTTAAAACTATATTTATTCATATACAGATAGTTAGATACTTAGTCAGACTGAGAGAGAGACGGACAGGTTGATAGATTGGCAGATAGAGACATAGACGCAGAGATAGATATATATATATATAGATAGATAGATAGATACATACATACATATATACATACATACGTAATATAAAAAGTAAATATGTTTTGAATGTCACACACACATCCAAGCCGACATACATTCACACAGAAAAACCCAAACACACACACATAACCAAAAAATAGTTTCATCATTAAAATTTGGTTTCAAGCTAAATTATTAGTAGCATTAGTATTCATTAGTAATAGTAGCAGTAGTAGTAGCTTAAAAGTTTCCTCATGTGTAAAAGTCTTTGAGATTTCAAACAATAATTTCTATTGACTATAATCACGGATCAATTGACACCAAGTCTCTTTAATATTCATCAATGCTGATATTATTATTATTGTTGTTGTTGTTGTGGCTGTTGTTTTTGTTGTTTATTTGTTTCGATTTGTTCTTCGATAAAATTATTTATCAATGTTTTGCCCTCAAAATCTAGAATGAAAAAGTGGGATTAGTTAGATCGATCGATAGATAGATAGACAGGTAACGCAGCGACATGGATAGATAGATACACAGACAGGTTGATTGGATGGATAGATAGATAGATAGATATGCAATGAAGCGATACTTTGGAAATTTTTGTTGACAGAAATTTAACATAAGTGTGAGAGGACACCTTTCAATGATTTCGGTGGTGAGATTGATGTTTTGAGTGTTTTTTGGAAATTTTTGTTGACAGAAATCTAACATAAGGTGAGAAGAGATCTTTCAACGACTTCATATTAGATATGATATGTTCTTTTGATGCCTTGGGTCGGTGGCGCCTGTGGACGGGGCGGTCGGTAAATTTGTTGCCGCGCTTTGTCATGGAATTTGGAAGCTGAAAGCGAGTCCTTTGTATCAGAAGATTTTGTCTTCAGTCAGAATTTTATCCTCGGACGATAAAGACGTGTTTATTCTGGCTCCGTGGTGAACTACTCTAGTTTGCCACGTATATTAATGTTACCTTAAATAATTCGAATTACAGTATCGAATTATTTTCCTTTAAAGATTATAGAATTAATATTTATTTAGCTTTTAATAGCTATATTACTGATTTAATTTATGGATGAGAACAGGGGAGTGTGAGTTTTCGCATCGAAGGGCTTTGTTGGAAAATTTAATTGGCTTCGGTAGAAATCCGTAGCTAAGATTTGTTTATATTTGAAAAACTTTGAAAAGAAGTTTTGTTCAGCTTCGGTAGAATTCCGTAGCTAAGTTTTGTTTGAATAGGTGGAATTTCAGAAGAGAAGAATTTAACTGGCTTCGGTAGAAATCCGTAGCTAAGATTTGTTTATATTTGAGAATCTTTGAAGAAAAGATTTCGTGAGCTTCGGTATAATTCCGTAGCTAAGATTTGTGAAATTTGGAAGAAAAGATTTGGTTAGCTTCGGTAGAATTCCGAAGCTAAAAGAAGTAATTTTATTCCCTAGAAGGGGAATTGTTTCATTTGATTTATTTGTTTGTTGATTCAGAGAATCAACGTTTCTATCTGTTTGACAGAGTCAATCGATGCGGGGAATTCTGCCCCTATTCACTTTCTTTATTTTAAAATAAGATTTAAAAGAATTCCAAAGCTAAAGTTTTAAAATATTTTGAAAGATATTCTTCATGGAATAAGATTTTAAGATCCTAGACTAGGTTAGGGTTGTGTTTTTCAATTTACCCTTTCAGCTCCAGAGGAAGTGAAAAAGAGTTTCAAAGAAAGAAAAGAAAATATTTGAAGAAAGAAGAAACCCAGAAGAAATTGAATTGATTGTAAAAAAAAAAAAATAAAATGCTTTACATTTTTCGTGTTCCACAGATACCCGCATGTGAGCGTGCGTGCATGTATGAGAGTTGCTTGATCACTGTATTTGGTCACTATGTGTGCATGTTGTGTGCTTTTATATATATATATATATATATATATATATATATATATATATATATATATATATATATATATATATATATATATATATATATATATATATATATATACGCGTGTGTGTGTGTGTGTTTATGAGTGTAATTCTGCATTGTGACCAAATTCCCAGAAATCAAAATTTAGGTCAATTGTTCCTCGACTAAAATAAAAGTAAACACAACTTGTTTCACTATTGAGTTGAGGACAATATTTTCATAAATAATTTTATCGACTGTTGTATCGAAAGAAATCAACAACAACAACAACAACAATAATAATAATAATAATAATAATAATAATAATAATAATAATATCAGCATTGATGGATATTAAAAAGACTTGGCATCACTTGATCCATGTATTGAGCTCTTTAGTTAGTTGTTTACTCGTATCGGGGTTTTTTCTTTGGGCCTTGAACCTGTATCTGTGCGATTATTTTCGACAGACTTTCATGTTCCTGGCTCTTTCTTTTTTAAAGCCTTTTTTTCCCTTCGTGATTGATTTGGCTATTGTTAAATCAAGAATTCGATGGTTTTTCGACACGAGTATAGTTACCTATATATATATATATATATATATATATATATATATATATATATATATATATATATATATATATCACGGGCCATAGATAGATAGATAGATAGATAGCAGTTTTAATAACATACACAAATGATAGACAAACAGATAACAGTTTTAATTAGATAGATAGATAGATAGATAGATAGACAGACAGACAGACAGGCAGACAGAGAGACATATAGAAAACCAGACATATATATAAAGATAGACAGAAAACACTCAGCCAAACGCATAGATAGACAGACATTTTGGACAGACAGATTTATAGATAGGTATATATGAAAAGAACTGAGATAGATAGATAGATAGATAGATAGATAGATAGATAGATAGATACATACATACATACATACATACATAGCCGAAAGCGCTCGGATAAAAAGAACATTCGGACAGTTTTTATATAATTTATCATCTGAAAAGAAAAACTTTATTAGATCGCACGAGAAGTTATATAAAAAACTAAATAAAAGCACCTTGTAAGTCGTTTTTAATGAAATGTGCATGAATGAAGAAATACTGCCTAAATACACAAATATATATATATATATATATATTGATCTGCCCTGGAAGTCGTAACATCGCTCTGATTCGGCCCTGTTTAGGGACCCTGCCTTCGTCTACTGTTACACTTCGGCGCGATCCCGTCACCGCGATGATCCGCCCCTGAAGTCGTATCACAACTCTGACTCGGGCCTGTTTAGGGACTCTGCCTTCGCCTACAGTTACTCTTCGGCGTGATCCCGTCTCCGCGGTCGATCCGCCCTGGAAGGCGTACCTCCTCTCTGACTCCAGCTTCAAGTGCTACACTTCGGCACGATCCCGTCACCGCTGTTGATCTGCCCTGGAAGTCGTAACACCGTTCTGACTCGGCCCTGTTTAGGGACCCTGCCTTCGTCTACTGTTACACTTCGGCGCGATCCCGTCACCGCGATGATCCGCCCCTGAAGTCGTATCACAACTCTGACTCGGCCCTGTTTAGGGACTATCGCTTTCGTCAAGTGATACACATCGGCGCGACCCCGTCTTCGCGGTGTATCACCTTTCTGACTTGGCCCTGTTTAGGGTTTTCGTCCTAACCGATTCACCGAATCTACGTGCGATTTCGACCAACCAGCTTTTGTCAACTATTTGATCCGGCAGTCGACCTGCTATCGCCGCCGACCAAACCCTACACTCGTCTCAACTGAACGAACGTCCCCTGAAGGAAGCCGGTCACATTGGGACCCTGCCTTCGTCTACTGTTACACTTCGGCGCGATCCCGTCACCGCGGTGATCCGCCCCTGAAGTCGTATCACAAATCTGACTCGGCCTTGTTTAGGGACTATCGCTTTCGTCAAGTGATACACATCGGCGCGACCCCGTCTTCGCGGTGTATCACCTTTCTGACTTGGCCCTGTTTAGGGATTTCGGTCCTAACCGATTCACCGAATCTACGTGCGATTTCGGCCAACCAGCTTTTGTCAACTATTTGATCCGGCAGTCGACCAAACCCTACACTCGTCTCAACCAAACCAACTTCCCCTGAAGGAAACCGGTCACATTGGGACCCGACACTGAATCCAATACATTTCTCAAGAGTACACTCTTGTACACTTTGAACCAAATAAATTCAACGTTATTGTTTATCATACCTCTGCCTTTGTCCTCTCATTGTCTTGGCTGTTTTCACACCTTTTTCTTCGCTTGCGGTGGCGGCATCCTTATCGGCCCCGCAACACACATACCCCCAAAATAGTTTCATTATTAAAATTTGGTTTCAAGCTAAATTATTAGTAGTATTAGTATTCATATCAGTAATAGTAGCAGTAGTAGTAGCTTAAAAGTTTCGTCATATGTAAAAGTCTTTGAGAGTTCAAACAATAATTTCTATTGACTATAATCATGGATCAAGTGACACCAAGTCTCTTAAATATCCATCAATGCTGATATTATTATTATTATTATTGTTGTTTTTGTTGTTGTTGTTTTTGTTGTTGTTGTTTTTGTTGTTTCAATTTGTTGTTTCTAACAGACAGAAAGAGAGAAAGAATGGTTGATAGATAGATACAAAGAAAGACATGTAAATATGTATGTAGATAGATAGATAGATAGATAGATAGATAGATAGAATTAATGAGATAATAATGGAGTGAACTTATAGAAGGGGATTAAGAGAGAGAAGGAAATGTTGAATGAAAGAGAGAGTGGGGGTAGAAATTCTCCCCTTTTCTTTCAAATAGCTAGACAGAGTGACTTATACATAGACTGAGAGATAGAAAGATAGATAGACTGATCGATAGTTTTCCTGAACCCGGTTTACCGATTCCATTTTCCATTTGACATCAATCTTTGAGTTTGCCTCTAAAATCGCAAAAGAGGGAATGAAATATTGAATTCTTGTTGGAATCATTTTCCGAGGATCCCTCCACCCACGGGGCCAGGACCTAAAAAATCTTCCTTGGAATTTCCGTCTGGAATCTTCGCCTTAGAAATTACCGATTCTTTCTTGTCTTTTAAAAATTCTCTCCCCGCTCTCCCCTCTTTTTGGTTTTATTCTCTCCAGTTCATTGCCAAATGTCAGTCTTCGAATGTCTTTAAACAAAATAAAGACAAAATCTCTTTCAGGGCAGAAGAAGAACGAAAGGCACATTTCAGAAAATTCGCGGTCCTCCACGACATCCAATAAGAAAAAGAATAAACACATTTCTTGTTTTGATCCGAGAAATAGAAACAAAGAAAAGGAGAAAAAGTTAAGAGAGAAAAAAAAAGAGAAAGTCGGAAATTAAAAAGAAAAGGAAGAAAAAAGAAAGAAAGAAAAAAGTAACAAATATAAGAAGAAAAAGGGAGAAAAAGAAAACACAGAAGTAAAAAAAGAGAAAAGAGAAAAGAAATAGAGAAAGAAGGAAAATAAGATGAAAAGAGAAAAAACGAGACAGAAAAAAGAGAGCGAAAGAAAGAGAAAACAGAGGGAAAGAAAAAGAGAGAAAAAGAAAAGAAAAAAGACAATAAAGACAAAAATAAAATAAGTAAAATACAAAAAAGAAGATAAGAAAAAAGAAAAGAGAGAAAAATGTCAAAAAAGAAAATAAGAAAAAAGAAACGAAAAAAGCAAAAAAAAGAAAGAGAAAAGGAAGAAAAAGAAAAAAGGAGAAAAAATAAAAGTGAAAAAAGACAAAAAAATTAGAAAAAGAGAGAAAAAGAAAAAGAAAAAAGAGAAAAATGAAAAATGAAAGAGAAATGGAGAAAAAGAAAAAGGGAGAAAAAAGAAAGAGAAATAATGAAACTAAGAAAAAGAAAGAAAAAAGAAAAAAGAAGAGAAAAAAGAAATTCACATTTATTTGACTGAACTCATATTGTTATCTAAAAATTCAATATTTAATTGCAACAAAAATTAATTTTATTTGCATAAATTAAAGAAAAATTCGATCAATAATTATCGATTCATTTCCAAATGAAATCAATTTCCTTTCCACATCTTCTATCAACCATTGACGGTAGGAGACAAAGGCAGCAAAAAAAGTACCAAAATGATTGAAGAAAAAAATTTCAAAAAATGAATTTAACAAAATAAATTTTATTTACAAAGAAATAATTTTTTTTTTTCAAATAATTTTTAATAAATCTTTTCCATCGTTTTGAAAAAAAAAAAAAACAATTTTCGGCTGGAAACAAAAATCTTCGGTCAATCTTCAGATTTTTTCGAGAGTTTAAACAAAACTTTTTCCGGCAAAAGAGACAAAATTTCTTGTTTCGTCAAAAAATAAAAATGGCCAAATTTATTTGAACAAAAATCGACAAATTCTTCATCCATTTCAAACTTTTGAAGAATTTCTCCATTTTCATTCCAGACAAAGAATTCCGACTCTGTTCGTCTTGACTCCCACAAATTCCCAGTCGTGGGATCGGCACGAAGGAGGGGGAAATACTTACTTACCCCAGCGACCCCCCGGGGGGATTGTTTTTATTTCTTGTCGATTATCATTAAAACAAACAATTTTTTGAAAATCCTTTTCACAAGCAAAAATTGTTTTCTTAATTTGACACAAAGAAAAAAATTTTGTGTCAATTGATTTTTCGATTTCTAAAAATGGCGGATATTTTTTTTGTGCCAAAAAGAAAATTCTTCCCGACCCCCAATTATTTAGTCCTCCTTCGTACTTAAAAAAACTCCAGGCCACAGACAACCAAAATGTCTTCCGAAAGGCGACACATGTCCCAGAGGCAGAATTCCTTTCCTCCGTCCGTTAAGGGACATTGGCCAACCAGTTCCCCAGAGTCACTGAATTCTAGGAACGATCTGCTTTTCAAATCGCCAACAAAGACGCGATTGTCTTCGTCGCCGGCGTCAATCGATAAAATAAACAGCGGGTTCGATCCTTGCAGACGGCATTCACTTTCCATCTGCAAATGCCCGGATATCTTTGCTTCCCACCCGATTATTTCTTTCTTCAGTGATTCTAGGGAGTCGCTACACCATTTCGGAAATGTCACCAGCCAACGTCCTTTCTATTGAGGAGCATTCCGTGTCGCAATCCGTTGACAGTTGGTCAAAGGATTGCCCGGTCATTTCGTTCGTCGCCCGGATGTAGATTTCGAAATCTCAGAGTTCCCGTTCCAGGCTGGGGCCGCCTTTCTCCTTCGCCTTCGACGCCTCCTCTCTCACCGACAGCGGACGTGGCGGACACTGAGTGGAGGCGGTCACGTGATCTTAGTAACATGTGTCACATCGACAGACGTTGCACCGATCGCAGAAAGCGTCCTTCGTTTGTCGGTGCCGTTGACAGTCGTCCGTCGTGATGACCCGGATGGCCTCCACCCTTGACACACCCGACAAGTCTTTGGTCTCGTGTCCGGGTAGGAATCTTTTATGCCATCGCTGGCAGTTCTGGCATAAGAATTTCTCTCAAATCTGGCACCAAATCTGGCCGGATGATTCTGTCCCGTCCTCTTCAAAGCAAGAATCACACCTCGATTCGCTGGATTCCAGCTGACGGCGCCTGAAAGACTTCACCAAAAATGGTGCCAGTCTCAAATTGTCACCAGTCACAGTTTGCTGGCACTGGGGACACGGGCCGTTTCCTTCCAGAATCATCTCCACACACGACCGGCAGAAGGAATGAAGACATGGTAATATCTCTGATGCCATGTCCAACATTTGGTCGCATTTCGAGCATGGGAATGTCATTTCTTCACTCACATTGGATGCCATTTTGAAAATTTCTTCCAAAGATAAAAATCAATCTGAAAAGAAAGAAAAAAAATGTCAAAGGTCAAAATCAGTAAAAGACGAAAAAAATATGTCCATTTAAAAAAACGGAGGAAAAAAGACCCGAAATTTCGAGATTTTACAAGAAAAACAAATATAAATGAAGGGGAGGAGAAGAGTTGGGCGGTGAATGAAATATTGAGAGAGTGGGGAACGGAGAGGGTGTTTATCAATAAAGAAAGAGAGGGAGAGAAAAACAATTCGAGAAAGGGAAGGAAAGAAAGGGCAAAATAAACAGAAAGGGAAAGAGAGAGGGGGGAGTGATCCAATTTGCCGCCTTCTCAGTCACATTTAACTTTCTCTCTTTATCATTTTTAAAAATGTTAATATTTCTTCCGATTATTTTTTTTTATTTTCTTTGAAAAAGACATCTTTTATTACCACTTGCTAAGTTTCTATTTATCTTGTTCGCTAATCTTAACCTAGTATGGCACAAGGCCAATAGAAGCGATAAATGTAGTCCACAAATGAAAACCGAAAATAATTGATTTTTTCCCCGTTTCGACACAGAGCAAAATCGATCCCTCATTTTTGACACATTTACTGGACGTTTAACTCAAAAATTTACATCAGGTTTAAAATGAATTTTGAAAAATGAAGAATCTTTCTTGAAGCTTTTATTTTAGATTTTATTCCAAGAAAAATGATTTCATATTTCCAATCAGCAAGATAGATAGATAGATATATAGATATGGAAAGGACCGAGATAGATATGTAAAGGGCTGAGAGAAACAGATAGACCAGTCAATATGAGATAGAGAGAGAGAGGGAGGGGGGCAGGGAGGAAGAGGAGGTAAGAATAAAACGTTTTTATCCCAATATGAGTTCGGTTAAAAAATAAAGAGAAAATTCAATAAAAAATCAAAATTACTCTTAATATGAGGAACACATAATTAAAATTAGTTAGATAGATAGATAGATAGATAGATAGACTAATCAATAGAAGAGAGAAAGAGAGAGAGAGAGGGGGGAGGTAAAAATAAAACGTTTTCTCCTAATATGAATTCGGTTAAAAAAATTAATGAGAAAATCCAATAAAGAAAATCAAAATTTCTCGTAGTTTTCATTAGTTGCGTTGAGGGGCTGTGACATCATAGGGTCAGAAGGCGTTTCATTGGACGAGAATAACCACACCCTACAGAGGCTGAAGGACGTTACATGCAATCAGAAGGGAGAGAAAATAGGGAAGATGAAAGTGGAGGGGAGAAATGAGGAAAGAGAGAGAGGGGGAGAATTTATTTTCTTAACTTTTAAATAAACAGATAGAGATAGGGAGGGGAAAGTAGG
>OZ038479.1:145011176-145141176 GCA_964036315.1 Acanthosepion esculentum | reverse complement strand
CGTCTCTGCTCGAGTTGAAAGATTTCAATGACCAGTTAGTACTAACCATACAGCGTGAAATGACGGGGAGTGTGGTTGGGAATAAGTGGTGGGGTCATCTTAAGTCAGTCATTCGATCGTTTGCAGCTGATCATAGTCGACGGCTCAACAAAGATAGATTAGCAGCGCAAACGGCAGCCGAAGCTAGATTAGAGGGCGCAATCCAATCAGGAGATAGTGTGGAGGTTGCAGTAGCTAGGGCCGAGCTGGCCTCCTCGCTTATCAAGAAGGACCAAGCTCTGGTAGTTAGGTCTAGACTAAAGAGAATGTCTGCCGAGGCGACAAACATGGCTGCTGAACTGCGGCAGGAGGAGTTGCACAGCGCTTTGGATCGATATCTTCCCAGTGTCACGACACCGGACGGACGACAAGCGACCACAAACGGAGGCATCTGCGAGGCCTTCCGGTCTTATTTCCGGGACCTCTGCACCAGGGAACACGGACTGAGCTCCGCTCAGTTCGATGCCTATCTGGCCGAGTTTGCGCGTCTCAAGCCGGTCGAAGCGGATATGTGCGAGGGGGCCATAATGGAGGAGGAAGTCTGGGATGCGCTCCTGGATCTGGCTCTTGTACAAGTCCCCTGGGACCCTGGTCAAGGTAAACGGGGTGAGGTCGAAGCCTTTCTCTTTGTCTCGCTCTATTCGTCAAGGTTGTCCACTTTCGCCTATGCTCTATGTCCTGGCATTGGAGCCCTTCCTACACAAGTTAAAGGCGAATCCGGTCCTTCGCGGAAACTCGGTGCCTGGCGCCACCAAACGCTGCCAGGTATTCTGCCTATGCCGATGACGTGTCGGTGTTTGTTAAAAACACTACCGAAATCCACGAGATTGGCAAGGAGATTTGTAGGTATGAGACAGTAGCTGGGGCCAAGATTAATCGCGATAAGTCTGTCGACTTGCGGTTGGGTGAGTGGGAGGGTGTTCCTCTCCCGGGCCATTCAGCTGACGGCCGGCCCCGTCAAGATACTCAGTATCTGGTTCAGGCCCGGACTTCAGCTGGACACCAACTGGTCGGAGGTTCAGAAGAGGGTCGAGGAAGCAGCTCGCATGTGGACTCGAAGCAATCTATCCTTGAAGGAGAGGGCGGAAGTGTGCATCTACACATCTACCACACATCTACCGATTCTCCTTTACCGTCTCTCCGTTCTGCCACTCCCGTCCACCGAACGAGACGTTCTCGTTAGAGCCCTTTTCGATTTCCTTTGGAGAGGAAAGGCTCATCTGGTGCATCGCGAGGTCTACTGCCTCCATCCTACAGAAGGCGGTCTAGGTATGCCCTGCGTCGAGACTCGTCAACACACGCTGCGTTTGATGTTCCTGCAAAGGATGTTGTACAAAGATGGCGAGGAGTGCGTTTTCTGGAAGGAAGAAGCTCGCTGAGCCTTCCCGTCTTTGGAAAGTGTGCATGCGGGAGAGGTAGAGGCAGACAGAACACCTGAAGTCGAATGCCCTTTCTATGTGCAATGTCAAAATGCACTGCGCTGCCTCTTAGAGGTGAAGGATCGCCTCTCTGACACCGAGGCGTTGTCTCAGAAGGCGTTATATCGGGTTCTAGTTAGGGTGGAGGCTAAAGACAAACTCCGGTACGAGCTCGGTCTTACGAACGAGGAGTTTTGCTCCGTAGTGCCGTGGGCGCCCAGGTTAAAATGCCTCAATAGCGACGAGGCATCACTCACCTGGCAGGTGTTGCGAGGGGCTCTCTGGGTCGGCAAGAAGCTTTACGCAGCGCGGCTGCTGTCCACGCCAATGTGCGTGCGTGCGTGCGCTGCGGTGACTGGGAGGAGTCCATTGCGCACACCTTCCTTCACTGTAGTATCGTACATCCACTGTGTTGGCTGATTGAAGGCTACATGGTTCGCATCTTGGCCGGAAAGTTCTTTGTCCTTGATGCCAGCACCGTTTGTTCCAATGTGGTGCCACCTATGTCAAAGGACCAGCAGTATGTACTCTTGTGTTTGCTTGGCATCATGCTAATGGTTGTGTGGACGACGCGACAGAAGGAATTTCACGGAAACGAGAGGTTCTCCTCTTCTCAACTGGTCGCTTTCTTTAAGCATCAGCTTAAAGTTAAGATCAGGGCGGAAAAGGTGCATCTCTCTTCGCTGAAATTCGGCAAATGTTAGGTGAGAATTTCCCAATTGGTGCATGTGAGAGGAGCTGACCATGAGTGGTTGTTAGATGCAACTTAGGAAAAAGGATTTTGAGCCACAGCTTGAAACCTCAGTCACCTCAGACTTGACCAAGGTAAGATTGACCAACTCTGTCAGAACTAGCTAGAGAATGCAAGTGCTTAGGCTCCCTTATTTGTCCCACATGTATTTTATTACCCCATCCCCTCCCAACCCTTTTAGGTGACAGATGTTCTTGTTCTCTGGAATGATCAGATATGACCAATGTCTGAGATTTATACCCAGTTAACCAGGATTTCTGTTGCATTTTCACCATTGGGCCGGACCCGATACTAACACATATTTATTTTGCTGGTTTCATTGTATATATTCATTGTATCCCCCGCCCTGTTTTTCTGTAAATAAAATTTCATATTAGGATTCTAGTGGAATACTTGAGGTATTTTGGTAATTGTGGTGCGAGAGTTTTTGTTGCAAATGTGGTATTATGGTGAAAGGATTATTGTCAGTACGATTGGGTCCATGAGAGCGACTAGCTAGTTATGAGTTAAGACTAGAGAAGACCACTCCTTTTCCCCCTCCCCCAACTTTGCCCTTGTGGCACATTTTGTTATTTTATAATGAATAAATATTAAGATCAAAGTGTAGTATCTGTTCTTATCAGCTTAATATCTGATACGTCCCCGATTTGGGGACTTCGATATTAAACTGATTTTTGGAACATGGCGAAGAGTTAGGGACTTGCTCCGCCTTTGCCACAGGTTGGCCTGGTATTGCAGTACCTCCAGGAATCTGCCCAGTCTCCCTCACAAGGGGGAGATAAAAATCAATACTAAAAACAGATCCTTCCCTACCCCCCACTTGCTACACATTGTTTCTACTCTTGTCTATGATCTTATTTTTTGTTCTGAAGATGTGTAAATAAAATGCCTAAAGTTTTTAATTCTTGACTTTCTTTTCCTTCCACTGCTGTTTAACAAACTGACAACTGCTTATTTTTGTCAGTATTCTGAAGGAATTTTCATGTAACGGTTTCATATAGGTTCCTTATTCTGAAAAAAAATCCAAATGAATTTTAACTTTATCATTTGTAGTTAGTGCATTCTAACAATTCACAATCAAAAGTTTTATTTAAAAATTTCACGTTTATCACTTTTTTGATTTTCCCTTTTATTTTGGTTTATGATAAGCAGAAAACAAATGTTGGTCAATCTTTTTAAACAAAAGTTAATAGAAGTTTCTTCGTTTGTTTATTGAAGCAAAAAAAATTTTTACAATTCGATCCTGAGCCAATGGATGATTCTGACTCCATCATTATCAGAAAATAGCATTGATAACTATAATAAATTTAAAGCCAAAGTATCTAAAATTCAATAAAATATTAGAGAATATTTTCCAAAAATTTTAAATATCACTGAGTTTTTTAAATTATATAAACAAAGGTGCTCACATTATTCTTCAATTATTTTTTTACAGATGAAGCTCCTGTAGATTAATGTCCATCTGTCATGAAGCTGTCAACATCTTAAATAAACAATTGCCACAGTGTTAAAATGCAATTGTACAATATTTTAAACAAGTAAATATCTGTATCAAATCAGATTAATTATATTTTACATCAGCTAATATTCCGCAAGTATAGTTTCAGAAAAGTATATTTTTGGAATTCTTTTTAATAAAGAGAATTACATTGTGAGAAACAAGGGCTAAAAATGGCACCAAAATCAGTTTTTTTGTTTGTTTGTTTTTTTTTGTTTTTTTTGTTTTGTTTTTTTTAGCAAAAAAAAAAATCTTAGTCAATTTAAATTAGTTTTGAAATACAGCAAAGCATTTTACCAATTGGAAATATTAAATTTAATCTATTAGTTTGAAATGAAAAAGCTTTAAGAAATTAAAAATCATTTTAAACCTTTGATATCACAAATCTGTGGAGGTATCTATAATAAAGTATTTAGAAAATGTCTTATTTTATATCCTATAAATTTTCAATGTTTACAAAATATATTAAAAGATAAAAACTGTAAACAGTTTCATGTTGTCAACCAAAAAGTAAAAAACTTAAGTATTTTGATATAAATTTATTTTTCATGTCAGTAAATCTTTTAAAAGTATTTCAGATTTAAAATTAAAATAGCACATTTTATCTGATTTTGATGTATTTCTCTTTGTGTGCAAATAAAATTAAATGAAGATATGAAAACGTTGCTTTTGTTTCTTTGCTTGTATTTGGCCTATGTTAATTTCTACTTTGATATTAAAAATAAAAACTTTCTTAAGTAAAGAATGAAAATAGAGAAATAAATTTAATAACTTTAATTTGACAGTGTAATGATTCATTTCTGTTTGAATTTTTGAGATAAATTCTTATACACTGATCATGTTGTCATCTTGGTTGTTATAGTCACAATGCAGGATCATCTTTAACAACTGCATGATTAGCACAAATACCATTAAGATCCAGTATTATAAAAATAAAAATATGGTATTATAGGTTTCTACCAATAACCCATTAATGCCAATCTATCCCATTTTGGGGTTGGTGGTCATTACTCGCAAAACATTAATTTTTATAAAGTCTAACAAAATGACTCCAAGGACTGCCTATAGCAATCATGCCGATTTGTACCTCATATTATCATCAGAAAATTCCACAAACTCTAAATTTAAAAGTGGCTTCCCCGCTTAATTTATAAAAGAAAAATACAATTTAATATTGTTTGAAAATGAAGTGACACATTTACAGTTGTTATGAAACTTTGACATGGTTGTTCAAATTTCAAATCTGCAAAAAATTATTAAGCTGTCTATTTCTATTGCAGATGAAAAAATTTGGCCAGAAATATTTTGGAATACTAAAATTTGTTGCTAATTGATGGAAAATATAACACTTATAGAGAAAATAAAATGTAAATTTTAGTATATAATTTTCATTGTATTTATAACTTGGGCTTTGGTATCAATCTGTTTTCCTTTTTCTTTTCTTTTTTTTTTTTTAATCCATCTCTGTTGCTACAAACAAGCTGACAACAAAATAACTGATGAAATTTGAAGCAAGGGACCAATATGATTTGATATTATGGACTGAAAATTCTGAAAGAAATGGCTTTGTTATTTCTCCCTGTAGACTGCCATTTGTGAATTCAAACCAAAAGAGGCCCATTTATCAATTTGTTAATTGATGCCAGTGTTATATATTCAATAAGCATCATTAATATAAAATATTAGATTTCTTAAAATATTTTAAATTTTAAGACGTAGTAGTGCCTCCTTGCAATATTTTAAACTAAACATATGTAATATTTGCTTTTGATCAGATTAAATAACTTTTAAATCAGTTAATATTTTTCTCAAATAACATTTCAGAAAAGTATGTTTTATTTTTTTTTAAATAATTATGTTGTGTTGATTGATTTATCAATATGGACAATTTTTAAAGATTTTACTGATAATAAAAAAAAAAAAAAACATTCCAATAGGTTTGAAATAAAGCAAAGTATTTTTGTTTATTGGAAATATTAAATTTAATCTATTAGCGTGGAATTAAACCTAAAATAAAAACTTCCAGAAAGATCTATATTTCTGAGATGAGGTATTGTATTTATTTACACTATTCAGAGTGTTGTCCTCATCTTTGTTGCCATATTCATATTTCAGTTGTTGTATGCTGCAGCCTTCTGCAGGTGAAAAATGTTTTTTTTAAAAAAACCTTTTAAACTTTAGGTATTGATTTTCTTTTTTTTTTCTTTTTGAGATACCAATGTTGATATTTAACATAAAGTAAATATTGATATTGTGTTTGACCCCACATTAAAACAAGCAAAACATGCCAACTTGGCAATCAGTACCATTTTGTGCATCTTTTGTACGGTAATTAATAATTGGTTGCATGATAATGAACAAATATTGGATCAGTTCTTATAAACATTATGAAAATAATTGAATTCATATACAATTTAATTAATCAATTATTCATCTATAAATTGTTATTAATTGTTGGAAAATTATATTTGCTGTTGTTTATCCGTCTTTCATTGTCTAACCACTCTAAAGATTTTTGCTAATTAAAACCCTGCAGATTACTAATCAGGGGACAATATATATTTTTGTTCATTATCATGCAACCAATTATTAATTACCGTACAAAAGATATTGCGAGATTTTATTATGTAACGGTAATAGTATCAATAGTGTAATTATTGACAATTATTTTTATATGTATAAAGATTACCATAAAAAATAGTTTGCAGATAAAAGAGAAAAAATTGTAGTAAGTTATAAAGAGAACATTGGAAACTGAAAAAACTTGAACAGAAATCATAGAACAAGTAAAAAAGATAAGGAAAATATTGGCAAGATCCAACAAAGAAAAAAATGTGCTTAAGAACATCTTAAAAAGTGATTTGAGAAATATTAAGTCATAGACAATAAAAGTGGGTTGACTAGCAAGAAACTAAAGTTGGTGTTGTAAACAGGGAAAAAGATGTCAAATATTAACTAAGACATGAAGTCAACCAAACTCTTAACTTCAATTAAACATCATAAAGAGAAATATGCAAGTTGAACAACAAGTATTTTCAGTTAGGATTGTTGACAATCAAATTTTATTGCATATTAAAATTTGACATGAATTTTTCTTAAATAAATTATAATTATTCAAATTTAATTCAATATGATTTTATGCTAAAAATTTATTTTAATAATCGACTGATTATTGTAAGAAGTGCCCAAACAGACTTTGTGGGCTGAGGTAAATCGTAATGATTAAGTGCTAATTTCAAGAAGTGCTCTTGTTTCTGTGCTGGTTTGAAAACCCCCTGTTAATACTTTCTCTAAATTTTAGCAATTATCAGTAAGTTTCTAAGTTCATAAAATGACATTTACCGCTCTGGCTGGTGAAAGCAGTAATGACTGCATTATTGCAATAAATGTTAAGAAATCAAGAAAAGCAAAAATTATTTATTTCAATTTTAGTTCAATGCATATTTTCTGTTTTCACAGAAAAAATTGTGATGTTTGTGAAAATTGATTTGTATTTTTACAGTAAGATTTTCAAACTCTTTGAGATCTTGTAGAATTGCTGATGAATTTGATTATATAGTAAAGATGTTTTTGAAGAATCAAAAAATGCAGTTTTATTCCATTTTATAGTGGCAACATTTTTTAAATCTTTTTTTTCTTTTTTTTAAATTGCAATTGTTTGTTTGTTTTTTTAATTTTATGGAAGCTCAAAATGAAACTAAACTAAAACATTAAGATATGTCCTATGACTAACACATTTCAGCACTGAATGTTAGTTTCTTGATTGTGCTAATTATGGTCTTCCATATTTAAGTGAATTTTAGATAGGAATTTTGCATAGTAAGCATGTGATTGTGATGCTTGACCTTTTGAACAATGTTGCTTGGGAAAATAGATTTTTTTTTCTCAAAAATAATTAATATTTTTACAAAATCTAATTCATTCTTAAATTTACTATTTTTCTATGAAAAAATATCTGGGTCGTTTGCGGCTGATTGTAGTAAGCGACTCAACCAAGATAAACTAGCAGAGCAAATGGCACTAGAAGCTAGAGTAGAAAGGGCTATAAAATCGGGAGATAATGGGGAAATAGCCGTAGATAGGGCAGAGTTGGCCTTCTTGCTTATCAAGAAGGATCAAGATCTGGTAGTTAGGGCTAGATTAAAAAGGATGACTTCCAAGGCAACAAATGTGGCCGCTGAATTGTGAGCTGAAGAAGTTCGGAGTATCGCGGATAGATACATCGCTAGCATCACATTGCCAGATGGGCGTACCATGACTACAAACGATGGCATATGCGAAGGTAACTTCAGTATCAAAATCTTCTATAAAAGCCAAAAATATGTTAACCATAAGCAAGATGTATTTTCTCTTAGAAATATCAAAGAAATACACAAACCTAGTTGACCAGAATAAGAAAATGAAATTATCTACTATAAAAAATTGAAAACAGCTAACCTTATCAACAACAATAACACACCTACAAAATAAAAATTACAGAGAACCACTATTATTTACGAGTTCAAATGCCTATTAAGGAACTGTGTTCCTGATCAAATCAAACTTATAAATAATTATTTTGGTCATATCACTACATGCCTATCAAGATGACTCACATTACCTATCCAATCATAGCTCAATTAGGACTCATTTAAATACACATGGAAACCTACCAAACTACATATATATATATTTTTTTTTTTTAAGCATTTCACCCCGAGCAAGGCAGGAAGCCACTAGCATGCAAGGGGTTACAGAAGATTTGGAGTGAGAGCAGATAGGAGTGATAGAGGAAAGGATGTGGAGAAGGATAGTGGATAGATCAAGGCAACTGGAGATGTCAATTGACATTACATTTAAATAGTTGGAGATTATAGCTTTCAGGGAAACAGGAATAAGGAAGGGAGTTCCACAGGCAAGAGGTGCGAGATATGAAGCTATTTGAGTAGAAGAGACGGCTACATTTAAAAGTTTCAACAGTGAAAGGGTGGGAACGGGATGCCATCCTCATAGGACGTTTGCATTCATGAAGTCTTGGAACCAGCAAAAGCAGCTCATCGGAGAAATTACTGTGAAAGTATTTGTAAAAAAGACAGAGGCGATGCTGTGTCTGTGAGAGAGCGACTGCAGACGAGATGCTAGATCAAAGCCAATTTTTCCACAATAAGAAAACCTTAAAATGTACAATGCCAAAATTTAAAAAAAAAAATTGACAATGACTGAATCTTGAATATAAAGTGGTTTTCCCTTCCCCAATCCAGTATATATTCCAAGCATATTTTCAATTAAAGTAAAGTTCCTTTTTTTATTATTACTTTTTCCTTTTCAAATATTGCTCAGTGTAGAATAAATGAGTGTTGTTTTTCATCATTTGAAGTGAAATGTGTTTATTTAAATTCCACTCACTCAAGTGGATTAATTTGTGGACTTATGCTTATTTCTCCATTTGTGCTGAGTAAAGAATATTTTTTTCATGAACCTTCCTATAATTCATTCTATTGAGTATAAATTCAATGTTTGACTTTAAAATGCTTGGTGTACAAGAAGTTTTTATCAAGTAATGGAATAAGATTATGTTGTATACAAACATCCATAAGTATATATGTATGTACATAACTATATATGAAAAAATTCTCAGAGTTAACCTGTAAAAAAGACAATAGGAAAACTGTATTATTAGCCGTGATTCGTCGAATGTGAACTTTTTCAAGGCAAAAACGGAATGAATTTATTAAAACAAAGTAACTATTAACAACAAAACAAAATGTCTTTAGCAACTAGAAGAATTTAGAAAATGCTATTGTATTCATATTGTCAAGTACTATCACGTGTGGAAATATTGTTTTTATCATTGTGTTGATAAATTCAACCATTTTATTTTTATTTTTTTTTATACCGTTGTGTACCCTTGCTTGGGAGATTAGTAATTCTGTTAGGAAAAGTGATTTGGGGGAAAAAGCCTGGGCATAGATTAATATTTGGATAATATTCAATGGCAGCACTCTCGAGGATTTTCCTTTTGAGTGAGTTATTATTGTGTTGTATATATTTATGTACATTAATTATTTTTTGTCTAATTATGAATAAAAGCATTCAATGTACTTAATATAATACTTCACTATTAGTCACATAGAATGGACATTATTGCGGTGTTACCTTATCATGTAGGCACAGTGGAGTTATGGATAGTGGCTCGGATTAAAAAATCAGGGAGCCGAGTTCAAATTCCAATCAAATCCATTACATTCACTTACATGCTAATACCCTTGGGAAAGGTATGAATCCTCCTCTTCTCCCCACCAGCTATGGGTAAACAGCAGGACAGACCAGGTTCTATAGCCTTGAATGGCAACTAGTCTACTGCAGAAAGAAACTTACTGTGGGGAAAAAAAATCTGCCTCATCAATCATGTATCGAAAGATTCATGATTGCCTGAGCTTGTATCACACATGGTACATAACACAGTGGTGTAAGGGGAATAATCTTGAGAAGACACAAAAGAAAAAGGGACTCTTCATGAGAGAGGGAGAGGACTTCTGGTGATGGGACCAGTGTGTATAGACCTTGGAAATAAACCATGACAATTATTCCTATTCAACATGTTCCTTACCTGCATATCTGAAATAGAAAAACACAACATGGTGTCAGGAGTGTCTTCAGTGAGTAGACTCTAGTATTCCTACCCTGTTTGAAACATTGAAAAAAAAAAAGATTGAAAAGAAAAAGGCAGTGAATTGGGGAAAAAGAAACATGGCCATCCTTACTCAACAGCAACCATGTGTGTCTTTCACTATTCAACCTCCAGAATTGTTCAATTTTTAGAAAGCTACTTGAATAAGAAAAATGGATCTGTCATTTTGAAAGATTCTGGCAAGCAAGTGATCTCCATATTACTACACAAGCAAACCAGCTAAATACCTTAATTTATTGTATAGGAGATCGAGATGACGATAGTCTGCATATTTTAAATTTGTCAAAACTGGAAATAAATGACTATGATACCATTAAATAGGGTTTTCATGCATTTTTTATTGGAAACAAAAACATAATTTATAATCAAGCAGTTTTTAATAGGCGGCAACAGGGACCCAAGAAGATTGTGGATTCTTTTGTGACAGCTCTATGTATTAACTAGACATTGGGGTTTAAAAATGAATTTATCAGGGACCATTTAGTTGTTGGACTTTCAGACATGTTTGCCTGAAAGAATGCAATTAGACAGAAATCCCATGCTGATAAAAGCAGTTGAGATGGCCCAACAGGCTGAAAGAGTCAGGTAACAACAGTGCAATCTGAGGGGAGATAGTCCTACTGAGACATGTTCTGTGGGCAGAATAATATGAAAAGGGAAATCACTGCAAAAATACCAAAACAAAAATTAAAAATAAAAGTCAGAATAGAAGTGTGGAAATATCCCTTACCATCTCAAAACACAATGCCCTTGTCAAAGATGTGACATGTCTTGCATGTGGAAAAAAAGGACACTACAAGCATGTGTGTACATCAACAGCTGTCCATAAGATAACAGAAGATGACAGCAGTTTTCCTGGGAGCAATATCAGCGAGTGGAGACACATGGATGGTTGACCTTAAAGTGGATGGCAGAAGAGTAAAATTTAAGATCAACACAGGCACTGAATGTTGTCTCAGACAAAGTGTTCAACCAGATTTATTGAAATAATGCCCCCAAAACTTGCAAAAGCAACAAAGGATGTGTTCCACTAGATTTTCAAGGGGTTTTGAATATCATACTCTCAAAAGGAAGGAAGAGGACACAAGAATAAGCCTATGGGATTAAAAAATCTGTATATAGCTCTTATTGTGATCAACACGATGCAACTGGTGTCTTCTGTTAACAACATTGACCTGGATATACTGAAAATTCAATACCCAAAACTGAGTAGTGCTTTTGGTAGGTTGCAGAAATCTTACACTATTAAACTCAAACCTGATGCAAAACAATTTTCACTCAAAACACCATGATGTTTACCCACTTCCTTTGTTGCACAAAGTAAAAAAAAGAAATGCAGCCTATGGAGCAGATAGGTGTTATTCAGCAACTGAATGGTATGCTGGAATGGTAGTGGTGATGAAAAAGTCAGGAGACCCTCGTATATGTGTTAACCTCACACAGCTGAATAAATCAGTATGTAGAGAAAAATACATTCTACCATCAATAGAACAAACTCTTAGATCACTCGCTGGTGCCTACATATTAACAAAGTTAGATGCTAACATGGGTTTCTGACAAATTCTGCTAGCAGAAGAGTCAGCTAAACTGACCACTTTTATCATACCTTTTGTTAGATTCTACTTCAAAGAGATACCATCTGGGGTAACATCAGCACCATAGCACTTCCAGAACAGAATGGGCACCGAGGCTACTGAAGATTTGGAAGGTTGTGGTCTGCCATATAGATGATATTCTGATATGGGAACACACTCAGGAAGAACACAACTCAACAAGCAATCTTGTGGAAACTGGAGAAGGTTTGGCTCACACTCAACATGAACAAGTGTGAGTTCTCAAAAAGTAAAGAAAAGTTCCTTCAGCATATTATTTCAGGTGAAGGAATTAAAGCTGAGCCAAGTGAAACAGCTTCCATAAGAGAAATACAGGAACCCACAAGTGTAAGTGGACTTCAAAGCTTCCTGAGGATGGTGAACCAATTGGAAAAGTTCATACTGCAGCTAGCTGAAAAGGACAAATCTCTATGAGACTTGCTTTCTAAAAGAAATTACTGGTACTGGGGTGAAGACCACACTAAAGCTTTCAGTGCATTGAAGGAAGATTTAGTAAATATACTAGTGTTAGCTCTTTAAAATCCAAGCAAAGAGACTAAAGTATCAGCAGATACATCCAGCTTTGGGCTGGGAGCAGTCCTTTTGAAAAAGTGAAGCAAAGAGTGGAGGTCTGTTGCCTACACCTCCAGATTACTCTCTTCAGTTCAGCAGTGGTATGCTCAGATAGAAAAAGAGGCAGTAGCATTGACATGGGCTTGTGAAAGGTTTTGAGATTTTATTATAGGCCAACATTTCTTGCTCAAGACAGACCAGAAACCACTGGTGAGCCTCCAAAGGACACAAAGTCTGGATGTCTTACCCTCAAGAATACAATGCTTTCAGATGAGACTGATGAGATTTTTTATAGTATATTACATGTTGCAGGGAAAAGCCTTGTTACAGCCGATGCACTGTCATGAGCTCCAGTAAAAGTAAACACAAAAAATGCCAACACAGAACTCATGGAGAGCACTAACATATACATGAATTAAATAATGGAGAACCTACCAGCAAGTGTCCCCTACCTGGAAAATTTGTGTCAACACCTTAGAACTAACAACATGTGTGTTCACAGTTATGCAGATGTGCCAGTATGGATGGCCTTGAATACACATATTCTGGAGTGTTGAGAATGTACTGAATAGTATGTACATTCCTAACTGTACAGGATGGGCTTTTGCTTAAGGGTACAAGATTAGTCATTCCGTCAGTACTGAGGAATGACATCCATGATGGTCACCAGGGTATAGTCAAATGCAGGGAGCGTGCATGTCAGAGAGTATGGTGGCCAGGATTAAGCCAGCAGCTAAATGAATTAGTATTTGTTAATAGTGGACTACTCCTAGAAATAGCGAACATCACACTCTCAAAAGCTACAGATGTGACAGTTCATCTGAAATCAATACTGACAATGGTCCAAAATTTGCATGCTGTACATTTTCAGCTTTTGGATTTCAGCATGTAACCAGCAGCCCAAGGTATCCAAAGAGTGACAGGGAAGCTGAATGGGCAGTCCAGATAAACCTTCTGACTAAAGTGACAGATTCATACCTTGCCTTGCTCACATACAGATCAACACTACTTCAGAATGGATTTAGCTCACCTCAGTTGCTGATGGAGCATAAGTTGCACACTAGAGTACCAACTCATCCATTGCAAATGGACCCAGTACTACCAGATATATTATCTATCTATCTACATGTGTGTGTGTGTGTGTGTGTATATATATATATATATATATATATATATATATATATATATATATATATATATATATATATATATATATATATATATATATATTTAGGAAGTGGATTAAATCAGACATATTGTTATTTTTAATTTATTTTGTTTAAAAATTATTTTCAATGGATACTCATATTTTATCCAACTACATCTACAGAAATCTTGCCAGAAAAATCCATATCTGTTCTGTATCTGTAGACAAGACAAGATTTCTCAAATATTCAGGCCGGTAGATGTAGTTGGATAAAAATATTGTTTATCGTAATTCCCCATGATAATATGCATTTTTTTTCTAAAAAAATAATATGCAAAATTAGGGGTGCATATTATACACAACTACAAAAAAATCTTTAATGACTACTTACCTCAAATGCACATAAATTGTCACATTATCAAGACCAATAAATTTCATTGATTTGATTTCTTTGTTTCTTGATTCAATTTATTCTTTGTTAAATATTTCTCAGACCAACTCTTATTCTGTCTACATTTTAGGCACAACTCAACTTCTGTATAATTAACTTGAACTACATAGAGATCCTGTCGAATGCACATTTAGTCGAATAAAAACAAGTTAATGAGTCTGCACAGTAGGCACAATATAGGTATTTCCGTTTCTTTTTCGAATCGTGATGATCAGAAACTTTGATAAATATCTTCAATTACAGATGTAATAAGAATAGGAAACACTGGCTGTAATGAAATTGGAGAAGTACAATTTATAGGGTGTAATTACCAGACAAGAGGTGTGTATTATGCATGAGTAGAAGCACTTTCAGCAAAACTTTTAGGGGTGTGTATTATGGATGAAGGCATATTAGACATGGGGGAAATATGGTAATTAAAAACTGGAGCTTCTACTTGAATATGAGTATCCATCAAAAATAATGTTTCAATAAAATAAATAAAAAATAACTATGTTGGATCCAATCTATTTCTTAAAATAAATTGTCTTTGTTTATGTCAGGATTTGATACAGAACAGATATGAATGTAAATTGAGAAATTACTTAAAATGCAATTGAAATAGCATTTATGTCTGATATTATTATAGCAGCTACAAATTAATACTTTAATAGGTTTATAAATGTTCATTAATCTAAAACGAGGGGGTGCTGAAAACAGCAAAAAGGGAATGACCAAGAGCCATGAATCCTACATGCTATTCCACATATTTGGCCGACATTCTAACACATTGTTTGAAACATTGTTTCTCAAATTTAAAGAATCCTTGTCAAGTCTGTTCCCCAAAAAACTCCCCGACCCGTTTCTGATATTTGGTCATTGTTTGCTGCTATCACCTCTGAAAACTTCCTTTTTAAACTTCTTTTAACACGTAGAATCAGAAAAGAGTCACATGAGTTAAGATCGAGTTAGTAAAAAAAAAAAAGTGGAAGGTTTATGCACTTGTTGTACCCTCCCAGAACTATAATTTAACTCAAATATAAGTGCTCATTTTGACATCCACAGCTCATATGACAAAAACAGACCTTAATTTTGTCTGACTCCACACACTCACATCTGGAATACTGTCCAAAATTACCAGGATTATAAAACATTTTTTGACCAATCAGAAAAAGACTACCAGATTTTTGTAGCAACCATTTCTGACTCACCATAAAGCCAACACTGATTTAACCTACAAAACAGATCTGATCCATGCAACAGATCCCCATGGCAGGCAAGCTTAACCAGGCCATCAGCAGTGACACCAATGTGATGTCTTTGGCCAGCCATGAAACCAGCAGTAACAGAGACTAAATCTCGACTACTACAATGTGATAATCCTAGAACTATTTCTTCCACCAGTCTATCTCACTTGAATACATATGCATGTTGATTTCTCTCATGGGTCTATCTCCTTCAACTATATATTTGTGTTGATTTTTTTCTCATGAGTCTATCTCACTCGACTACACATGCATGTCGATTTTCTCCCATGTGTCTACTTCTGTTATACCATGAACAAACTCTCAACTACATCTTAGCTCCATTTGTTGTTTTGTCACTTCTACATTTTTTTCTTATTAACTATAAGGTCACTGTTACACACTCAAAGTAAATTTTTCAGAACATTTATTGTCTTGCCACTACTGTGATCACATACATTGTTCTGGAAAAAAAAGAAAAATCTTATTCCCTTAAAATTTTTCTTTCCTTCTTTTACTCAGCACAGTAAATCAGAGTTGTCTTCTGCATTAGTTATTCGGATAGTCAGTTTTTTAAAATTGGTACAATATAAGAAATTCTCTTTCTCACTACAATGACTATTTTGTCAGATTTTAGGAAGTGAGTGAATCAGAACTTTAATTTTCATTGGCGGATATGATTAGAGAAAAGCAGTAGAAAATTTTGCCAAATAATTTCATGGTCAATTGTTTATGGACTATATTGTTTCAGCTTTTTATTTCAACTTGTGTAAATCATTTTGTATTGTGAACATATTATGATTCATGGACTACCTTTTTCTCACTGAAAAATACTTTTTTACTTTCATTAATACTTTTATTTAGTTTTCTCATACATTTAAAGACCCAAAAATTTAAGGTAGAGATCAATTATACTTCAATTTTATCTTGCCAAGAAATGTAATATTCAACTGAAGGTTTTATTATTCCATAAATAGCAAGAATGTTTAAAATAGGAATCCTTCAGTGGTATAATTATACTTTCGTATAATGAACAATTGAACAATATTCAAGGCTTTTTTTCTTAATATCTTTCTATTTTTTTGTCAATAACAAAGAAATTTTTATTTTCAAGGATTCTTGTTTCTTGCTGCTGTTTTCTTTTTGATTATCATTTGCAGTTATGTAAAAAATCACTTCTTTCAATAAAAAAGAAAATCACTTTTAATAAAAAAGGAAGTCACTCCTTTCAATAAAATTTAACATAGTTTGATATATTTGTTTAATATTCAACAAGTGCAGATATTCTTTGAGATTTTGTCAAATGATATAAACTATTTTTAATTTATATTTATGTTTCCAGACAGTAAACAATATATAAATATCATTAACAATATCTTTTAGTAACATATTAACTAGACCTGGGATTCCCAAACCTATGGTCATGACCCTTAATAGGTTTTGCGAGGGTTTTTCTGAGGGTTGCAGATGATCTTGTAAAAATGTGTAATTTACAATATTTCATTACCGTACAGAGATGGTTTTCAAATATAGTTTTACTGAGTTGAAAGAATGATCTGGAAACGTTTGACCCCAGTGCATTCAGTGCCTGCAAGTCCTTGCGAATGAATCGAAAGAAAATAAATTAAGGCATCATTTGCACTCAGTTCATCAAAATCCTGTTGAAAAACCTTTGAGTTACTGGAAAGATAAGGAAGTACTAAACAAAATGGAGGCAGATTGATGCTTCTTTGAGTTCAGCTTTTTCTAAGGAGAAAGCTTCTTTGGCATCCTTTGAAGTGGCATGATTAATGGCAAGATGCAGAAAGCCCCAGAACATTTGGAGAGGAATTGGTAAAGTCAGCAGCATTGGCAACTGTAAAAACTCTTAGTGGAGCAGAAATTGTCAAGAAGGTTGAATCTTTACCTCTTTCTGATAATAGCATTAAACATAGAATTGATCTAATTTCAGAAGATATTTTAGCTCAATTGTGGCACTGAAAAAAGCAGGGAAATTTTCTCTGCAGACAGATGAGTTTATGGATGATGCTGGTAATGTTCAACTGATTGTTTGGTACAGGAGAGAATATGACATTCTATAAGAATTTCTCTTCTGTTATACTTTGACAACTACTACAAATGGATAAGAGATCTTTAATATGATAAATGATATTTTAAAGAAACATGATCTGAACTGGTTGAATTGTTTGCCAGTGTGTGCTGATGGAGCTCCATCAATGATGGGATGTTGTCAAGGTTTTGTTACTCACATTAAAGCAGAAAACGATTATGTCATAATAATTCAGTATTTTTACATTGAGAAAACCTTGCCTCTCACCGCTTGCAATCAGATCTCCATCAAGTTCTAAATGATGCCATCTAAATTGTAAATTTTGTCAAGTCCAGGGCTTTAAACTCAAATATTTTTCATAATATGTAAAGAAATGGGATCACATCACCGAGTCTTGCTGTTCCACTCTGATGTCCATTGTCTATCTTGAGGATAGATTCTTGCAGTTATGTAAATGTCCAACAAATTTTCAGTTATAGAAATGTTCACACATAACTTTAATATAATTGAGTCATGTATTTTTTTTTAAAAGAAAAATTTCTTTTTGTTGAATAAATGTCAAAATTTGTTTATTTATAATATTAAGTACTCTAAAAATACCAAGCTAATTTTCACACCATCCTGACAATACATTTCCCTATTTAAAAAAATGTTTATTCATACTTTGTAGAATTGCTTATTTTGTATAAACCCACACACTTGATATTAAGAATAAAACATGAATTTAATGTTAATTTCATGCCAGCAATTCAGAAAAATAGAGATGATTAAAAAGAAAGATGCAAAAGGTTGTGATCGAAGAGTAGGATACATAAATATAATAAATAGATTGATTGTTGTTAGGGAGGGGTGAGTAAATTAAATCATCTTTGAATTTATTCGACAAATATAAACCCAAGAGTCTTTAACTGGGTCTTCCTCAGCAGTCACTTCAGTGGGTATTTAAAAAAAAATAGATAGCATGACTATTTATAGTTGGGATAACAAATTGGCAAAGAAAATGTCAGTGATAAACATTTGTATTTAAAAAAAATATCTCAAAGGAATCTTTGTTCTTCTATTGTAGCAGATATGATTTGTGTATTTGTCAGTTAAAACACACACATTAAAATAATTGCCATTTTTATTAATATGATTTATTTTATTTTTTTTTAGATGGGGGTTAACTTTATAATAGCAACAAAACATCAATTCACAAATCATAAATATATATATATATATATATATATATATATATATATATATATATATATATATATATATATAACACTTTATCGAAAGAGAAAAAGAAAAGTTAATAATATCCAAAAAGAGATTTTCACAAGAGCATATTTTAAAATTTCTTGAATTTCAACATTTTGTTTATCATTTCACTTTTATTTATTATCACTTGCCTTGATAAAGTTGGATGACAAAGTGCGTCAGCAAAAAAACTACATATTATTTTCCTATTGTCTATTTTATTCAATTTGTCTTTTCTACAGATATATTCCGAGGACTTTTACATATATATATTTTTGTAACCTAGGGACGGTTACTAAATAGAATAATCACATGAAGGTTGGTAATGAACAATAATACTTAAGACATGAATAACACATATAAGATTTGCCAGCAGCACATATAGAAAAGTAGTTGACTACTAGAAGTGAGTCAAGTGAATTCCACAATGAATCTTCAACTGCAGGCCAACATACAATATTTACTACTGTATTTATGTGAATGGAGACATACCATTATCATTTTTAGGTATGCTGCAACATATATATATGTACTTTATTTTAGGATATTACATCAAATGGATACATATTATACATTAGACAATGTCATTTTCTAAGAAAAGAGTTATATGCTTTGTGTGTTTCCTACATAAAATTTTTTATAGTTGATAAATAAATAGCTTCTTTAAAAAACAGTAAATAATTTAAATGTGTAGCGATTACTATGTTTTTCCACACCCACATTTTATTCATCTGCGATTAGTTAATAAATCAATACTAACTTTCTATAGGACAATTTAGCCATCGCAGTCGTTTTCTTTGAATTCTTCGGTTTTGAGCTTGCTTGCTTGCTTTGTTAGTACGAATGTAGTGATTGGTTAATTTTTAACCAATCACATGTTTTTAATGCAAGATTAACTTTTCCCGCACTTTCCCTGGGAGCCTATCCTTTTTCCTTAAAAGAGGCGACGTTTTCACAAGTCGCCAGTAAGATCCAGTAAAATTTGCATGTCTACACAAATCTACGATCTTACAATATTGCAAACACAGACACAGAATTTTGTAATATAAAACTATATTTCTCTATGTGACTTAGCCAAGCTCAATCAACCAGGACTCTGTTAATTTCTCTAACACAACACACTTTTTGATCAATTGTATCCTTGTGTTATCTATTCTAACAAATAGTTCCTCGTTCTAATATTGATTCCTGAACATTTTCTCTCAAGAGGACTTTTTTCGGACAATCAATTACAAATCAAAATACAGTTAAAGGGGAACAACTTCTCTCCCTTAATCTATACATTGAATACAATTTTATTGCATGTTTGTCCTTGTATGTTATTCCAATATATACTTGTTGATTCACATTTGGAGTTTTGTTGTTTACTTGAATTATGTACGTTGAAAGTATAATAATATAAATAGTAGTGGTCCATCTACCCCCTGGTCCATTACAATTGGTGACCCCGACGTGATTCCCCCCCCCCAAAAGAAAAACCCCAATTTGTGGCAACAACACCTAAGAATTCAACATACAACACTTCAACTTGGGTTGAAGAATTTTTTCTCTACCACGTGTGTTTCAAAAACTACCCACGACGGCCGACCAAGATGGCAGTGAAGCGATAGTATTGCTCAACCTGCTAACACAATCAATGTGAATGTTTGGTTCTCACAGTTAAACGCCATCTTCCAGGCGAAAAGAATCCACTCCCAAAGGGCAAGCTTTGCCTATGTTGTTGAAAAGCTGCCGCCGAAGGTTGCTTCTGTAGTATCAGACTTGCTAGACAACGTCCCGACAGACAAGCCGTTCGACACGTTAAGAGAAGCCATTATATATAAAAGGGGCGAGTCTGAGGAGCGCCGCATAAATGACCTGTTCAAAACTCTTCAATTGGGCGACAGCAAGCCTACGCAACTATTACGCAAGATGAAAAATCTGCTAGGAAATAATATAATGTCGGATTCAGACAATCTGCTCACCCACACCACCCAAATCCTAGCAACCCTTCCTGAGGATTTAGACTTGATGAAAATGGCTGAAATAGCCAACAAAATCAATGAGGCTAAAGCCCTCAATAGTATGCACATCCACGAACCACACGGCACCCCCGTCGACGACTTTATTAGTAAGCTGAAATAACAAATCAACAAGTCGATTCAGCTGGATCGTCTGAGCAGAGAACGTTCGCCCCCAGCTCACAACTTATACAAGTGATGCCGACATTCCTGATCTAACTCGCAAGGGAGAACGACTAATATCTGTCGGTATCACCGCAATTTCCGGCAGGCAGCTTGGCGCTGTACTAAGCCATGTCAGTTCAAACCCCGGCTGGCATCTACACCTAACTAACAGACAGGAAATGCCAGCCCCAACAGCGCATGAAGACAGCGTCTGCTGTTTGGGGAGACAGAATCAACTGTTTCTTTTTAGTAATTCAGATGACTTATTTTTGGTCGACACAAGTGCTCAAGTCAGTGTGATTCCGCCCAGACCAGGTTTTTCTATGGAGAAAACTTCATACACTTTACGTGCAGCAAATGGTTCTCAAATCCAAACCTTCGGCCAGATTCCAATGACCTTAAACATAGGATTAAAAAGAACATTCCAATGGTTTTTCACCGTGGCGGAGGTAAAATTCCCCACACTCGGCGCAGATTTCCTAGCACATTACAAACTAGCAGTGGATATGCCGAACCACACACCCATCAACCAAACAATGAAACTTACCCACTTAGGAATTACCTCCACTCTCACGTCAACTAAATTATGTATTGGTTTACCAGAGAATAACCCATTCTAACACGTACTGGATAAGTTTCCCTCACTCATTCAACCTTTTACGTACACCGAAACGGTGAAACATATCCCCGTACACAAAATCCAGACATCTATCCCGCCAGTTTTTTCGAAGCCACGGAGACTCAGGCCAGAGAATTTCAGCATATGTTGGATCTGGGCATAATTCGCTCTTCATCATGCCTTTTTGCATCTCCACGCCACATAGTTCCCAAGGCGCAAGACAGGGTGTGGAGACCCTGCGGAGATTATAGACGTTTGAATGCACAGACAATCGCCGACAAATATCCTGTGCCTAACTTGGCCGATTTCACAATTTCTTTACAGGGAACTAAGATCTTCACGAATATAGATCTACGAAAAGCTTTCTAGCAGATGCCAGTGGCCGCAGAAGACATCCATAAGACTGCGATCACAACTCCTTTTGGTCTTTATGAATTCCTCCAAATACCTTTTGGGCTTCGAAACGCGGTACAGTCATTTCAACGTCTGATCGACAAAGCACTTCGTGGTTTGTCGCACTCGTTTGCTTACATTGATGATCTCCTAGTAGCAAGCGCCAACATGGACGAACACGTGCTTCACGTCACACAAGTTTGTCAGCGTTTGGAACATTCCGGCTTAAAAATCAACCCAGACAAATGTGTGTTTGCCGTACCTAAACTAAATTTCCTTGGACATGAAATTGACGGTTCTGGCATCACACCTGTCGCAGAGAAGGTTACAGCTATACGAGAGTTTCCTCAACCAACTACGCTCCGACAGCTTCGACGTTATCTCAGCTTGATAAATTACTATCGCCAGTTCATTCCTAACTGTTCTCACATCCTGGCACCTCTTACCAACTTACTTCGTGGCCAGAGAACACGAAACGTGAAGATAACTCTGTCGGATGAATCTCTTGCTGCTTTTACCAATTCAAGAAATGCACTAGCAAATTTTACTAAACTCAATTATTTACGTGACGACGGAACAGTACATCTTTCACCTACCATTGATCTCTCACCAGAAGCCATAGGAGCTGTTTTAGATCAGCACATGGAAAAAGAGACCAGACTTATTTTCTTTTTCTCAGTTAAACTTATCACAACTCAAAAAAACATACAGCACTTTCTCACGAGAGTTATTAACAATTTACATTTCAATCAAACATTTTTGACTCATTTTAGAAGGTCACGGTATTTACCGACCATAAACCTTTATTTTATGCCCTTCATACTAAATCAGACAAGTATAACCCCCATAACTACAGACAGATAGATTTTATTTCTCAGTTTACATTCTTATTCAACGCCAGTAAGGAACAACTTGACCTCGAATTTGTAGCCGACGAGCAACAACCAATCCTGGATGGATTAGTCATGCTATCACTTTCCTTAACAACAGCAACTAATGAACTGCATATTAACAATTTTTACCACTTTTCACACAATTATGTATATATTCTTCACATTTGATCAAGAGACGCTGTTGACATTTCAATCTTTGTTCTTTCCTTGTCCACGATAATGCTCATAAAAATTTGCTGGTTTAGATAGCGATATATTTTTATCATTCACCTCTGATATATATTCTGAGATTAAAGATAAGTAATGTTTTTGTATTTATGATTTTAAAGTTGTTTCTTTCTTATATGCTACTATTAAAGGTTTGTGATCTGTAAATAATGTGGCATTATGTCCATAAAAGTGTAAAATTGTCAAGTAAACAGATAGGAGTTCACAGTCAAAAGTGTGAAGATTTCATCAACGTTCTGTAAGTTTGTTAGAAAAGAAACTAATAAGCAGTGTGATGCCATCAATTATTTCTTGTAGTTCAGTGCCAACAGCATGAACTGAAATGTTTGATACTAATAGTGTAACCTGAGTTGGGGATAAGTCTTTGTTGATATTTCAGCAAAGTTTTTGCTTTATAACATTGAAGAATCAAGTCCATAATTAGTAAAAGTAATATTAGTAGATTTAGGGTTATTTTTAATTCGCTCAGTGAGAAGAAAAGCAATATCAGCAAAAGGAGGAATCAAGTTAAGGTAAAATCCAACCATACCCAAGAAACTAAATGCCATTTACCTTTTGTTAATATACTTTATTTTAGGTACCTCTGAAGATTTGATAAAAAATGAGCATACCATGAAGAAAAAATTCCTCAAACTTAATAAAAACGAAGTTTCATTGTCAAAATCTTTGTTATTCATAAGAGGAAAAAAATCAGTGTATCAGTGGGTGACCATAAATTAGTATAGAAAATTTTAGCATCTTTTTACTATGAAAAACACATTGATTTGGAAATTGTTACAAAAATCAAATAATTATTGGGTTTTAATAAAACTTTCAGGACTAAATCAAAAATGAATGAAATTATTATAGAAATGTTTCTTTTTTATAGAATCTTATCGCACCCGGCCGGAAGTTACTGCCGGCTACTCAAACGTCTGAAAGCGTCACCACGGAAAACGGAACAAACGCCATTAAGTTCCAGTGACTCAGCGTTTTCAGACATCAAAACACAAAAACAAAACGAAACATAACATACACAACTAAAAATAATGACCAGAAACTAATTCATATACACATGGGGCCTAAATGAAACCCATGTGTACATTCAAAAGTAGAAGGTCATTTTTAGTGAATAACTAAAAGACACTGTTAGCCAAGCTACGATGCTGACCCCGGCCTACATAAACACGGCCAAATTTCTTCCACCAAATCATTCTTGGATCCGGGTTTAAGAGCGGCACGCTCCCCTCACCGCTGACCTCAAGCAGCAGCAGCAGCAGCAGCAGCAGCAGCCAGCCAGCCAGCCAGCCAGCCAGCCAGCCAGCCAGCCAGACCGACCGACCGAGCCCAGCAGCAGCCCAGGTCAAGCAGCAGCCACTAGCCAGCCAAGCAGCAGCAGCCACTAGCCAGACCGAGTCCAACGGCGGTACATGTTTATGCCATAGTCCTTTTCAGGGCTAACGACTACATGTTTATGCCATAGTCCTTTTCAGGGCTAACGACTACATGATTATGCCATAGTCCTTTTCAGGGCTAACGACTACATGTTTATGCCATAGTCCTTTTCAGGGCTAACGACTACATGATTATGCCATAGTCCATTTCAGGGCTAACGACTACATGTTTATGCCATAGTCCTTTTCAGGGCTAACGATTACACATTTATGCAATAGTCCTTTTCAGGACTTCCTGACTACATAGCTTATGCAATAGTCCTTTTCAGGACTACCTGACCACATAGCTTATGCGATAGTCCTTCCGGTTACTACCAAGCTGCATCCCTGGTGACCGTCAACCTAAGGACGAGCAGGTTCCCTCAGCACTGACTGGTCCGCTGCCCTAAAACAAGACGATCTTTCGGGTGGCGCTCCCCGATTTCATTGCGACACAATACTTGTACATACTTTTGCCAAATTGTTAAATAAAATTTGGCTTTGATTTTAAACCCTCGATTTTGTTATCCTTGCTTCGATCGTATTTTCCAATATAAATTTTACTGCTTGCGGGGTTGATAGCACACGCTTGACGGCCCCGCAACAACTGGTGACCCCGATATTTACGATCGATCAAGATGGCAACAGACGAGTGGGAACAGACCTCTCCTATAAACGTTGCAATGCCTCTCTCGAATCTACCGGCATACAACCACCAAAACACCAAAAACTGGTTTCTGCAGTTGGAAGCAATCTTCTCGGTACGGAGGATAACATCGCAACAAACCAAATTTGCCAACGTGGTGCAAGTCTTGCCACCGTCAGTAGCCGACGAAGTGGCCGACATTTTGGAAAACGTGCCCGACCAGGATCCATATACTCGGCTAAAGGACGCAATCCTAAAACGGACCGGCCGTTCGGACGATGAGCTACTCCGAGAACTTTTTACCCACGTTACGAGGGGCGACAGAACACCCTCACAGCTTCTACGCTTCATGAGAAGCCGACTGGGGAAGCACTCAATGGCCGAATCCATCCTACGCGAGCTATGGATGGACAAACTACCCAACACAATTACTCAAATATTGGCGCCAATCGCAGAAAATACACCATTGGCCCAGTTAGCAGACTCCGCCGACCGCATCGCAGCAAAACTGGACCAAGGAGTGTATGCTGTGCAGAATCCAGACTACACACTAACCAAAAACGAAGGGTTACAACAAGCAGTAGCTGACCTGCAACAGCAACTAAAAGACATCCGGATACTCCTCTCCCGTAAACCAAGAGACCCGAGACCGACGACCAACAATTGGCGATAGAGAACACGGAGTACCAGCAGGGATCGACGAATCGACCCAGAATTATGCTGGTACCACCAAAGATTCGGCGACAGGGCAAAACGCTGCTCGGCGCCCTGCAAATATGGATCCAAGTCAAATTCGGGAAACTAAGCAACCGGCGGGTAGGAGCGGCAGAACCCACCGGCAAAAACACACAGAGCCGCCTTTTTTACGTTTGGGACCGACAAAACCACATAAAGTTTTTAGTGGATACTGGCGCGGTAATCAGCGTGATACCCCCCAGAGAACAACAAGACCGAAAGGCGACCCTATATAAGCTCCAGGCGGCAAACGGCTCGACAATCGAGACATATGGAACTAAGACGCTGACTCTTAACATCGGCATGCGGCGTGATTTTACCTGGACTTTCACCCAGGCAGATGTAAAAACGCCAATACTCGGAGCAGATTTCTTGGCCCACTATGACCTCGCGGTACATATGAACACAAGGACGTTATCGGATAACACTACTAACATTTCGGTTAAAGGTACCCTCTCCCGACACAACACTACGGGAATCAGCGTAACAACTTGCCACGGGCGAGAATACGTCGAGATCTTGAATAGATACCCAGATATCATTCAACCACTCGCGGGCACCGGTCCGGCAAAACACCAAACGCAGCACCACATAAAGACCAGTGGACAGCCAACATTTTCTCACCCACGACGACTCCCTCCTCATAAGCTTGAATACGCCAGAAAGGAATTCAACAATATGCTGGAGGGCGGATTCATACGACCCTCCGATAGCCCATACGCCTCTCCCCTACATCTCGTACCGAAACCTGGAAGCACGGACTTTAGGATATGCGTCGACTACAGAAGGCTGAACGCTACAACCATACCCGATCGCTATCCAGTCCCTCATATACACGATTTCGCCTCAGGGTTACAGGGCACTCGCGTCTTCTCAAAAATCGACCTCACGAAGGCTTACCACCAAATCCCCATATCTCCGGAGGACATCCCAAAGACCGCTGTAACCACTCCCTTCGGCCTTTTTGAATATATCAAAATGCCCTTTGGCCTGAGGAACGCAGCACAAACCTTTCAACGTTTCATGGACGAGGTACTGCGTGGCTTAACGTACGCATATGCCTACATCGATGACATCCTGGTAGCTAGCACGGATGAGAACGCTCACAGGCAACATCTAAACGACGTCTTCCAAAGGTTAGCACAGTATGGACTCCGGCTGAACACCGACAAATGCACGTTCGGGGCATCTGAGGTGAACTTCTTAGGTCATCACATCGACGCAAACGGAATCACACCGTTACCGGAGAAAATCGACGCAATAAGAAATTTCCCTACGCCCACATCCATAAAACAAATTCGGCGGTTTATCGGTATGATAAATTTTTACCGCAGGTTCATCCCCAACTGCTCGACAATTCTTTCCCCGCTGACAAACCTCATAGAGCGAAAGAACAAGCAAATTATACTAGAAGGAGAAGCCTTGCGGCAAAGATAGCGCTGATAAGATTCACGAAACTCTCATTCATTGAAAACGACCCGGAAACGAGGATCTTCCTCACAACAGACGCTTCCGACGTTGGAATAGGAGCAGTAGTGGAGCAGCAAGTTAATATGGAGAGAAACCCGATAGCTTTTTTCTCAGCTAAACTCTCCGCAGCCCAGAGAAGATACAGCACCTTCTCACGAGAACTCCTGGCTATCTACCTGTCCATCCGTCATTTCCGACATCTCCTAGAGGGCAGACATTTCACAATTTTCACGGATCACAAACCGCTGACCAACGCGATGAATGTCAGTGCAGACAAATATACATCCCGTGAAACACGTCACCTCGACTACATTTCACAATTTACGACGGACATCAGACACGTCAAAGGAAAGAGCAATACCGTCGCAGACACATTGTCCAGAACAGACGTCAATACCCTGGATAACGATATCTTGAGCCAAGAGCTGATAGCCGACAAACAAAAAGACGACACGACGATACCTGACCTCATCAAGGAAACTTCGTTGAAACTGCAGGAATTCCCGTGTCCGTTCAGTGACAAAACCCTTTTCTGCGACACCGCGCTGGATACTCCGAGACCATACTTTCCTCCATCTCTCAGAAAGAAAGTATTCCTCCATCTCCACAATCTATCTCATCCGAGCAAGCGAGCAACCGTCAAGCTTATCGCCGAGCGATTCGTGTGGCCTAATATGAAATCAGACATTAGGAATTGGGTCTCAACCTGCATACAATGCCAAAAATGCAAAATTCAGAGGCACACAAAATCACCAGTTGGAACATTCGCCACACCCGACGCACGTTTCTGTCACATCCACGTTGACCTCGTCGGGCCTCTGCCAATGTGCCAGGGGTATCAATACCTTCTAACAGTCATAGACCGTTTTTCGAGGTGGCCAGTCGCAGTACCGATTAAGGACATTTCCGCCACCACAGTTGCTAAAGCTATCCTCGCCAACTGGATTACGAACTTTGGCGTACCCCAAGTTCTCACTACAGATCGAGGACCACAATTTCAGTCCTCGCTTTTCCGAGAATTCTCTCAACTTCTGGGTGTCAGGCACATTAAAACGACTGCTTACCACCCTTGCGCAAACGGCCTCGTCGAAAGATTTCATCGATCCCTAAAGGCGTCCTTAGCAACCAAACTTGACATACATAATTGAGTCGACAACCTCCCCATGACTATGCTCTCTTTGCGGAATACCCTCAAAACCGATTTAGGGTGTTCGACAGCGGAACTCGTGTTCGGCATGCCTCTCTCCTTACCAGGACAATATTTCCACATTCCGCAGAACTCGTGCACAACCTCACCAAGTTCTTTTGTGCAGGATCTGCGCCACAGAATGGCCAAACTCACATATACACCCCCACGACAACAAACCACAAGCTCATACTTACCACAGAAACTGGATAGCTGCGATTTCGTTTTTGTCAGAAACGACGCCGTAAAAAAAACACTCACACCCAGCTACCAAGGTCCTTTTAAAGTTTTGAAGCGTTCCGAAAAATTTGTCACGATCATGCGCAGCAGAGACAAAGATACAGTCTCTATCGACCGACTCAAACCAGCCTGGTTAGAGGAAACTCCTCCCGACGCAAAACTCCCATCAACGACGGAAGTTGAAACAACCACACCAGTCATACGAACAAAATCAGGCAGAAGAGTTCATTTTCCATCCAAATTGAAGACCTACATTTTTTTTTGAATTGATCATGATCAATTTTCTAGAAAGGGGGCCTTATCACACCCGGCCGGAAGTTACTGCCGGCTACTCAAACGTCTGAAAGCGTCACCACGGAAAACGGAACAAACGCCATTAAGTTCCAGTGACTCAGCGTTTTCAGACATCAAAACACAAAAATACAAAAACAAAACGAAACATAACATACACAACTAAAAATAATGACCAGAAACTAATTCATATACACATGGAGCCTAAATGAAACCCATGTGTACATTCAAAAGTAGAAGGTCATTTTTAGTGAATAACTAAAAGACACTGTTAGCCAAGCTACGATGCTGACCCCGGCCTACATAAACACGGCCAAATTTCTTCCACCAAATCATTCTTGGATCCGGGTTTAAGAGCGGCACGCTCCCCTCACCGCTGACCTCAAGCAGCAGCCAGCCAGCCAGCCAGCCAGACAGACCGAGCCCAGCAGCAGCCCAGGCCAAGCAGCAGCAGCCACTAGCGAGACCGGGCCAAGCAGCAGCAGCCACTAGCGAGACCGGGCCAAGCAGCAGCAGCCACTAGCGAGACCGGGCCAAGCAGCAGCAGCCACTAGCGAGACCGAGTCCAACGGCGGCACCGGCAGCAGCACCCCGCGTACATTCTTATGCGATAGTCCTTTTCAGGGCTAACGATTACATATTCATGCCATAGTCCTTTTCAGGGCTAACGACTACATGATTATGCCATAGTCCTTTTCAGGGCTAACGACTACATGTTTATGCCATAGTCCTTTTCAGGGCTAACGATTACACATTTATGCAATAGTCCTTTTCAGGGCTAACGATTACATATTTATGCCATAGTCCTTTTCAGGGCTAACGACTACATGTTTATGCCATAGTCCTTTTCAGGGCTAACGATTACACATTTATGCAATAGTCCTTTTCAGGACTCCCTGACTACATAGTTTATGCAATAGTCCTTTTCAGGACTCCCTGACTACATAGTTTATGCAATAGTCCTTTTCAGGACTTCCTGACTACATAGTTTATGCAATAGTCCTTTTCAGGACTACCTGACCACATAGCTTATGCAATAGTCCTTTTCAGGACTACCTGACCACATAGCTTATGCGATAGTCCTTCCGGTTACTACCAAGCTGCATCCCTGGTGACCGTCAACCTAAGGACGAGCAGGTTCCCTCAGCACTGACTGGTCCGCTGCCCTAAAACAAGACGATCTTTCGGGTGGCGCTCCCCGATTTCATTGCGACACAATACTTGTACATACTTTTGCCAAATTGTTAAATAAAATTTGGCTTTGATTTTAAACCCTCGATTTTGTTATCCTTGCTTCGATCGTATTTTCCAATATAAATTTTACTGCTTGCGGGGTTGATAGCACACGCTTGACGGCCCCGCAACAATCTTGACAAAAAAATACTTTTTTATCTGTTACCTGCCACTTACTTAATTTTTTATTTCAAGAAATTCATTTTCATGGGGCCTAATGTTTATATTATATATAAACACACATCTTTGGAGAATTTAAATCATCAATTTGTTTTTTTGTTTTGTTTTTTTCTTTTCAAAATGATGCCCCATGTTACAGGAAAATTGCTCAAAATCATAATTTTTTTTAAATGCAATAAAACTAAGATATTAATTAATTAGAAAAGCTATATAAAAATATATATTATGGACACAATTGTCATGAGAAAAAAGAAATTTTTTTTCAATGAATAAATTTATAAAGTTTTAAATCTTTTAAAATTATGTATTAATTAGTAGCAGTTAGATGATATTGTTAAGTAAAAACTATATTTACTAATCATAACTGGAAAAGTTTACTACTATTTAGCAACCCCCCAATATTTTAAAAAGAATTTTAAAAAATTTTGTGTCTGTATAAACGTGCTGATTTTTGTAAATACAGACGTCTATATATATATATATTATCAGAAATATCAGTAACTGCAGTACATTTAAATCCAAATTACCTAAAATTCAATAAAACATTAGATTACTTAAAATATTTTCCTAAAGATTTAAGATTACTTGGTAGTTAAAAAAAAATAATATAAAAAGGCACTCATGGTATATTTGTGAAGTAAATTTTATAGATACGTCCTCCATAGAAAAAATTTCCAAACATAAGTCTATTGAGATACTTGTTAACATCTTATGAAAACAGCAATCTCTGTGTGAAAAAATGCTTTGCTGTGATATTTTAAACTAAAAGTAAATAATATTTGTTTCAAGTCAGATTAATTAAACTTTAAATCAGCTAATAATCATCAAGTAAAATTTTAGAAAAGTATATTTTATTTTTGAAAGATTTTTTAATAAAAAAGAATTAATTATGATGAGAGATTTGTAAATATGGCTAAAATCATTCCAATTAATTTAAATTAAGATACAGCAAAGTATTTTGCTTATTGGAAATATTAATCAATTAGCTTGAAATTTAAAAGCAAAATAAAAGCTTCAAGAAAGATTTTTCATTTAAAAAACTTAATTTTAAGTCTGAGGTATCTCTTTTCTTTGGAGATACCTACTTTATTTAATTATCTTTTAGGTTAGTGGTTAACACATCCAGTTCATTTTTTTATTTTTTTATAATAGCAACTGGGCCACTGATGGCAACACCAGTGGTCGACAGGTGGGCCTCTAGCGATCCACCTGTGGTAACATTACCAAGAGGAACACACTGGAAATTCGACAGCAGTTCAACAGTGGTGAACAGTAGTGGCATGCCACCCAGTGGTAGATCGGTGGTTTGCAAGTAGGAACAGAAAACCAAATTACAAATGATTTACACACACACACACACAGACACACACACACACATATATATATATATATATATATATATATATATATATATATATATATATATATATATATATATATATATATATATACCCAAGTGTGGGATTGGTATATACGGAGTAAATTCCAATAACCAACAATTATTATTCTTTAAAGAGTGCTCAATACAGAGTAGACCAGATATAATCATTTATTTAAATATTATAACATAAATATGTTATAAAATCACTACAAAAATAGCCATTTCGTTTCGACACATCCAGTGTCTTATCAAGTGATGATGTTGAATGTAGAATAAATGGTTTTTAAAACAAAATTCCAAATTCCTTAACGGTCCTTCGCTAGGGGTAAACGCTGTAACATAAGTCAGAATGACCAATCAAAACGCAAGTATATGGTGATTCAAAGAGCCTGACCACGAAGCAAGGTTATCGCTGGGGGTGTGTGAAGCAGGGTAGAGAGATATGGTTGAGCTAGCCGCAACACCTCGACTCCTTCCTCCCCAAATTCTTTTGAGGAAAACCAGGGATCGACCCCAGACCTGTCAACGGAATCCGTGGGAGGGTGATAGGTCAAAAAGACACAAATAGATAGAGAGGGCTAAAGAAATTGTGATGAGGTGTCATTAGTTTTCTTTTGAATGGACGTTGTTTTTTCCTTTTTACCCATACACATACCTACTTACACACACATACCTACTTACACACACATACCTACGTATGCATACATATATGTATATGAATCAAACATATAGACAGACATTTATAATTACACGTATATAAATGAAAAATTTCTGTTATAACAGTAAGTGCATTAATAGAAAATGTTTTTTAATGAAATTACTTTAAAGTAATTCAAAAAGATAGACTCTGTTATATCTAAACATGATGTTGTTTTGGCTTCATTTTAAGTGAATGCTTTTTCTGATCGACCAGTTGGGTATGGCTGCTAGTATTATAATAGTAACAACACAATTAATAGAAAATCTTGTAAATCTAGACACAAATACAAGAAAAGAACAAATCAAAGAAGTCGTAAAAAAATCTCTCCTTGTTTTATTTATACACTCTAAAAATAACATCCATTCATCTTCCGACATCTGATATGTAGAGGTAGGAAAAATGATGGAAACAGTTGAGTAGTGAAAGTTCTAGCAGTTACCATTGGTTGCTTTAAATTCATCTGAAGTGAAAATGTTGAGTGAGAGACAACCACAAGCATCAACGAGGGAAAAGTTTCATGTTATCAAGAATAATTAAGAAATCATTTCTTAAAAAAGGGAAAAAAACAAAAATAAAACATTCAGCACCAAATGATGGAAATTAACCTTTTCACTACATTACCAGATATAATATGCCTATTAATTGACTCCTTTTCTTTCAATTCAAATCTGCCTATCAGTAAATTCATTTTAGCTTTAGGATTGTATAAATGGATTTTTTTAAGAAAAGTTTTGGTTTATGGCATTACAACAAAAATGACCAGGAAACAAAAAGTGGTCTTAAAGAACCGTGAATAGCTTAAAGGGAGTAAGTGAGAAAATTAATTTGTACTGTAAAAATACCCCTGAGGACAGTAGATTAAAATAAATTGTGTTACACTTGGTTCTCATATAATTTGAAATATGAATAATGTGGATTTTAAAAAAAAATTTCTAAGTGAATATTTCTAATAAGTATCATCGAGTCAGATTTTAAGTTATATAACAACAGATTTATTCCACTATATATATTCATGATAACTAACACTTGTGGTAGAATGTAAGGTTTTGTCTTGTACTCAAGCATTAGAAAATATCAAAGAAATTATAATTTTTTTTGATAAATTGTCAAAATTATTTAGTCCTTAAGTAAATGGAATTGAATAATTAAAATTACTAGTCAACATTAGACATTAGGTCAGTATAAAAATGGTTACAATCTTTGCAAGAAAAGAAATAGGATTTTATATAAAACAAACCTGACTTAAGGAAGTGGAGTATATTTATAAAGATAATCAATTTGAAATTGATGATAAAAACAATGTTCATTGCTGATATTGAGTGAGGATCTATATACATGAAGATGACAAATTTATTCTGTTGTTATTATTATATAATGATTATATTATTATTATTTATATTATGATATAAATAATAATAACCAAAGTTTTATAAAAGAATTGTAGATATCTTTAAAAATGTAGATGGGAATTCGGTTGGTTTGAATGAAATCTGTGTTTCTTATTTAATTCTCTTGATTAATGACAGCTATGAATGAATATAAGAAATTTCAAACACAATTCAAGGCACTGAATGATCTAGGAGAGGTTTAAACTATCATCCAATAGTAAAAAAGAAGAAGTCAATATTTCTGAGTAAATGAAGAACTTATTCCATTGGAAATGTTTTTAAAGACAAACTGCCTGAATTGCATATTTTTGCCTAAACAATCAAGTTGCTATAAATTTCTGATGAATCTATGCAAAGGTTTTAAGGAAAAATGTTTTTTTATAAAAATCAAAATCATATATTGCAGTTGTTGGTTGTGAAGCTGGAATGAGAATTCATATGAAATTAGGATGTAACCAAAGTTTTTTAACAAATCTTTTTTTTCCCAATAACTATATTAGTGTTTTGTTGTAGTCTTAAAATAATACTTCTATATAAAATCAAGCAAATGTTTCACATGACATTAAATACAATGAATTACTGAAGCCTGATTAACTAAGCTGTTAATTTATATTTGGATGAGCAAAAAGAAGAATTGTTTAGGCTGCACATATTTTGATTCAAGTCTAATTTATATTTCTATTCCGAACTCAGATCACATTAACATTTTAAAAGAAATGGAAATTTTGCTAGAAACTTAAAAAACATTCTTGCTTATAATTTCTTTTTCACTTCATAATGGCAGAAAATAATCTACTTTGTCCTGACTAGTGCACTTACCTTTACAAATTTCATGTTTAGTTTTTACTTTTTATGGTTTCCAAAATTGTACATGAAAATTTCAGAGCTAAAAAGTTTTGAAAAAAACTTAAAAAGGAGCAACACCAATCTGAGTTTGTGCAAAAGAAATTAAATCTACACAAGCTAAATATATTTTCTAGGCATACATACATATAAACATAGTTTTAGTGTATACACACACACAATTGTTGACAACACAAGCAATAAACAAAAATTAAGAGTTCTTTGATCTTTAATTTTTTTTTTTTCATTGTTTACATATTTTGGTTAAGAGAAAATTACAAATCATTAAAATTCAACATGGAAGATTTGGCTGATTTTTAAGAAAAACACACACACACACATATATATATATATAATTGGACATTGAAGTCAAAACCCAGAAGTGATAGTCTGTTTCATGCTTATACACAATCATCAGGCCATATGCATTATGTTTTTGCTCAGCTATTTATATATACAGGTCAGTGAGGGTTAGTGAGAAGTCTGTTGTATTGTTCTAATGGCTATGTTTGAATTATTCTAGGATCTATTGGGTGGAAATAATTATGGATCTGTTTGCATTTTTTTTTTGTGGGGGCTATTTAGTGTTGTTTGTCAACTTTTGTATTTTTTATTTCATTGTTAGTTGTTATTATTATATTTACTTATTTTAATTTTTTAGTTTTCAAGTAACAGTAAAAATTTGTTTTTGTGTCTTCATTTTGAGAAGAGTCAGTAGTTTATTTAGTAGTTTGTGTTCATCTGGGATGGTAATTATAGCTATTTTCTCCCCTAGAGTTTGCTTTTTGGATTTATTGTTGTAGACTAATGCCGTTTTTCTTATTTTCCACATTTTTTAGTGTGTTTTTTTTTTCTCTCAGATATGTTTAGAAAGTATTGTGCTGTTCATGTAGTTACTATTTTAAAGGATGTTTTGTGTGCATAGTTTCTTTGTTTCCAAAGTGGGTGTTGATTTCAGTGACCACTTTTATATATACATATGCTCTATCCCTGATATTGAGCACTTTAATCGATAAATATAGCATATCTTAAAACTATATCATTTATATATATGAGAATGGGATAGAGAGAAGGTGATGAAAAGATTTCCCACATATTTTGGTTGGTGGGAAGATAGGCTTCTTGGTCAAGTTGAGAACTTTTCAATAGTTATATATCTACTGATACTAAAGCACTCCTATTCATAAAATGAAGTTAAAAAGTATGATTTTAATCAAATCTAAATTTTATTAAGCTTATCAGTGTTTTTCCTTAAAAAACATTTTGTCTTCTGAACAAAATTAATATTTTTTTGTACTTTAAAATTTTTCTCTGAAAGTCAAATTAAGTTTAAATTTGAATTGCATCTGTTACAAACATAACTCACTAATCAATAAATTGCATATATTTAATAATCTTTGTCTCAAATATGGATTTAATAAAGTAATTATGAAAATATAAAAACAATTATCTATTCTTAAATTTATCAACACAAACACTAGATTGATTTATTTCCAATAAAATATTTTTGCAAGAATAGTTAAAGCCAGATACAAATAAAAAGTTTAATATGAAATAATGTAATTTTTTTTTCTTTAATATAGACAGCAGAGTGGAGAGATCAAATTTAAATTTCGGATCAGACAAGAAACACTGTCACAAATTCTAAAACCTTATTTAATTGGCCCCCAGAAGTGTCTTGTCTATATGGATTGGTGATGTTAGTGTCAGTTTTTTTTAATCATTTCACACCATGCAAGGCAGTAAAGCCACTAAGACACAATGGGTTACTGAGTGAAAGAATAAGTAAAAAGAGAAACATTATTAAGGAGCAACAAGAGAAGAGTAAGCAAGAAGACAGTAGATAATGGTAGAGGTTGCATTTCAATCTTTGAAGATCAAAGTTGGCTGGAAAGCATGGAACCAGAAGAGAGTTCCACAAGCAAGATGTGTGAGAAAAGAAACTGTTAGCATAGAACTTGCAGTTCCATCTAGCCAATTCAAGTGTAAATTGATGAGACCTTGCCACCAATCTAGTACTGCACTTAAAGTTTAGATAGCATAGCGAAGAGTTCATCGAAACAACTACCATTGAAATATTTGTATTAAAGGCACAGAGAAGCTACATTATGGTGGTAGGAAAGTGACTGATGCAAATATGTCGGGTTAGGACCAATAATATTGCTGATATTTCTTTGTAGTTTATCAAGAATTTCTAAATATACAGCAGGAGCACCAGATGATATCTGGCAGTAACATTCAAAGAATGGTTGAATGGTAGACTTATAAATATGTAAGATAGATTCATCTAGCATGACACAGTGAACCAAATTTCTTATCAGCAGACCTAGCAATGGATTCAATATAATCTTTTCACTTCAGAAGTCACTCTCCTGAAGGTCAGCATCAGCCATGCTGATGGGAGGCCAAAAGGAGTCTCAGATGATTAACAGAGAGAAGTTTAATTTGGAAAGGCATTAAAGTTAACATCAAACTGATTAGACTTCCTATTGAGACAGGAGTAAATTATTGTGTCATCAGGAAGGTCATTGATGAAAATTAAGAATAAAGTAGGTCCAAGAATGGAATCTTGGGAGAAACATGCATTCTAATTCTGTCCAAGCAATGGTGAGATAAATCTGAAAGGATGTCCTATATTCCCAATGTATTATTTCTAATTTTAATTTATGATGCTGAGGTCAAAGGTAGGAATCAGCATGTAGTAGCCAATATTCAGAAGGATGATTTGGACAGGTGCATTAAAAGATCTGGGTCACCAATAGCTATCAAGATATGTTCTCAGTACTGAGCAAGGCTCACTTTGATTTTCATCTTAAGGTGAATGAATTTATATTAAGCACTTCCAGTCATCCAAATGGCTTTTAGGCATAATCAGTCTTTGATGTTTATATCATTTATTTAAATAAGGAATTGCTTAAGAAGTCACTTGTTGCCAAGTAAAATAAAACAATTTTTTAAGTCAGTTGATAAGCTCTGGTTTCTTTGGTAAAAATAACTTAATTCAAGTCAGTGTTTAAGTTTTAAAATGCATGGTACAAAAATTGTACACATCGATATAATAATTATACAAGTTATTTTTTGGTTTCCAAAGATAGAGATATTAGTAGCATTGAATATAAGGAACAACTGGATGTATATAACTCATTTCAGTGGTTACGGGCTTAGGAAAGATGTTTATGAATCCTATGCTTTAATTAAAGTCCACTTATAACTACATGAGCTGTGACAACCTCTCTTTACAAAAAGGTGTTTATATAGTAATTATTATTAATAAAGTTTAATATTTATTTTTTTAATTTTGTGAAGCAACTTTTAAATTCTTTACTAAAATATGCAAAATAGGTTTCCAAGCAGATAAATAAAAAAATTAAAAAATCAGTTACTTGTTAACATACGTTCACTGTCAGCAGAAATACTATTCTTCTGTATTTCAGCATTTATCATCACACAATATTCTATTGTTTGCAAATAAAATTGGGGAAACTTGTAAGTCAAGAACTAAAAATATTTGAAAAATTCTTGTTTATAAATGAGAGGATCAAGCCTTGCTATGAAGATAAACTTTCTTACCAGGTTTCAGATTCTTTTTTTAGAATTAGAATTTTTGAAATTGCTTAAAGGAAATAGATTAAAATAATCATTTTCAACAGAATGATTAATAACTATAGACACATAATCTAATATCTACGTTGCCTTTTGGAAAAGATTATCTCTATAACAAAAATTGATGTAACTTCTTTTTATACTATCATTTTATAACATTCAAAATACTAAAAATTGCTATAAGATTTCAATTACGAAGCAAAGATCTGTCAAAATAAAAAGGCTTCCTAACATAAAATTATGTTGACTTTTTATTAGTAAAAACTGCTTCAGGAGGAGATTGATGAAGTTTTTCTGTAGCTGTTAACCTCTCAGGTTAAAGTAACATTCTCCTTAACCCTTTCAATTAAAGAGACAAGTTAGTATCTTTTGATTATCAAGTAAATGCTAAATTAAATCAGTTAAAGAATAGTCAATTTCAGTATTATGTACATTATTCGGACTATTGTCCTCATATTTATGACAATGTTTCGGCTGTTGTACGCTCTGGCCTTCTTCAGGTGGTTGGAATGTTGAACTGAACCCTTTATTTTGCTCACTGGGGTAGACTGTTCTAGTTCCACGTGCAATAGATGTCAGTTATCTCCTGTTAATTTCCCTCTGAAAGTTCTTCCCTGTCTTAATCGGGTATTGAACTCACACTCCTATGGCATCCTGGTTCTAACCAACACCTTTATCCACTGTGCCATGTGTCCTTGTAATGTAAATAGTCAATTTGTTTTAATTTGATGAGTTATCTAAAAAGTAATCTCCCCTGTTACATCTCATTGTTCATGAGGTATCTATTAATAATAATATGAAAATCAATTTTTTTGTAAAATTGTAATTAAGAGAAATTCAAGGAAAATAGTATTCTGGAAATGTCATGTTTTGTCAGTTACTGAGGAAATTTATATTGCAAATGTATATACTATAAAATGAAAATAAAGAAACAAGAACAAAATTTTTCAAATTTAAAAAGTTGTTATTTTCGTACATTATAAATGTTTACCGTATTTTCTAAAACTTTGGCCAGATTTCTAAGGCCAAGAAATTCCTGAATGGAAACAATAGCCATTGAGTAAAAAGTTTATGAATTTACATCTCAATATTTGTAATGTATCAAGAATGAATGGTATGAACAAGTTTGAGGTAGAATATGCAAGATTCAGGACAAAATTTTTCTTCTAGAAAAAGTAGGAAATTTTATTAAGTCAAGTGTGATTTCAGGTACTCCTAAATTACTGTACAAAAGCCTAAACAAGTATAAATAAAAATTTGATTATTAAAGATTCTAATAATGCAAGCACTGATTTACTTCTGGATATTAGAAAAGTTCCCATGTCAGAAACATTCATCATTGTTATGAAGCAATAATCAGAAGATTTTGTATGACTTTCACTAACAAGTAGGGAATAGAAAACAATGATTAAGAGAAAAGATAATTAGATGAACATGACAATAAAAGCTTTCAGGTGAGAAACTTAACAATATTCACAAAATTTTACTGTGTCCAGAATTGCCTTTAAGAGAAAACTTTGTGCTGAAATTCTGAATGTAGTAATTTAAGGAAGATCAAATTAAAAGTGTAAATAGGGATAAATATCTAAAATCCTTCTAATCTATTTCCTCTTATAACATTTCAACTGAACTGTAACTTGTAAAAACATTAATAACAAAAATAGAATTTAAAGAATAAAAATTTGAAAAAAATTAATCAAAAACATGTACCATTTATCAGAGTCTTTATTTTATCAAATTTATATCAAACAACAAATTTGATTTTTTTGTACAGTAAAAGTTTTGGTTTCAAATTTAATACTTATTGAAGAATAAAATAAGTAGCAAAATTTAGCATAAGATACACAAATCCAGAGATAACAATCTGGATCATTTTTTTTCTCCTGTTTTTTTTCTTTTCTGCCAGCATTTCCTGAGATTCTTTGAATCCAATTGACACTATTATTGTTATCTTTGTCATAAGGCACTTACACGTTTAGATCAGAAAATGTTTCTGGCAATTCCTTTATGGCTGCTTGTAATTTGAAGGATATAAAATGAAAATTTAAGCAACTTTGAATCCATATCCAATATCAATGGAGGACTGTGTAATATAATCTTGGCATTAAAAACTCATTAAATGCTAGTAGCTTTGAATGATTTGCTTTTTTTAAAAAAAAAAAAAAAATGAAATCACTGATTCTCATATTTAATAAACATCCTGGCAAATTGCTGCTTACTTAAAATTGTTTGTAACAGTAAGAATAATCTAAACACTAGGATTGCAAACTTAGGTTTTCCTAGATTTGCAAATATTAAGTCTGAGCTAAGCTGAAAATATGATTGGACATGAAAAATTTGCATCAAATGAATTTTCTTTATGATCATAATCTCCTCAATTTGTCAGAACAAGTTGTGTCTTAACTATCAGACTGGATTGATAAGATTCTTGAAAATCTGGGTCATCATTAATGAACAGAGCCCAGTTAGATACCTAATAATAATTGCATATTTACATTTCTTTTTTAAATAAAAGCGAAAAAAACAATTATTAGTTTGTTGCTGAATAGATATTTGGGAAATCACTGGTTAAAATCAAGAATATACTTAAAATGTCACTCGGAATGATGTAATTTATCTATAGACTTTTTTTTCACCATCAAAATGCTAAATAAAGCTTTAAACTGCTTTCAGCTATTTTAAGTAAAAGTTTAAATTGACCACATAAAGAATTGCCAAATTTAGTTTCTTCCAATATTTTAATCATTTTTTACACTTCAATTGTATATATAAAAAAACAACTCAAATGATTTCTAAAAAGAAACACCAAAATAATTTTAATTTTTTTTTTTTTATCATTTCTATTGAGAAATGATTTTTAAAAAATGGCTGACCAAAGGGAGAGCAGCCTCAAACATGCATATAAATAGATATACATCACCCAGCTTGTCAACAACAACTGGTGCCACTTTCACAAGAATATGTTATCAGTAGTAAGCTAGCAACAGCATCTCTAAGTTTTGTGAGGAGAATAAAATTGACAAGACAATCATGAAAAAAGTCAAGGATTCCCAGTTCTGACATTTGATAAGTTATTAATTCAGACATATTTAAATTTTAATTAGTAACTCAGAATAAATTTGAAACAGTTGTTCCCTGATATTTGGCAAATTTATTATTCATATTTAAAAATTCTCTTTTGAATTATAACTTGTAAAATTGTAAGGAGCTCAGCTGATAGATACAAATACAACAAATATCTGTTTGTTTTAATAGCATTTAATATGTAAATATTTTATACAAAAATAATCGGATTTAATGAAGTAGAGCAAACAGACTTTGTTCTTTCATAGTAGTAAAAAAAAAGAAGAAGAATGATGTGCTAATTTATGTTTATTTTTTTTAACCTTATGTAAAAGTGTAATTTTTATAATCAGTTCACAATCAATAGACTTCTAAACTAATTGACAGTAAGAATTGAATGAAGCTATTTAAATGCTTACAAATTTATTACTTTTTACAGATGTATGAGATCAAAATATTACATGTTCATTTTCTGCAATTCCCATTTAAAGACAAATGTGAAATATCCTGCTTCATAAGTTAAAATTTTGCTTCTGTTACTTTCATAAAAGAAAATTTTAAATTATACCAGAACTCAAAGTTGAGCATACAAAAATCTGTACAGACTGGATTGATGGTGCATTCAGAAAAATACAGCCATGTAAATCATATGTTTGTGTGTACCATAAACTTTTTCTTTAACAGTTTGAAATATTGTTCTCAAAAAATATTAAATTTATCACAATTAAAAAAAAAAAAGAAGCGATATGACCAAATCTACAGCAAAATGGGACATAATATTTATTATTATAGCTAGTAAAATAATAGTAGACATGGAGATGACAACATTTGCTGCTGAAACAAATAGCTCATAACGTTGAGAGCCTCCTTGATGGTCAGAGAAAGAATGGGAAGTTAGAGTGTAGCGGTGATTGTAGTATAAAATATCTAATACTGAAGGTTCATAGGTTGCCAAATCATGCATCATTTCCAGCATACCATGGTGAGAAGGATCAGCAATCCACACTTGGTTAGTTGACATGGCACAGTTCATATATCTGAAAGGAAAGAAAAATTAAATAGATGAATAAGGAAATCTAATTCCGAAGACAACACAATTCATAATTTATTTTCAAATTTGTTTAGTAACATAATCTCAAAAAATTAAATCTATACCAAAACATCGAAGACAAGTGGAGATATAGTTAGTAAAAAAATATATATATACAATTTATAAGCCTGTTCAACATATTCAAATAAAATATTTTCAAACAAAGATTAATCAAGAAATTCACACACCACACGCATCGTGAAAGCTGTACTTTTCCCTGTCTGACCAAATGAAAAATCTTTGTAGACATGGAAGAATGTATAAATTCCTCACAATTTGATACCAATTTTGAAAAGATTTCTTTTCATGGAAAAAAGTTATAAAGAAGTGAAATATGACTGATCCCACAGTTTTGGGCCACATGAAAATTTGCGCAAATCTACTAACACAAGTCCCCATATTGTCAGATGCCGCCTCGTCTCTAGTCAGAGTAGAGCAAAAAACCCTAACCCTAACCCTGCCTAAGCCTAACCCCAACCCCAACCCTAACCCGAAACTTAACCCCTAGCCCCTAACACTAAACCTTAACCCTAACCCTAAACCCACAACCGCCTAGTTGTGCATTCGGAATAGAATTGGAGGTAAGAATTACATGAGTGATTCGTCGATTCCGGAACAGGGAGCAAGAGAGAGAACGTAAAGCTGATTGCATCATCATCATCATCATCATCATTAATCAGATTAAAAATGAACAGAGAAAGTAAATGTTGTTGTGGACTAATCATCATTGTGGACGCATCATCATTAAAAAGAAGTTCCGATGAATTAAAATTACGGATAAACTACTTCCACGGACTCCCAAAAATGTCACCTTTCCTTCTTCTGCCCCCCACATAATGTCGGCTTTCCACCCACTCCCCCAAATGTCAGCTTTCTTTCTTTTCCCCTCACAAAATGTCAGCTCCCCTCCCCCCCCCACAAAATGTTTGCTTCCCTTCCATTCTCCCCGACAAATGTCAGCTTCTGTTACTCTCCTCCCCAAAAAGTCAACTTTCTTCCCCCCATATATCAGCTCCCCTTCCTCCTCCCCATAAAAAAATTGTTTTTATCTTTTCTTTATTTTCTCTCATTACCCGAAAACCCCAACCACCAACCCCGAGAAATCTCAACTGTCCTACAGGTTTATTGGATAACACTGAAATACATTATAAAAAGAAATGGTAAGTTCAATCTAAGGGAAACAATAATTGAAACAAAGCAAGTTCAGTCGGCCAATGATGACAATTCCAGAACAACGTAACTATAAACAGATTTTTTTCTATCCTCTGCCAGCCGCTATGATGGAGAAAGCATTACCTCGAACCGTCGCCAGTGAGACACGCTGCAAGAGACACTCCGTTTCGCGAGGCTCGTTCCTGTCCTACTAGTGCCAGTTTTGAGAATGTAGGGGTTGGGCGTGGCTTCGTGTCACAAAAACATGGCTCCTTCAAAAGTCCAGGAAGGACATGGGAGAGGAATGAATATGAAAAGAAAAGAAAAACTAAAGGCAGTAAGTGGGTTCAATCCTGGCCTACCGTTCGTCGGACATGTTTGAAATGAATTGTTCTGGGACGAGAGTCCAAGACAATGCTTCAACCAAAATGCCGGAGCAGGAATTCTTCAAAAGACGATCCGAGTAACAGGAAACATTTTCAGACACCCGAACTGAAAAAAGAAAACTTAAAACTAAGCAGTCCAAGGGGAATAACTCTTGATTATTTCTTTCCCTGATTCCCTCCGATATTCCCTTTATTTGGGGTCTTTTAACCCCTTTACACCCCCGCCTTTCTATTCAAATCTATAAATAAACTTGACGGGGACTCGTTAATAATCCATTATGTTTTGTGGTTTCATTTGCTTGTGTTTTGAAAAAAGCCTGTCTTTTGATTCCATAAGTTTGTGGCGGACTTCACCACATTAATTTAACTTTAGATTAGAAAACAAATCTCAGGCAAAAAAAGGATAACCAAAAGACATTGTTACACATAAAATATGTATTTAAGAAGATGTACAATATCAAACAACCATGTTAAAGAAAGCATGTATTTAAGTAAAAAAAAAGGTTGAATTAACCAAGAGTTGTCTCTTTTTTAACTGTTATTTTAATGTTCCAAAGTTCACTGGAAGAATGTTCATGAGAGTCTCTTGTAATGATTGTTCTTGAAAGATATTGCTGAGTAAGAAGAGTTTATGTGAGTGTGTACAAGGTATGTTCAGTATGTGAGTGAGAAAGTTGGCGCATGGTTTCAACTGTCGTGGATTCGTTTGGCAGTTGGAATCTCACTAGTTGGGATTAGAAAAATCTTGGCTTAAATAAGCGACTATAGGCTCCAAATCGTTGTGCGGGAAGAATTATACTTCACGTGCAAACGATCTGATTGGTTGGCACCGACCAATCAGAGAGCGAGCTTTGTGAGCTTCTATGAGCCGCTTCTACCAAAAGTACACAAAATTGGCTGCTTAAAAATAGAGCGATTACAAAATTGTCGCATTGCTGCGATTTGTAAATTGCCTGTCGTAATGTAGTGGTGATTTATTAACTAATGAATGCTTAGCATTGTATGTGATATGTATGTGATATGTATGTATCTATGTGATATGTATGTATGTATGTACGTACGTACGCACGTACGCACGCACGCACGCACGCACGCACGCACAGAGAGGTCCGCACAAGTTGGTCTTATACACAATCAGAGATTCAGAGGCAGAAGAGACGTATGAAGAGATCGAAACTGGGAAGATTTATTTATTTGGGTTCACTGCATTAATGCCCTTGATAAAAAAAAGGCATGAAACCATCACAACTCTGCCCTCCAAGTATGGGTGCCTCAGCTGGGGTAGTTTCAAAATAATATTATTCGGTTGGGGAGGGGAGATTTAGAATAATGAGAAGTTGCGATTAATCTAACAGAAATTAAACATTGCCGTGTTGCGTTCAGATTTTGGTTGTTTTTGTTCACTGCCTTAATGCACTTGGCACAAAAGGCATGAAACCATTACAACCCCGCCCTCCCAGGATGGGGGCTTTGGCTGAAGTAGTTTCAAAATAATCATTCGTGTGGGGAAGGGAGACTTACAATAATGAGAAGCTGCGATTAAGCTGACAGTGCAGTAATATTGGCGGGTTGACTTCAGATTTTGGATGTTTGGATTAATTGCCTTAAAAATATTGGGACAAAAGGCATGAAATCATTACAACCCGGACCTCTCATGATCGGAGCTTCATCTGGGTAGATTCAAAATAATATTATTCAGGTGGGGAGGGGAGATTTAGAATAATGAGAAGCTGCGATTAAGCTGACAGTGCAGAAATTATTGGCGGACTGAGTTCAGATTTTGATTGTTTTTGTTCACTGCCTTAGTGCTCTTGGCACAAAAGGCCTGAAACCATCACAACCCCGCCCTCCCAGGATGGGGGCTTAAACTAGTGCAACGACTTCCTTCTGGCATTCAAGGAAGCTAAGCTGAAGGGGGTCACATGTGAGAAGTGGGCGCGAAAAATCTGATCCTCACGGGACAGATAAAGTGTAAGAGGAGAAACCGCACATGGCAGACTTGTGGAGTTTGAGTAAATGAAGGGTGGAACAGGGCTTAGGATAAATAACAGACACGGAAATTTTATTAAGCTCTGCAAGGGACAAGAAGTTGTAGAGAGCCATAATCGCATACGTCCTGGGGGACATGGCACATGCAGAAGATTGGAAAATTGGAAACTTGGATGACTCTAAAAAAAATAAAAAGTATCGATAGAAAAGAAAATATTTTGAAAATAGACGAAGGGAAGCTGACATTTTTTGCGGGGGTGGGTACGTTAAAAGGAAGTATTTTAGTTCATTGTTTCTCAGTTGTTTAATGATGATGATGATGCGATCTCGACGACATTTTCTTTCTCTTCATTTTTAATCAGATTAATGATGATGATGAATTCATTTTTCTTTTTTCTGTCTTCCCTTTGCCCCCACCGACCTCCGGAACAGACGGAAATTTCAAGCAGGTTTTTGTTTTTATGGCCACTCCAAAGATATTACAGAAAGCGATGGCGGCTGTAAACAGCCACAACCGTCTATATTTTTGGGTCCGGAATAGAATGGTAGGTTAGAATTTTTTTATTTACTATAGACGTGAAAATATATTCAAGAGAAGAGAAATTTTAAAAATACATACTTGTATAGCGTTTTAGCACAATAAAAAAAATAAAATCGAACGGTAATCCGATTCAAGAATAAGAATTATTATCGTTCGTTTTTACTTTTTAATTCTGAGAATTTTGAATGTAATGCATTTTAATTTTAAAATATCTTCGTAAATACAAATCATACGATGATAATTTTTTTATAAAATGTTGGCTTGGGTGATAATGAGTCTGTATATAAATTTATTTTGTCGCGAATTACTGCAGTTTTTTTTAGTTTTAGCCGAACACACGCACGCACACACACACACGCATACACACACACACATACGCAGACACACACACACACACACACACACACACGTGCAGACAACTGCCCTTTATCAAAACAAATAACTGCACCGAACATAAAACTAAATTGTCATAATTGTTCTTCTAAGGAACATATAACTATAACAGCACTATGCAAAAAATTAAAAAAAGGTATATCTCAGTAAACACACACGTGTACTAACACCTGTGAGGAGAATAAATTCTTATCACTTATATAGTAAAATTAACCATCCGGTGGGGTAGTAAAAGGACAGTGGTCAATTGCTTATTAGATACTGGTAGTCAGCATTCATACTTTTCGAAAAAAATTAAATGGCTAAATTGCTTCGACATGGTATTAAGAAAAATGAATTTTCAAGTACTGGATAGTGAGACGGGGAAGGAGAGGCAACTCCAATTGGCTGTATGAATTGATAGCGAATTTGATATTATCTTAAAAATTGATGAATTAGATTCAATTATGAAAAATCTAATCAGTTTGAACAAAAGATTATCTTTTTCAAGAAATAAACAAGACCAGGACGATATCTTAGGATTAATAGATGTCAACATATTTCAATTCATGCGTTTTCTACACAACTCGTTAAGTGGATGAGGGGCTTAGCATGGGAATTACTGAGATGTATAGCGCCATTTAGAGCTATTAATTATTTTCTATATGATAACCAGATAAAACCAGTAAATTCTAAGACTAGAGTTAGTCAAAACAATTAGAATACTATCGTAAAAGAGTTAGCCAAATGTCCAGAACGAGAAGTAAATTCAATAGACACTTGTCGTGTCCACTAAAATATCAAATACAATATTTATTAACCAATCACACTCAAGAAAACACTTACATCTTAAAACACACCAATAAAATCATAAATTGCAAATCAGAATGTTTGTTGTATTAGTCATCACTATTTTTAGGTAGATACCGACCAAATATTGTACGGACGTAATAGAAGACATACCACGTGCCCTTTTGGGGCCAATTAGGAATAAATTTTGTTCGGAAAAAGTGTATAAAAACATACGAAATCCGTTTCCAGAAAATATACACGCGGCTGTCACCAAACTCCACTCAACTCTCGCTGATGATCTTCATGACCTCACGTTAAAAGCAACAGCGTTGACAAACTTCAGACTACGGCAACATCGCCAACAGTAAGAAACAATTCCTATCACTCGTATTCGTTTTTACTATGAATCACGCACACACATGTTGACTTTTTCATACAAACACACATATCGCAACATTTTATTGTTTCTCACATACGTACACAAAGACAGTTTATATTTTATTTCAGAACTTTATTAACCCAAACAAAAAGATATTACTTTCCAATCTATCATCAACTGCTTATATTCTTGTCGCTATATTACATTAATGTTTATTTGTTGAAACTACGTTGTCTTTTCTACTGAATTTTATTCCTTCAATGAAATTCGTGTGATTATTCTAGACGGCCAAATTACGAGCGACCCTGTAACGATATTTTGTTAATGTATCGAATCCCGACACTCCAAATTTTAACATTCAACGAAAAACCGAGTAGAAGGATTCCTACACACTTACCCTGATAAAATACCTGATACCTTTGATATGTCTCTTGTAAAAAGAAATGTTGAGCGTATGTTAGAGATAGACTCAGCCTGGCTTCGGTTATTGCGCGAAACTTTACCCATTTACTGGAACGCACAGTGACCAAATGGAAAAAAAATACTATTCCTAGTGTAAAAAAGCCTGATTATTAAAAAAAATAGCATCAAGAATAGAGGAATATCTACCATTTATGAAATATTAACAATCATAGTTGAGGCATGTGTAAAGTCTGGCCTCAATTATTGCGAAAAACTTTACCGATTTACTGGAACGTACAGCTAATGCCCAAAGACAATTTAAAAAAAAATTAAATTAGTCATGCATTCCTCGTTGTAAAATAGCTTGATTATTCCAAAAATTGCATTAAGAATAGAGGAAAATCTATTGTTGAAGAGATATTGACAATCTATTTGGCTTACGGGTACAGCCAGGCCTCGATTACAGCGCGAAAATTTAGAGAATTACTGGAATTACTGCCCAGTGAACAATAAAAAAAGCATTATTCCTGATTATTCTGATGGAATCGTCCATATTTTCTACTCACCCCCGAATAAAATGCACTCTTCTATCAAAACCAGTTTTAGCCAACCAACACCTCACATTGCAAATCTAGACTTTTCATTGGTTGAGACAACACCAAAATGTGTAACAATTGTCGAAAACCTATTTCGAGCCCACTTCCCTGGGGCCTATTTTGGATTCCAGAAACAAATAAAAAGGACCATTTGGACCCAATTCACCAGTCAGTCACTTAGCTTCAGAGAGATGCCACACAAATCCACGCGTGTCACTATTTTGATTTAAGAAACTTTTCGCGCGTCAACTGCTGACTCAAACACCAATATTATTCTCTCAAAATTCACTTACAACTTTCTAAGAAAAGTCTTCTCACACACTACTAAAATAGAAATTGTATTTAACAAAAGATAAATACAGAACAATCCAAGGTAAACAACTCTAGAAAATTAAGACATTTATACTCGACTTTATTCACGCACACAAACTACACAAATTTCTGTATAAGTAATATTTTTCCATTTTACTCTATTTGATCAGTTCTTTAACACATGAACAATTTTGAACTGTAAATCAATAAAACACCCAATTTATACATGGTCAGTTCTTGCATTATCAAACCACAAGTTTTCTAATTGTATATTAATTGTACATAAATGTCTGTTGTTTTTATTGAAACCTAAATTACCGTTGTTTCTTATTCAATTGCCTTGTGATTGATTCGTTTTGAATGCCTATATTCTATATTGTTGTGGATTAATATGGTGAACATGCCCGTAAACTAACAATCTTAATATTAAAACCTTCTGATAACAAATTCAAACTCATAGCAATCCCAACAATACCAATATCAAACAAGTGTTTTAAAAGAGGACGGAAAGTGTGACGCTGAAATTCGTAGGAAGCATTCCAAAAGCTAAGCAGAGTACTAAGAAATAGGATTTTTTTAAGAAAGAAGAGTACTAAACTGCTATGTGATATCTGTCCTCCTCTATGACAGTGAGTGCTGGACAATCTCCTCAAAGGTGAAAAGGAGACTTGAAGCAACAGATATATGGTTCTACAGAAGGATCTTGTGGATACCGTGGACCAAACATGTGAGCAACGACAAAGTTTTGGAGAAAATGGAAGTAAAAAGGAAACTGATATTTAACATCAGGAAGAGACAGTTGAGGTCTCTGTGGCATATAATGAGGAAGTAAGGGTTGAAAAATCAACGCATAATATACTTAGTGAGCTTGAGTAAATGGATGGTGGAACAGGGTTTAGGGGAAATAACATAGAGACAAATTTTATTAAGAGCTAGAAGGGACAGGAAGTTGTGGAAAGCCATGATCGTACATCATGAGGGGACTCGGCACATAAAGAAAAGGAGTAGAAAATAATGCTTATATCCTTAAAAATTATAAAAAATTATCTCTCAGTTTATGTTTTGAAAACAGGTAAAATTTTAAAACACTCTTGGTATGTACAAAACTCTCTTTTAGAATTCATCATTGCATTTTAAAAACAAAAAGGAAAAGACTAGATTTAAGGGAGGTAAATGCAAAGGTTACATGAATTCTTTTAATGTCAGGTTTGTGCATGTTTTATCATAAAGCTTCTATTTAACGATCGAGATATGAGTGTGTATCATCTTGCATTTATAATGAAGTCTAATGATTCGGATAAAATAATCCTCATTGCCTATTTTGATCGTTTTTATTTAATCTTTTCATACAAAATTTATATTTTTGTAATGATTCAAGCTTCACTCAACAGTTTCTATTTCTTTTATTTATGCATCCTGTATCTCAAGACATTTTCATATGACAATTGTATAAACTTAAAAATATAATTATTTTTTTTTATTATTCTATGCTAGAAACGCTGTGCTTTCCAACAGTGAATGTGGAAACAGAAATAGAGAGTAAAGACATTTAATGCAACTACTTCACTTCATTCTGATGAGTAGTTTTTTGAAATTTATTCTCTTTATTGTTGAAATGCATGTTTTGATACACTTGAGAAGAGCTTGATAGACTCATAATGTATTTTCAAATTAACTATTTATCAAAATAGCTAGTTTAAGTATTATGGTTTTCTTCCAAGTTTGTTCCCCTCAAATTATATCCCTTGAAGTATGAATAGGATAGAATTTGTTTCCTCAATCAATACCTCTTGTCTATTTAACTATTGTACCCCTACTTTAACCAGCTTATACTGATCCTAACATCATCTATTCTTTTAGATTTTATCCCCACCTTTAATTAGGATGTACTGACCCCAAAAATATCACTTCATCAAATCTCTTAGGCTTGTGTGTTTTCGTTTGATTTATTTATTTAAAGAAAATATTCAGGGTTCTTAACAAAATTCAAAAAGGAAATTTTAATTTCCTTTTCATTTTTGGCACTCCAAAGATAATTTGACACTTTGATATTAATCTTTTCATTGGTTGAAGTTGTATTATCCTCAATCTACTGTACACATTTGCAAAATTTCTCATGGTGAAGAAACTTACCTTGTTGAATTGAAAGTCAAAGCAAAAGACAGAGAGTGGAGTGAGTGATTCCATGCATTTTTAGAGATAGTCCCTAATTGAAAAACAATCTTTCACAATTCTACCAGACTCAAACCAGTTTACTAATAATTAAAGGCATTCATCCTATACAACACTTGCTCTGCCTCCACCTCACAAATGTCATTGATAGTTTGAATATTTCCACTTCAGGTTACAATTGTCATGTCTTTTCTCAAACTTCAGCAGGATTTTGGAGATAACAAAACACATGGCCCATGTTACATGTTACACCTTGTTTCATTCTTCTTTCTTCTGCAGTGTCAATTTTGTCAGAAAATAATCAAATTTATAGCAAAAGCCCTTAAATGTAAGATATTTTAAAAAGAAATACTTTCAAACTTATTTGTTTTCTGACAAGAAGAAAAAATTTTAATACCATTTTTTGAATTACATTCTTTTCAATGTGAACTTTTTATAGAATCTGGTCAGAGTTTTCCCCCACTTTTGTCTTGCGCCTGTCAATTCAAGTTCCCAGTCAATTTACAGTCCACTAGCCAAATGTTTGGAGTAGTATGCTTTTTGGTGGGTGCTGATTGGGAAAGGACAACTCAACACAGTCGAAATAGACGGCCTGGAGGCGAAGGTTTCTAACCTTGGGTTAGAATATCTCCGACTGTTCATCCGAACAATCGAAGTAGACGACCGGGAGGCACCCCCCGTGTTCCGAGGGTGGGCGCCATGACGGAATCCCGCCCGGAGTACCCTGCCCCACTCTCGCCAGCAGGCGCGGAGGAATCTGCGCCGATGCATCCTGAAGAGGGAGCCTGCGTCAAGCAGCTGTCTCTCAGAGATGCATCCTGCGACAGCCAGCTGCCTCGCAAAGAGGCGGGCAGCTCGAAACAACAGCCTCCCATGGAGGCTTCCAGCACGGGCCAGCTGCCACCCAAAAATACAGCAAATGAAGATGTGACCGAGGCACCGCCCTCCAAATGGAAGTCCCCGCTAACTCTTGGGTTCAATCTCCAGGAGTTTCTTCAAAGGGCAGATGGTTTCACCATTCTCCTTAAGAAGGGCGGCCTGACTTTGGACCCAGTGGATGACGAAAAATTTGCCAAAAGGACAATGTCAATCTTCGTGGTAGACAAAAGTACCAGGAGGATTTGTCGAGCCACGAAGGACATTGTCTTCAAGTCCCTGACGTCTCTGGGGTTTGCGCCCCAGCGGGTCGTCCGGGGAACCAAGGCATTTATGTGGGACGTTCTGATGCCCTCGCCTGAAGAATGCATCTCCATGCTTAACAGAGACCTCATAACGAGGGATCTCATCCTCCGCACGGAGTACAGGGGCAGAAAGAGGACCAGGGTTTCCGTGTACGAGGTCCCCGCACAGGTGAGGGGTGAGGCACTGGCTGCTTATTTCAAGCAGTTTGGGGAGATCCTCGGCGTCTCCTCGGATGTCAGGGTGGGCATGTGGAGCTTCGCCATCATGCTGGGCCAGAAAGCCTTTGACGACATTCCCAGCATGTTGGACGTCGACGGCAGAATGCTGCCTGTTATTGTAACAGGTAGGAAACCGACATGCTGGAGGTGTCGCCAACCCGGCCATATGGCTTCTGAGTGTGCGGGTGGACCGCCAGCCGAACCCCAAGAAAGACCGCCCCGTGACTTCGGAGGAGACGAAAAGCATGGCCTCTGTCCCCGTCGCCCCCTTCATTACATCTGGTGAAGGGGATTGGAAGGTTGTAGGCGGAAAAAAGAGGAAGGCGAGGGCTGCAGCGAGTCCCAACGTTGGCGCTCCGACTCCCGAAGGCGGGGAGGGTGATGCCTCGGCCCCAGCTCACAGGACGGGCCATTCCCCGTCCGATAAAATGGTACTGCGGGTGAAAGCCGATTTGGAGAAGCAGCTGGCCCAGACGACACCAACACCAGCACCAAGACCGAGGACACCAACACCTGCACCGAGACCAAAGACGCCATCACCAACACCGAGACCGACTGCCCCAACACCAGCACCAAGACCAAAGACACAGACATCACCAGGACCACAAGAATCTCTACCAAAGACTGTTAGCCCCCCATCCTCTGCCCCGTCTTCCCCGACCAAACAAAAGACTCTGCCCCCGCCTCCAAGAGCCCGTTCGAGCTCCCCGCTGAAGAGGGACAAAACCCCGATGCACAAGGGGGAAACGCCTACAAAAAGAGACTATGCTGCACCAGGGAAGAGACTGTTGAGTCCCACGGAGGATGTCGACGGCAAGAGGCGGAAGGCGAAAACACCCTACAACACGGGGAAGAACGTCTGCCGGGTGACCGCCGAGAGCACGGAGAGGGCCAAGACGTTTGGCAAGAGGATTGCGGGTCTGAGGGCCCTTCTCTCTATGAAGAATTGTGGGGAGAGTGATCTTGAGGATCCCGCGAACTTCCCGAACGCCAAGATGGTCCTCACAGTCGTGCGAATCGGTGCGGGATCGCGGCTGGCGTGGGGCATGATAGAGGAGGCAAGGAAAAACGACACACAAATAATCATTACGGAGAGTGAAAGGATTTCCCATTTAAAACAGTTCTGTTCTGGGAGGGTCCCGGTTTTGGTACACCCATCCGTTTATAGGGCTCTAAAACTAACCTTTCCCTGGGATGTCGGTGGTATATCCCAAGACGGCTCCATCAAGACTGAGATGGGCACTGGATCCATGGGAGAAGCCGTCGGCATCCCAATTCAGACGATGTTTCAAGTTGAGGCTCAACCCTAAGGTAAGTGTCTTTCAATGGCTCTTTGGTTAGCTACTGTGAATGGCCGAGGCCTGAGGTCGGAGTCTCGTAGGGCGAGACTTACACTCGAGCTTCAGCGCCTCGGCGTGAATGTGTGTTGTGTGCAAGAAACCCATCTTATTGCCAGCGACTATGAAGATGTGCTGTCGAAGAGGTTCCGCCTCTACTCAGCCTTTTTTGATAGCCGCTCCAGAGGGATCTCTTGGCTAGTCAGCAGGTCCTTGACGGCGACGTGTAACCTTGTGTTCTCGGATCCGGACGGCAGGCTTTGCGTCCTGGATGTCACCATAAAAGGAAAGTCTCTTCGCTTCATCGGAGTTTATGCGCCCAACGACCAGGCGGAGCGGGCTGCCTTTTTTCGGCAGATCGAGCCGTTCTTGACGACGTCTCGCCAGGTAGTTTTAGCGGGTGATTGGAACGCTGTCTTTGATCCCGGCTTAGATCGTAGCGGGGAGAGATCGGGTACTTACAACCCAGATGTCAAACCATTTCGCGAATTTCTCGACAGATTTGATTTAGTCGATAAGTTCAGAAATGAGCATCCGCGGGAGGCAGCATGGACTTGGACCAATAGGGGCGGTCCGGATACGGTAGATCGTTCGAGCTATATCGACCGGGTTTTAGTGAGGAGAGTCGACGTAGGGCTCTTAGGGTGTCCAAGTTTCCATTCGATAGTTTTCTCGGACCATCGGCTCGTCCGGGTGCGAGTAAACTTAGATAAGCCTAAGCCTAGATTGAACGGTTACTGGAAGTTCAACACGTCTCTGCTCGAGTTGAAAGATTTCCGTGACCAGTTAGTACTAACCATACAGAGGGAAATGACGTGGAGTGTGGTTGGGAATAAGTGGTGGCCATCTTAAGTCGGTCATTAAGTCGTTTGCAGCTGATTATAGTCGACGGCTCAACCTATAGATAGATTAGCAGCGCAAACGGCAGCCGAAGCTAGGTTAGAGGGCGCCATCCAATCGGGAGATAGTGTGGAGGTCGCAGTAGCTAGGGCCGAGCTGGCCTCCTCGCTTATCAAGAAGGACCAATCTCTGGTAGTTAGGTCTAGACTAAAGAGAATGTCTGCCGAGGCGACGAACATGGCCGCTGAACTGCGGTAGGAGGAGTTGCGCAGCGCTTCGGATCGATATCTTCCCAGTGTCACGACACCGGACGGACGACAAGCGACCACAAACGGAGGCATCTGCGAGGCCTTCCGGTCTTATTTCCGGGACCTCTTCACCAGGGAACCCGGACTGAGTTCTGCTCAGTTCGACGCCTATCTGGCCGACTTTGCTCGTCTCGAGCCGGTCGAAGCGGATATGTGCGAGGGGGCCATAACGGAGGAGGAAGTCTGGGATGCGCTTAAGCTGGCCGGTCGAGACAAGGCCCCGGGGATAGATGGACTACCCTACGAGTTGTACTTGAGGCTGTCGCCCGTTTTTGTACACCTGCTGACACTGATCTTTAACCACTGGCTGAAGAATGGGAATATACCCCAACGCTTCACCAGGGGCGTCATCAAGTTGTTATGCAAGAACAAAAACGGAGGGGATGGGATAGATAATTTCCGCCCCTTGACTATGCTAAATGCAGATGTCAAGGTTTTGGCGAGGGTCTTGGCCAATCGTTTGCAGCTTGTCCTGTCTAGCCTGATTGGCCCCGAATAGACTTGTGCTGTGAAGGGCAGGACTATTCAGGACAACCTTCACATGATACGCCAGATCATAGAAAAAGTCGACGGAGAAGCCGCGCTGATCAATTTGGATCAGTCCAAGGCATTCGATAGGGTGGACCATCGCTTCCTCGAGGCTGTTCTCGCATCTGCCGGCTTTGGGCCGCACTTTCGCTCCTGGGTCCGGCTTTTGTACAAGTCCCCTGGGGCCCTGGTCGAGGTAAACGGGGTGAGGTCGGAGCCTTTCTCTTTGTCTCGCTCTATTCGTCAAGGTTGTCCACTTTCGCCTATGCTCTATGTCCTTGCGTTGGAGCCCTTCCTGCGCAAGTTAAAGGCGAATCCGGTCCTTCGCGGAATCTCGGTGCCTGGCGCCACCAACGCTGCCAGGTATTCCGCCTATGCCGACGACGTGTCGGTGTTTGTTAAAAACACCACCGAAATCCACGAGGTTGGTAAGGAGATCTGTAGGTATGAGACGGTAGCGGGGGCCAAGATCAATCGCGATAAGTCTGTCGGCTTGCGGTTGGGCGAGTGGGAGGGTGTTCCTCTCCCTGGACCATTCAGCTGGACGGACGGCCCCGTCAAGATACTCGGTATCTGGTTCGGGCCCGGACTTCAGCTGGACACCAACTGGTCGGAGGTTCGGAAGAGGGTCGAGGAAGCACCTCATCTGTGGACTCGAAGGAACCTATCCTTGAAGGGGAGGGCGGAAGTGTGCATTTCGCACATCTACCCGATTCTCCTTTACCGTCTCTCCGTTCTGCCACTCCCGTCCACCGAACGAGATGCTCTCGTTAGAGCCCTCTTCGATTTCCTATGGAGAGAAAAGGCTCATCTGGTGCGTCGCGAGGTCTGCTGTCTCCATCTTACAGAAGGCGGTCTAGGTATGCCCTGCGTCGAGACTCGTCAACACACGCTGCGATTGACGTTCCTGCAAAGGATGTTGTACGAAGATGGCGAGGATGAGGAGTGCGTTTTCTGGAAGGAAGACGCTCGCCGAGCCTTCCCGTCTTTGGAAAGTGTGCATGCGGGACAGGTAGAGGTAGACAGAACACCTGAAGTCGAATGCCCTTTCTATGTGGAATGTCGAAAAGCGCTGCGCTGCCTCTTAAAGGTGAAGGATCGCCTCTCCGACACCAAGGCGTTGTCTCAGAAGGCGTTATATCGGGTTCTAGTTAAGGTGGGGGCTAAAGACAAACTCCGGTACGAGCTCGGTCTTACGAACGAGGAGTTTCGCTCCGTAGTGCCGTGGGCGCCCGGGTTGAAATGCCTCAATAACGACGAGGCATCACTCACCTGGCAGGTATTGCGAGGGGCTCTCTGGGTCGGCAAGAAGCTTTACGCAGCGGGGCTGGTGGCCACGCCAATGTGCGTGCGCTGCGGTGCTGGGAGGAGTCCATTGCGCACGCCTTCCTTCACTGTAGTGTCGTACACCCGCTGTGTCGGCTGATTGAAGGCTACATGGTTCGCATCTTGGGCGGAAAGTTCTTTGTCCTTGATGCCAGCACCGTTTGTTCCATTGTGGTGCCGCCTATGTCAAAGGACCAGCTGTATGTACTCTTGTGTTTGCTTGGCATCATGCGAATAGTTGTGTGGACGACGCGACAGAAGGAATTTCACGGAGACGAGAAGTTCTCCTCTTCTCAACTGGTCCCTTTCTTTAAGCATCAGCTTAAAGTTAATATCAGGGCGGAAAAGGTGCGTCTCTCTTCGCTGAAATTAGGCATATGTTGGGTGAGAGTTTCGCAATTGGTGCGTGTGAGAGGAGCTGACCTTGAGTGGTTGTTAGACGCGACTTAGGAAAAAGGATTTTGACACACGGCTTGAAACCTCAGTCACCCCAGACTCGACCAAAGTAAGATTGACCAACTCTGTCAGAACTAGCTAGAGAATGCAAGTGCTTAGGCTTCCTTATTTGTCCGACATTTATTTATTACCCCACCCCCTCCCACCCCTTTTAGGTGACAGATGTTCTTGTTCTCTGGAGTGATCAGACATGACCAATGTCTGACATTCCTTCCCAGTTAACCAGGATTTCTGCCGCATTTTCACAATTGGGCGGGACCCGATACTAACACATATTTATTTTGCAGGTTTCATTGTATCCCCCGCCCTGTTTTTCTGTAAATAAAAATTTCATATTAGGATTCTAGTAGAATAATTGAGGTATTTTGGTAATTGCGGTGCGAGAGTTTCTGTTGCAAATGTGGTATTATGGTGAAAGGATTTTTGTCAGTACGATTGGGTCCATGAGAGCGACTAGCTAGTTATGAGTTAAGACTAGAGAAGACCACTCCTTTTCCCCACTCCCCCAACTTCGCCCTGTGGCATATTTTGTATTTTAAAATGCAAATAAATATTAAGATCAAAGTGTAGTATCTGTTCTCAGATTGCTCGCTTAATGATCGCCTTTTGGCTGAGATTCAATCACTGATACATGCTTGGCACAGGGATTCGTCCCTGCGCTGGTAGTATCGCAGCTACGTCTAGCTATGACCAGCTCTGACCAGCTAAGACCAGCCAAGACCATCTATGACTAGCTATGACCAGCTTGGACAAGCTAAGACCAGCTAAGACTAGCAAAGTCCAGCGGCCCGGGTGGAAACACTCGGGTCAACCCCCCTCCCTTCCCACATTAAAAACCGACCTTGTGTCACAACCTGACCCTGTGGGAGGTGAAGTAAATACCTATGTCAATCTTGTATCCCCTTTTCCACATGGAGAGTTTGTAATACAATCAGGTGCATAGGCAATAAATGTACTCCAAAATTCACTTTTTTTTGTCTTCCTTCTCACAAAATTAGTGAAATATCATTAGTGATGACTGTAATAATAGCATACCTCAGACTAGAAAATCATATGGGTTGTGTCCCTTCAGGATGTGGACAATAATGGTTACCACAACTTTCTTTCTGTCTGTTGTTTTAAGTCACTCCTGTCCTTTTATCATTCATATTTTTGTTCCTATTTGTGTTTCCCCTCCTCTTCTTTTATCTTCAGTATGCCCTGTGAGTGTTAAAAATCTACCAAGCCCTTTTTATTCATTATGTTTTAGCAGCAGTTTCTTTGTAATTGTTGTGCCTCTGAATTCCTTGTTTCTCACATGTTTTATCTATGGTATTCTCAGCAGTCGTTGGTAGAAGCACATCAAGTCTCTTCATTTGTGAGGAAATTGACATGATTTCATTGCAGAGCAGCAGATTAACTCTTTTCACAATTGTCTTGGAACCATTACCACAAAAATTTAAACCATTCTGAGATCAGATTTTTTTAAAATTAAAATGTGTAAGAAATAAATTAAAAAATATAAAATATTAAAATTTTAAAAATGGATAAATACAGAAACAAATTAGTTCATTTTTAACGTAATTTTTTATAAAGCTCACTTTATTTCCATTTAAACATTTTGGTTCAGTCTCCTTCAATAATTTTACATAAAAATATTAATTTTCATGCCCAGGGTAAATTTTTATACTTTAAGAATTGTGCTCTATACATTCATTTTCTATATAACGAATATTTATACATTTTGACTATTCACAACCAAAAAGTTTTAACATCTTTATCCAAAGTTTCATTTACAAGTCCTTTTGTTGTGACTAAATTTTCTATGTTTGTTAATCATTTTTAAAATTGTCAATTATGTTTTAAATTTACTTTATGATAAGCAGAAAATGTAATAGACAAAAGTAATTAGTTAATAGTTCATCCAACATAAATAAATGAAATTTTGTTTATTAAATCAAAATTAATTCTCACAATAAGATCTGAATGTTTTTACATTTATAAATAAATAATACAAATATCTAAATTAAAGTTCTTCAACCTTCATTCCGATCTCTTTCACCACTTTAAAAAGAAGCACCTAATTTTTGTTTGTGTGCATACCCCATTTATTAAACACCTGCCACTATTGGTAAGAAATAAGAATGTTAGTTGCGTTTATAAAAATAAATATTTGATATGCATAAATTTTTAATCACCCTGAAATAAACTTAATCAGTCATTGCAATCTAATGTTTTGTAACTGGGATGATGTTAATTTCAAGCCTTTACTTATTGGTATGTAAATATTACATCCAGTATACTTATAATATATTTAGTTTATCAAACAACTGCAAAAGATAAAATGCTTTTAAAATAACTGAAGTATTTTCAGAAGTTAATTTAATTGAAAGTAATCAGTAACAAAAGAAAAATAGTTTTTTTGTCTTGAAACAAAAAAGTAAAACTGAACACTTTGGTTCAGTTCAATTTGCTAATCTGATGGATACCAATAAAGAATGTAAAACACTTTAGATATCTCTTGAAAAAAAACTATTATCAGTCCCAGACATTTGTTTAAAAGTAAATTTATGGATTAACTAGATTTAGTGAAAATATGAATTTTTGCTTAAAAATACATTTCCAATGCGTTCAAATAATTATTTTCTTATCACACTGCTTTCTATGATATCTGTCATTTTCATTTGAATACAGAATACAATCAAGAGAGTTGTTTTCTTTGAGGAAAAAAATGGTTACAGATATTTAAACTTTATCAAACATTAAATAAACAATGGGAAAAGGATTTTAAAACATATTTAATACATTTACTCTTTATTTTTGATAATTTTATTAACTACAAATGTCAAAATATTTCATTGCACTTGCATGGTTTTTTTTCTTCTTTTAATTATCTTCATACGTAAATTCATTAATGAAAAAATTAATAAAGAAACTACTCAATGTTATTTTACTTATAAATAAATTGGTTCCTTTCTTCTACTAAAGTCAAGGTCAGATTTTAACATGGGGACCCGAGTGTTTCCACTTGGGTTACTGGTCCAAGTTGGTCTTAGCTGGTCATAGCTTGTCCAAGCTGGTCAGGGCTGGTCCAAGCTAGTCGTAGCCGTGATACCACCAGCACAGGGACAGATCCCTACACCAGGTAAGTAGAGATTTACTTGACCCCTCACTGAGTCAGGGTGACACAAGGTCAGTTTTTAACATGGGGACCCCAGTGTTTACACCCGGGCCACTGGTCCAAGCTGGTCATAGCTTGTCCAAGGTGGTCAGAGCTGGTCTAAGCTAGTCATAGCTGGTCCAAGCTGGTCAAAGCCGGTCCAAGCTAGTCATAGCCGTGACACCACTAGCACAGGGTCGGAGCCCTTGGCCAGGTAAGTAGAGATTTATTTCCTCCCCCCCCCCACTGAGTCAGGATGTGACACAAGGTCAATTTTTAATGTGGGGACCCAAGTGTTTTCACTCGAGCCACTGGTACAAACTGATTACAAAATAAGTAGTGATAACTCCAACTTAAATATATGCAATTCAGCTTTAGCTTGTTTTTTTTTATATACCAAAAAACAAAAAAAAACATTCCCAATTACTACTATATCTATTGTTTGAATTTATCCCTCCTACCTCTTTCATCCTATTACTATCTCCTATTCCCACCTTTCCTCCCCCACCCCTCACTATTTGAACGCTTAGAAATGCTGTACCTAAACTTTTGACCGTTGTTATCGAAAAGCAATTTTTCCAGTCAGGCCATCACTTTAACATCTCACCCATCCTTCACCAAACTGTTATCAACAAGCACTTTTTGCTTTATGTATATTTTTCTCAAACAAATGGAATAAAGGAAATGACGTTTCACATACGGTTTGCTTACAAACAGAAATGTTCATAACTATTTTGGTTCTCACCAGTCGAAGTGCAATTGAATTGCACTGAAGCGAAGTTTCATCTTTGTAGTGAGTAAACTGTTTTTGTCTATATGAAAAAATTATAATATATATATATATATATATATATATATATATATATATGTTTGAAAACAGGCGTGGTAGAGATACATTTTGTGATATTATTAACCAATTGGGAAAGTAATTTCGAACCTCATTGTATCAAATTTCTGAATGAATTCGGAGGCGAATTGTGGCTATTTAAGACGTCTGGCTTGTCAGACTTTCACGTCGAAAGACTCTGACAGTTGCCGAGAGATAAAAAAATAAAATAACAGAAGAAAAGGAAATAAAATCCTTTTATTATTTCATTGCACTCAATGGGGTCTTTTTAATTTATCCTGATTTTAAAATTTCTTAAGCTAAATGAAGTGCTAAAATAGTGTGTGCGGTGGAATTGATAAAACTCAATACTATCTGACATATTAATCCCCTTCTCGAGAGGTTTTTTTCCTATTTGCACATCCATAGAAAAAGATTATCTTCTTATTTGAAAATCCGTTGAAAAAAATCTCACAATTATAAAAATCATGAATAGGATAAATTAACTTGAAAATATTTCTGATCGAAAATTACTCAAACATTACATTTTTTGCAAACACTTCTCATTTGTTATTAGCAAAACTTTTAAAATCGTACTGAAAAATTACAAGTAAATTTTTCAAAAATAAATATTATAAATTCTGTAAGCACCAACCCGTCAAAATTTATTTTTTTGAGTTTCATTGAATTATTTTTATAAGGTTTCAGGACAGATTTTTATAACTTTTTGATTTGATATTGCAAAAGATTTTTACTGAACTAATATCTTTAAGAATTTTTCGTTTTAACACTATAAAATTATTTCTATAATGTTTTCCAAAATAAATTATTCAGTATACAATTCATTCATTAATGAATAAGAGCTGAAAATTTCATTCAAAACGGATAATTCTCTGATTGTTGATAATTTAAAAAAAAAAAAACAAACAATGGGTAGCGTTTTTGTCTTTTATTTCGTAAAAACGCATAATTTTTGGCAATACATAATGCACACACACACACACACACACACACATATAAGAGAGGGAGAAAAAGAGATCGGCCATTCGTGACAAATATATAAGCAAATACAATGTAGTAAATACTTGTAATAAAATAAGCCCACCAGATGTCATTTTTAAAGAGAAGCAATGAAACCAATTAACCTAAAAAATAAGCAACTAGTGACCTTAATAATTAAACAGAACAATTATTCTAATTAAAAACTTATAAATGTATGATAAAAAGTGGAAATGAATAGATAAATGATTAATTAATAGTCATTTGCCTTATTTTTCTATAAAAACCCGTCGCTTGCTTGAAGCGATAAAAAATACGTCTGTTCACTGCGATTGCCAGTGTTCCATCAGAAGCAGCTAATCACCAAAATTGTACCATCCTAGGTATCACCTACACAGATGGCGTCACAAATGATAACGAACTGCGAGATACCATCAGATGTTCATTACCTCTATTAAATATAATTCTCTTAACCCTTTTTATGTCATCACGAACCCGTCTTTACCCAGGCGATACTAGGTAATCATTATTTGTTCGATCAATAGAAATAATTAAAAGAATAAATAAATCCACTCACATTTTTTTAACTTTATACGTTTTTTTGTTTTTGTTTTTTTTTTAATTTCATCTCCAACAAGAACGTTTGCATTATTTTCAAGTTGTCGTTTTTCTTTCAGTACTCTTGGGGTCAGTTACGGCATTTAACGACGAGGCCAGCACGTTTTACCCCGAAAAGTCTCGGTGGGGCGTTTGGGGGTGGAAGCCGTTGTGGCCTCTGTCATTTTTTTCATCACTGTTTATTAAAATTATTTTTAAACTGACGTTACAGTGCCAGTCATCAACTAATAATATACATTGTGTATCTGCATGGTCGATGCGATGCGTACTACGCAAGAATCCCTAACGAGGTTGAAACCCCAAAAGGGATAGTTTCAACAGCATTTTTTCACGTTTTGTACTTTTTACTTTTTTTTCTACCTAAGTTATATAAGTCATCAACTATAATAATCGACAGAGCCGGTACTTACTACCCCCCGAACCTCTCAACCGCGTGGGGCCCCTGCCTACTGGGGAGGTGGGGCAGAAGTGCTAATTCCAGTAGCGTTTATTTTTTTTAATTTTAATGTTCTTTCTGAACAATTCTTTTAAATTAATTAAGAGTGCAACATATCTCGGTAAAATCATTTTTTATTCCAAGATCATCCACTAAGGAGGATCACTGATTTTTTATTTTTTCACTAATAGTAATACAGTTTTTTATATTTCTAGAAAGATAAAACCGTGAAAATGATCGCTTAAAAATAAAAATGTTTAAAAATTTCAATACATGAAAAATTTCTCGAAAGTTGAAATATTGCTTTTAAAACAAATTTTTAAGAGAATCCTGTTTGTGTTGTGTTGAAATTTTTGTAAAACTTTTTTTTCAGCGGAGATGCGTCGGCGATTAATCTTGATGAAAATGTATAAATTTGCGACTTAAATATTTTTTTCTAGTAAAATTTAGTCATGAAAATATTGGTGGCTATTACAAAACGAATAACATTTTCTCAGACGTTTTTTAAATTTAAAAAAATCTAATAATGATTAATGAATATGTACTGTAATTTTCATTGAAATTGGATAATTCCCTGATTTTTGGTAATTAAAAAAAAACACTGCCCTCCACCCATTTTCCTTCGAGGGTTTGAGAGCCGCAGGTTGGGAAACTTTGAACTCGATATGCAGTAGAGAGTGGGAACCCGTATCAAAGTTTCGGGGTGGCATGCAGACCCTAACGCCGGCCCTGTTTAAAAGAGCAAAAGCTGAACACTACCGACGTTTCTTCCAGGACGTGCCCCGACTCTGACTCACTAGAGAAATGCACAGCACCCTGGCGACAACAAGCACATTTCGTCGAATCACGCATCGCAACCACGGACACATTTTCTTTTCAGCACACAAGAATAATTTTCAAAACTTTTTACATTTTAAAAGTTCGTTTCCTACAACTTTTAATCCAGAGGGGAGGTATTGTCGCAGTTAGCTCCTCCCCATTTCCTTAATGCTTCAACAGGGGTCTCTATCCCCTGACTATAAATACTGGCTGACCCTTCTCTTTCTCTCTTTTTCGACCCAGGCCTTGGGCCGCAACCTCGCGCTTTTTCACTTAGGCCAATATGTGACATCTCACAGATACAGCGTTTCCCATATTCTGGGAACACGCTCAGGACAATACGCGTACATACGGACACTCAACACACACACATAACTTCTCCATACAAACACTCTGTAACCCTTCATGTCGTTGTAATTTGTTATTAATATATATTTGTTTGCATACATGTATATCGGTCTTGTTTGTTTCTTTTGTCTTCTTCGGACTTAATATAATGTCCGACATTCTCATGTAGCTGGACCGGCCAGCAGGAAATCTTAACCCAGAGATATCGTCCTCATCTTCATACCTCGGTCCTCTACAAAACTATTTAAAAAATAATATTATATCAAATAAAGAGATAAACAGATTTATATGAAAGACAGTTAAATCATAATAAAAGATATAATAAAATAAGCAATATATCATAAAAAATAAGAAAAATATAAAAATGAAAATTTATATACTGAAATGATTATAATTATTTAAGAATGAATTATCTAATTTAACATCTACATTTAAATCAACATATTTAAAGTTAAACTTATATTAAATAATCCACCATCTACAATAAGAAAATTAATATTTATCATCTAACATATTGTAACACTATTTAGCAACGGCAGTTAGTTGACCAATTAATTAACCACAGAAGTTAATTACGGAGATTACTTAACCCGATAGATAGAACGAAAGGCATACTGAGCGATATTCTTTTTGTTTTGTTATTTTCCCAAACAAAGAATGGGTAAAAGGATTTTTTTATTTTATTATTTTCAAATGCGATTCAAGATAATCATTTTTCCTTTCTGGCAGGAAACGGAAAGTTAGAAGGCAGGTTAATGCTTGAAGAGTTAGCACTGAAATATTCCAGCTGTGTCCTGAATAAGATTAAAAATTTAACGACCGATATAAACCACGGGTCGGTCACTTAGTGAATGTCGGTCAGCGGGCCATGGAGGGAAGTTGATTAACAAGTAAAAATACGAAATGAAGAATTTGACGAAATTCGTTATCAATGAGGGCAGAATTGATTGAAGTCAGGTTGAGACAAATATTGTTATTGCGAGGGAATTTTGTTGCCAACCGGTGGGCATCTGGTTGTGATAAACAAGTTTTGGTCCATAAGTGGACACGGTTTCCCAAATTAACGAGTAAACGAATAATTAAAGCATTGTGGCGGAGGCCCTGGCAAATACCAGATGTCTAAGGTAAGATAAAAGATTGTCAAACAAAATTCTGGGAGGTCTAATTGTTTTTTTTTAAAGAAAAAGGGAAAATAATTTTTTTTTCTTTCCCTTCTTTTTCCCTCCAGGGTAAGCTAAACACCTACCTGGCTTGAGGTGGTGGGAGAGATGAAAATATGATAAAACAGGGGGGCCTGGTTGACACCCATTTGAAGGATTGGTGTGAGGTATCAATGTGAGAAAGAATAATTAGTAGGATAATTCTCTTCCGACCTTCCCTCACAGAAGATGAGGATATGAGAAGGAGGGAGATTTTTGTTGACACCCCTCGAAAGGATTGGTATGAGGTGCCGGTATGAGAAGGAAGAGGGCTCTCCTCCGACCTTTCCTCACAGAAGGGATGGAGCCCCTCTAGACAAAGAGTGGTAGATTTCCAAAAATGGAAAATGATAAATATTCCTGACCGAAAACAAAGAAAATCCTTATTGGGGATTTGAAATCAACGAAGAACCCAAACCACGTCCGACCCCACGCCGGGTTTTGATCGGCGTCCATATAAGCAAACGTCTTCGGGCGTTTTAGACAGTTCCCGGACATTTCCCGGACAGTTCGAGACCGTTACAGCCGGAGAGAGTTAGAAGATAGCGCCTCGCAGAGGTGACCGCACGAATTTCACGCCTTTCGACTTAGACTTCTAACCAAGAACAAATTATAGAAGTCTGACTTATATTTTCCACCAGGGCCGACTTTATTGAAAAACAACCCAGATATCCAGAGCTCGCTAAGAACGCAAAAGTGTTACAATCCACATTTTGGGGGGATGGGAGAGAAAGAGAAAGATGCACTCCTGTAACTCAACAAACCGACATAAAATTAATCGCTATTCCTAACCAGTCGCTCGCCTTGAAGTTGATCTTTGTGTTTTTGTTTTTCTACATTTATTGTGCAGTATCACCTTGACCCGGATTCGGCTGGCACTACGGCCCGACGTTTGATTGATCTCGTCAACCTAAGATCAAATCACAACGTGGGTAGGTTGAATCGAGATCAAAGCAGTTGCTTCGGTGATCAGGCGTTGGAGGCGAGCCGAGTCGTGAGCACCGAGGAGTACGACAAGTTGGTACTAGAACCTAACAAGACTTCAACCGATGTCCCAGGGTTAGCCCGTCACAAGTGGTGTCGAGACTGCAGGATTGCGCCAGAGAGAGGTAGGGGTCATGAGTGGTGTCGTGACTGCAGGATCGCACCAGGGCTCGGGCGTCACATATAATATAATGAACCAATAAGAGGAAGATTAAATAAAAGAAAAATCTACACTAACATTAGAAAAAGTGCCTTCAGAATAAAGTGAAAAATGTGTCTTTAGACTAAAAATTATAAGATAACACTATAAAATAATTAAATATATAAACTTAAATAATTAATTAATAGTAAAAAATTAAATAATATGTTAAAAATTACATAAAAAACACCAATAACTATGAATAAAAATATTAATAAAAATACATAAACACCTTAAATATACTAAGATAAATTTTCAAATACCACTTCATCAAACCAAATAATACAATATATATCGGTAAGATACACTTAAATATTACATATCAATTTTATATATTAATATATACACCAAATATTAATAAATTAAAAAGACCTATAATATTAATAAATTTCTGAATATTTCATAATCATACCAATTGATTAAAATAAATATATAAAACTGAGCCTATATAAACATCATAATTATGTATTATTACACAACAAAACATCAAAAATCTATATTACGTAATATAGTTGTAAAATTATAATTATTAAGTAATTATTAAACAATCACATAAATTAACCCCTTTATATAATACTACCATATAATATTGAAAAAGGGATATATCAATTAATTATAAATATAAAAACACATAAATACATACACACACACATACGCACACACACACACACACACACACACACACACACACACACATATATATATATATATACATATATATATAAATATAAAAGTGAACATTGAAGTCAACACTTTGAGGCGACAGACTGTTTCATGCTAGACGCAATTGTCAGGCCACCGATTGCGTGACGATTTCGTCTAGCATGAAACAGCCTGTCGCCTCTAAGTGTTGACTTCAATGTTCACTTCTATATTTACACACACTCTATCTCTGATATTGAGCATTTTATTCCATAAATATAGCACACCTTAAGAGTATATTTCTTCATATATATATATATATATATATATATATATATATATATATATATACTTACGAATCACCACATATATACACAATATGTACATGTACATACCTACTGAAAACCCTTGAAAAATATGTGGAAATCTATTTAAAATTAGAATGTAATAAGAAAAGAAAAAAGGGGAAAATGAAATAAAAATGAAAAAGGGATTCCAAGGAAAAAGGAAATTAAAATCACTAATTACAATATACCTATCGAGTTATAAAGATAAGTCAAAATTAAATAAAATCAATTAAAATAAAAAAAATTATAATAACGGATAAATCAATAAAGATACCTTATATTAAGAAAATAGGAAAATAATTACAATAAGGGTAATATTAAAGATATTATTGAAGGTCACCAAAGTATTAACAGTAATTTAGTGATAGAGAAAAGATATTTTTGGAATGGGTAAGTGATGAAAAATTTTGGAAGGATATAGAAAGGACGGAGGAGAAGCAGAATATACAGTGTAACTGTCAAATGATAATAGTTCATGCAAATGTCAAATGATAACAGTTCACGCAAGTTCAGTCAAAACGGAGGAGAAGCAGATATCATAGTGTAATTTTCAAATGATGACAATTCACACAAGTTCATTAAGAGTCTAGATAAATTTAAATCTACTTCGGTGACGACATTTAGAAATTAATTCATTCCTTTGTATTAAAGTACATTTGGATTTCCAAATTTAACAATTCTAATTTTCTCTTGTAGGCATAGACCACATATACCTTTAAAATTACTAGGAATGTGAGCAAAACTTAAGATTTTTCAGTCAATTTGAAGGTTCAGTTCTTTTTTCCTCAATTACCAAATTTTTTTGGAAAGTTTAATTTGGAATTTTAATTTTTGGTTAGAAAACGAGTACCGATGGTTATATAGTCGTTGTTTACATTCACCTGCGGAAATTCCAACATAAACGTTATGGTTGTTCTTGTTCTCTTTAGGGTAAATGTTGTCTGGTAAATCACATCAGAGGCTCTGCATTTTCCTTCTACTAGACAGAGTTCATTATTTCTACATGAGGTATGCATAGGTAAATTGTTGATACCATAGAATTTATTAAGAATTACTTTATTAGGGGAATCAATAATTTAAATCATATTATTTGTACAGGAATAACTTCTTGTAATAGTTTTTCTGTTGAAGACTCGACTTAGAGAGTGGTCATTTTTTTATTGTTTATTTATAAGTTTTAAGAACACTTGTCCGATGTTAATTGGATAACCTGCAAAAAGTGGGGGTTGAACCATATTATATTTCTTTTTCTATTTCTACCTTAGCGTTACTTGTAGGGTTCAAGTACGATAGTTTATTTTTAAAACCACTAACCCTAACCACTTTTTGTGATGTTGGATGGCTTCGCTTGTCACTTTTGCTATGTCAAGCGAAAGTTTGTTATCACTTTCAAAAATGCTCGTTATATTCGAGACTTCGTAGACGCCGGTACTAGTAGTAACGCCTTCCAATGATATCCGCACTAGTAATACTTGTTCAGGTAGTAATCGCCAAATAGTATAATGATCAGAAGAGAATTGTAATCCGTATGGTAGTAAAGAGAGTGAACTTATAACAATAGTGGATAGACAAGAAGAGTGAACAGAGATCAGCTAGTCGTCAAGCTACTTCGTATTTATTCACGTGATCTACTTAATAATGGAATCGCCTGTGTTACTCACTTGCGATCTAGCTTCAAACCACAGTGTCAGCAATGACACTTACTCTTATATAACACACACACACACACACACACACACACACATATATATATATATATATATATATATATATATATATATATATATATATATATATACACACACACACACGAAAACGATTTTTAATATCTAAAAACCACTAAATTAATTTAATTTCTTTTTTCCTGGTTTTCAGATAAGACGGTTAGCCATCTTGACACTATTTGTCGTAAGACTTACTGAATAACCCTTTGAGTTATTCAGCTTGAAAGAGAACAGTTTAAAATTGTTTTGTGTCAGCCGCACAGTCTTCCCAACCGAGCAATGGTGAGTGGAAAAAGATCATTTAGACCTTCAGTAATGGTAGCAACATTCATACTGTAAATTCCATCTTCAAAGTCCATTCAATTCAAGAACCATCCAGAGAACGGTGTACAAGTTTTAAAAAGAGGGGACAGTAGAGAGGAAAACTAGATCAGGAGGTCACAACAGGAAGAGGGATTATCATTTCAACTTAGAGCTAAAAAGATCAATTAGAAAAGATCCAACTCAATCCATAAGATGTATGGCACGTGAGAAGGGAGTTTTAGCTATGACAATCCAAAGAGCAGTGAAAAATGACTTGAAAATGAAATCATACATGAAATCTCTGAGGCACCTTGTTAATCCTGGACAGAAGGTTAGAGGGTGAAGATCATCTTGAATAAGTTGGAAAATGACCTTGGAATAATATATATATAAGTTTGAACATTATATCAATCCTTCATGAGCTTCCGATCCTTAGCTATGTCATTTTCGTTTATGATCGATTTCATCACGAGTCTTCTGTTAAGCTTGGAGAGTAATTATACATTCTCATTGCTCAAAGTAGAGTCCAGTAGTGTTATAAAAACCTCGAAGAATTGCAGTAAGATACCTTTAATCATTTATAAGATACTTAGGTTCAAATTTTAATGTAGCAATTGGACAATTTTGCAGTTACACGATTTAGACAATTTTGCTGTTGCACCTGGTATATACATATACAAGTTGTCTGTTGGTTCCATTAACAGCTTTGTTTATCTCTCTCTCTCTCTCTCTCTCTATATATATATATATATATATATATATATGTGTGTGTGTGTGTGTGTGTGTGTGTGTGTGTGTGTGTGTGTGTCCAAATAAAAGCGACAACTAAGGGTTAAAATGCATTTTTAAACATGAAAAATCTTTCTTGAAGCTTTTATTTTGGTTTAATTTCAAGCTGATAGGCTAAATTTAATATTTCCAATAAGCAAAATACTTTATTTCAAAACGTATTTAAATTGATTAGAATTGATTTTTGAAATTGCTAAAAATACCTAAAATAATCCATATTTACAAATTTGTCAATACAATGTAGTTTTCTTTATTAAAAAATCTTTCAAAAATAAAATATGTAACACCTTCCGCTGCCGCCTACACCCGGTGGTGTAACCATGCTTAGTGGTCCGATCTTCAGGGTCTTAGATCGACGCCTTATCCATAGGCTACGTTTGCGCTGGTTGTTGGTCACTGGTCGCTTCGATTCATACCAACTCTGCCCACGTTGTATTCTTGATCTCAGAGCAGTGAAAAATCGAAGGTCGTAGTCTCGCAGCGCCAGTCAAGTCGTGGCAGGTGCTATAATAAAGAAAAAATATGTTGACGGCGAAAATTAAAATGAGAGATTTGTGGGTTTAGTCTTCAAATAGTTTATATAACTCTTGGTACAGCAAAAATTAACCTTCCCACATCAATCTCTATAGTGACACTGGGCCTTGTCAAAACGTCTGAAAGGCTGGGTTCAAAGTCTTGGAATCAGGTATTCTGGTGGCAGCTGACGTGGATTCCAGAGACACTCGATGCAGCTTCTCAGCCCAAGTCTTTGAGCTCCCTAAAGTCATCTGCTTATATGCACTTCGGTCCAAATCTGCCATGGGGCCGAAGAGTTCTTGGGATTGGTTGATTCTTTAATTTTTCACATTAATTCTAATAACGGTTTTCTTTGCTTCCTATTCCTCTTTCGTAATTAACTTTCCAGATTTGGGAGAATAATCCACCTTCCTTGGGAATAGTTGCAAGGATTGCTCCTCTCCTAATTTCCACCTGCTTCACTTCACATCTCAAACCCACACTCTATACAGGCGGTGCCAAATTCTCCTTCTTCTTCCTACCCTCCTAGCATTCAACTTCAGCCCACTTCCCAGGGCATTCATAACTGTCTTTGTGAGAAATCTAATTTTTAAAAGCATATAGGCGGAAGAGCGGAGTTTATTTCTAGTCATTAGTTTTAATACTATGAATCTTTTCTATTTTCCTGGAATTATATTTGACCAGCGAAAATATAAAACAGACTACCGATGACAGAATTTGTTTTCATAACTTTAGTCGTAATCGTACATTACATCCGACCCGTTGAGAGAAATTCGTTCTCATTTAACCTTCCGAATGTGAGATAAAATTATTTCCCAATTTGTTTTCATCAATGAAAATGTATTTGTTTGCGTAAATTCTCAACAAAGAGAATCCCTAGGCCGGCTGCCGTCTCAGATCACCTGCTTGCTATGACGGATCGATTTTCATAATCTTAAGATTCGCAGAGGGTTTATACTCTGTTTTCATTTCTCAATTCGTTTTCGCTAACAAATATTATAATTCTCGTCTGCTTTTCTGTTCGCCAGTGACCTGTATTTTCCTAATTTCTCGAGAACGAGATAAAATTGTTCTCCAAATCTGTTTTCATCCGCATGTCAGATTCTCGACATATAAGAAAAATAAACTTTAAGAGAGAAAAATTCCAGACTGTCCAATTTCACCATGATAAACGCCCCCTCCCTCCCCCCCCTCTCTCTCTCTCTCTCTCTCTCTCTCTCTCTCTCTCTCTCTCTCTCTCTCTTCCAGTCTATATGACATTTTGATCAGGTCATACTATTACTCTCTGTAACAATCCTTTAGACATTGTTCAATCCGTAATTAAAAATAAAATTTCGGAGTTTAATAAAGTCAAACTTGCTTCAATACAGAGATGTCCCGTGTACCTACGTCTTACTTTACTAGGTAGTATTAGTGACAGATTTGCTAAACGGGTTTCCATAGCAGTTCGACAATGTTACTTTGCTGCTAATACACGTGTAGTTTTCTCTGCTACAACTGTCCTTGCATCCAGAAAGACGTTCTTCCACCTCACCATAATAGTGCCCTTATTTATTTATTTAAATGTAGTTGCAGTATGCACTACAAAGGAAGAACGACTCAAAAGCTGGATGCTAGTATTAAACAACACGTGCCTACAAAAATCCGGAACTATAATTTGTCGCTATCAGATGTTCTGATCAATACATACGGGTCTTCCATTGCGGAACACCTTATAAATAACCGAAATTGTTTGGCTAATTTCACTGTGGACTCCTTTTCCATCCTGAGTAAGTCCCACTCAAAGTACCACCTTAAGATATTGGAGGCCATATATATTTTATCTATGAAACCTTTATTCTGCAGAAGGATTTTGTCCTTGGCCTCCAATTGTTTTCTATTTATTTTTTTCCTTACATTCCATTCTTTTTATTGATAATGTATACCTATTTATTAACCTCGATTTAGCTCTGTTGAACGAGGTTCTAAATCGGTTAGCTAGCTCGTTTGTCATTTTTTTTCCCCTTTTATTATCACGTGTGGTAATATCAAAAATAAAATTTGTCTATTTATGACGGTTATTAAGTTTTGTAACACTAATAAAATGTTTACACACACACACACACACACACACACACACACACACACACACATATATATATATATATATATATATATATATATATATATATATATATATATATATATGGAGAAAATACATTGAAACCTTAATAATAACATTATTGGCAACTATAAACACACACCTAAAATATTACATTGCCATCCTTTTTTAATCCATTTTTAAAGAATCTAGCTTATATCTAATACAAAGAGTACGTATATAAAACAGCTCCAGATTAATATATCAACACACTACGCCGACTGACCACACAAAAGTGAAAACCTAAGAAGTACTCCTATTAGATAGACACACATACACAATTACGAATACACCTTACCATCCGATGCCCGCATAGACATATTAGAATCTTTACAAATTTACATACATATAGAATCATCTACATTTTTAATGCACGTAATACATGACTGACCAATGAGAATCGATCCAAACAAAATTGAAAAATACCAGAATTCTGTCTTTTTGTCCATGTTCTCTCAATCTCTGACGAAATTATAATAAAAGAAAAACATGTTAGATTGATAAACATTTCCTATTTGTTCTTTATCCTATCAGAATCCGATCCACATTTGATCTTCAACTAATATATATATATATATATATATATATATATATATATATATATATATATATATATATATATGTGTGTGTGTGTGTGTGGGTGTGTGTGTGTGTGTGGAGATGATGAGGCAAAGAGTAAAATCTATAAACAACGCTTTTCGCCGAGAGCGTCCGCTCTCTCTGGCTTCTTCAGGTTAAAATAATATAAAGACAAACTCTATGTAAGGTCAAACCCGTTGGTACCTCTGAGGGTAAGTGAGGACCATAAATCAAATTACCTTATCGCATGTATAGCCAGAGTTCAGAGAAGTCGCCAGAGAGAGAGAGAGAGAGAGAGGGAGACGCTCTCGGCGAAATGCATCGTTTATAGATTTTCCACTTTGTCCCATCATCTTCACTTTTGTTTATATTATTATCCATACAGCGCACACGCATATATATATATATATATATATATATATATATATATATATATATATATTAATCGATGATTAAAGGATGAAAAATTTTTGCGAATTTTGATGTCAGTCTTTTTTTTTTCGCCAAAATCCGGAAATTTGTTTTGCTCATGCTAAGTCTAGAAAAAACACTAATATATAAAATTCACTATTTTTATCTATAATGTTGAATGTGTTAAAATTATTCAACATTTTAACAAGAAAAATCCGAAGTCGATGTTAAAAATTGCTGCAAAACCTTGTTGCTTTATTTCAAATAGAATGATCTCTTATGACATGTCTCTAATTTGTATTTAAATAAATTGTATTTATTTTCAATTTTTCTAATTCACTTATTCAATTGCATATGATCCATTATTTCATATGATCCATTATTATTAATTAGGTTACAATAAAAATTTGTATCTTATATGAATACTAACTTGTGAAAATTGAGATGTAGTAGAGTGGGGGCCCCGTATCATAGATTGGGGGGGGGTATCATAGATTCGAGGGGGGCACAAGACAATTATGTAAAATCACACGCCGACAATGCTTGACGGGCAGACAATCAGCTCTTTTATATATATTGATTTTATAACAGTTTTATTTTTTAACAATGAAACTTCTTAAAAAAGTAAAATTTCAATTTAAAAAATAAACGTAATTTAAAATGCGATACTATTGTTTTGGGAGCGTATTTTTTCACGTGGAAGATTTAATACTATTTGATGTTTTATATAATGATTACCTCTCGTTTTCCAAAACAGTTTCAGGTGAGAAAATAGTACAGTGGCGATCGTGTTTTTACCAACCCTCAGTAATCGTAAATTGCACGCAGTTACACTAAAGGTACCAATCCGGCATTTACTTACTTTTATCATCAGTTTTTTATTGTTTCTTTCTTTTTCTTTTTTTTACGAGTTAACTTTTTCCGTTTCCAGAATCGGTCTTCTTTTGTTTTTCTTTGAGGGACTACAGATAGTTTTTTTATCATTTTAGAAGATAGAGCGTCCTGTTTAACTTTAGAGCAGTGTTTTCCAAAGTGGGCTCTACCACTCCCTGGGGGCAGTGCGTTGATATCAGGGGGCGGGGGGAGGTGATGCAAAAGGGGAGCGACAGTGTCTTACTAAGTAGTTGTAGCTGGGGGGTGACAATGTCGTATTAAGAGCATATAAACAATCAATTTAGTTTTCGTTTTTTTTTACAAGATCTGAAAGACAAAATGTCATAGACTCAGTTACTAAGGTAAAAGAACTCGTATGTAATTTTTATAGATAATAAAAGCGAGATTAGAATTAAAAACGAATGCATAGCTCTGTTACGTAGTCAAAAGTCAGAATCAAAAGTTCGAAAGTTTGCTTGACGCCAATACACAACACGTATAGTAGACTCATAGAGGGAACTTGCATTTACAACACATAGCTGCCGCCTTGGCACCCAGCCAGATCAGTCTCAGAGTCAGTAAACAACTAGGCTACATGGTCCAAAGCTCGTCTCAGGTTTGTAAACACTGCGCTTTAACTTCAATCTTACAATATTCAGAATTTTTAAATATATTAAATATGTGACAGAATTGGAGTCAGTTAAGATTCGGTATATTCCCAGGTCTGTAAACAAAGATATTTACTTGTAATCTGACTTTGGAGATGCCTCCAGTAGTGTTCTCTCGCGGTAAATGTTGAAAGTTTATGTCACACCAACCAATTGTTTTATTTTGCGGCAGGGTTAGGGTTACTAACCCTAACCCACTGCCAGAGCATAGGAGTTAGGGATAGGTTAAGTTAAGTTAAGTTAGATTAGATTACCAGTCATGTTAGGTTACGTTTAGTTAGCTTTTGTTTGGTCTTGTTAATTGACGTGGACCCGAAGTAGGGGCCACGGAAGGAAAACACGGAATACGGGTTAGAGGTAAGAAAGATATATTAAACAGAAAAGTTACAAAGAATAGTGTAAGAGTAAGCAGAGCTTACTATCCAGTGGTGTCCGATATTGGTATCGTACGCGGCTGCGCATTACTGGTGCTACGATATTTAACAACCCCCCCCCCCGACACACACACATGGGTCGAATGTGGCACAAGGCCGGCTTAACGTGGGCTTACCGAGCCCGTAGGCTCGGCCAAAAATATGCCCATTTACAACCGGTCTACACGAGTTTAGGGACTGTCTACCTCCCCGGACGAAACTTTGCCCTGCGGCAAAGCCTCGTCCGAGTTCCTCTCTGCCAAACAGAGAGTTCGACAGCAGAGCACCATTACTGGTGCTACAATATTTATTGTTGAAAAAATACAAGAAATGTGGCACAAGGCCAAAAGGGGGGGCGGGAGAAAATGACGGTCATCATTTGTCTTAAATTTAAACTTAGCTAGCCACAACCACTGACCCAATCAAACCAAAACAATATTCCTACCACCAAAACAATACATTCGTACTTACCTTCTTACTACACCCACCAAAATACCTCACGGTCTCAATGAAAATCCTAATTAATCCCATATGTACAAATAATGTCTGTGGGGGAGGGGAATTAAAATAACAAGTTTAAAAGAACCCCAATGATTATATACAATATGACAAAAAATATTTACAAGAAACTAAACAAAATCGTGTTAGTAATAAAAAAAACCCACAAACCTTAAATGTGGCAGAAAAATCAGTTAACTACACGAAATCGATGCGGGACTTTTAAAGAATAGAGAAAACATTCATCCATCCCAAACACTCACACAGACATGCACTCAGTCAGAGACAACAACAAATACGAAAACACGCAGAGAACTGAAATCACTGACCACAACGAGGAAGGGGATGGGGAGTTAAACTAAAGGAAAAGAAAAGGGGGGGCAGAAATAAAAGGGGCCAATGAGCAAACACACCCTAGCTAAGTTTACTGAAAAAGAAAAAGAAAAACTAAACAATCAAAAAACCCTAATCTAGCCTAAATCCAGGGATGGGTTGCCCAAGTTTAACCCAGGAAAACAATATCCTGATGCCTAACCGGCATCAAAATGCCACTCTAGGTCAGCCCCTTTCATTCGACACATACGCGCAAGATTCACTCACCTTTTGCCAAATTCCGATGAGGTGAGCCACCGCCTTTCCGTCCTAATCTTAATTTTAAGCTGATGCTTAAAGAACAAGATCAGTTGGGAAGAAGTGAACTTCTCGCCCTCATGGAATTCCTTCTGACGCGTCGTCCAAATCACGACTCTCATAACACCTAGTAAGCAACAGAACACATAATGTTTAGCCTTCGTCATCTGCGGCACCACATTGCTACAAACAGAACTGGCCTCAAGGACAAAGAACTTTCCCTGCAGCATGCGAACCATGAGGCTTTCAACAAACTTGCACAACGGCACTACCGCCTTCCAATGAAAGAAGGCGTGACCAATGGTCTCGACCTCTCCAGTACAGCGACGGCAGTTTGGATATTTCTCCAAGCCTGCTGAACAAAGTCTCTTGCCGACCCAGAGGGCCCCACGAATCACCAGCCAGGTGAGTGATGCCTTATCATTATTGGGGCATTTCAACCCAGGCGTCCAAGGCCATATCGAGCGAGCCTCCTGCTTCGTAAGACCGAGCTCGTCAATCAGATCATCCTGAACGGCCCCCCTGAATAACACTTGATACAATGCCCTACGAGACAACGCCTGGACGTTGGAGAGGCCTTCCGACGCCCGTGAGAGGCGTTTCAGAGCAAGACGACATCCACGGTAGAAGGAGCATTTGGCACGGGTGTACGGCCGGCCTCCTCCCGGCACAAGTGCACACTTCTCAGGGATGGGAAATGTTTACGGTCGTCTTCCTTCCAGAAGGCGCCCTCCTCATCCGATCCGCGACACATTCGGTCCAGAAAGTTGATGCGAAGCATATATTGACGAATCTCAATGCTAGGCACACCCAGACCGCCATCAGAGGGATGAAAGCAACAGATCTCGCGACATACCATAGCGGCTTTGTCTCTCCACAATAAAAAAGAACAAGAGCTTTACTAATAAAATTAATTTGGTAGACGGGAGTGGAAGTACAGAGAGTCGGTAAAGGAGAATCGGGTAGATGTGTGAAACACATACTTCCGCCCTGCCCTTCAAGGAAAGCCTCCTCCGAGACCACAGATTAACCGCGATCTCGGCCTTCCCTTGTACCTCCGAACAATTCAATTCAAACTGGAGATCAGGACCGAACCAAACGCCGAGTATCTTGATCGGCCCATCCGTCCAGAGGAAAGGTCCGGGAAGAGAAACTCCCTTCCACGCACCCAACCGCAAGCCAACAGACTTATCGCGGTTGATCTTGGCCCCTGTCACCATCTCATAGCCACTGATTTCTTTGCTGACTTCGTCAATCTCGGCTCTGCTCGACACAAGAACCGAAACGTCGTCAGCATAGGCAGAATACCTGGCTGAGGTGGTAGCCCCAGGCAAGGAAATTCCGCGCAGGACCGGATTCGCCTTTAACTTGCGAAGGAAAGGTTCCAACGCAAGAACGTAAAGCAAAGGCGAAAGCGGACAACCTTAACGAATGGAGCGAGACAATACGAAAGGCTTCGATCTTACCCCATTCACCTCCACCAGTGCACCGGGGGTCGCATACAAAAGTCGGATCCAGGAGCGAAAGTCGGCTCCGAAACCGGCCGCCGAAAGGACAGCCTCCAGAAAGCGATGGTCAACCCTATCGAAGGCCTTGGACTGATCTAAATTGATCAGCGTATCATATGCAGGTTATCCTGAATAGTCCTGCCCTTCACAGCACAAGTCTGTTCGGAGCCAATCAGACTAGACAAGACAAGCTGCAAACGATTGGCTAAGATCTTCGCCAAAATCTTTAACTCTATGTTTAACATAGTCAAAGGGCGAAAGTTATTTATCCCATCCCCACCGTTCTTGTCCTTACGCAGCAACTTGATCACACCCCTAGTGAAGCGTTGGGGTATAGACCCATGCTTCATCCAGCTGTTGAAGATCATTTCCAGCAAAGGAACAAAAACGGGCGACTGCCTCAAGTAAACTTCGTAGGAAAGACCATCTAGTCCCGGAGATTTATCCAGGCCAACCTGCTTCAGCGCTTCCCAGATTTCCGACTCTGTGATGGGACCCTCACACTCAGCCGCTTCAGCTGCCTCAAGGCAGGGAAAGTCAGCCAAATAGGCGTCGAACCGAGCAGGGCTCAGACCGGGCTCCCTGGTGAAAAGATCCTGAAAGTAATCTCGAAAAGCCTCGCATATGCCCGCGTTTGTAGTCACGGTCCGATTATCCGGCAATGTGACGCACGCGATATGTCGCCTAGTAGCGTTCCGATTTTCTTCTGCACGCAATTCAGCGGCCATATTCGTTGCCTCAGAGGACATCCTTTTTAGCCTAGCCCTAACTACCAGAGCTTGATCCTTCTTGATAAGCAAGGATATTTCCCCACTATTATGGGATTTCACTGCCCGATCAACTTTTTCTTCTAAAGCCGTTTGCGCCACTAATCTATCTAGGTTGAGTCGACGACTAAAATTGGCAGCAAACGTTCTAATTTTGGGTTTTAATTTATCCCACCAGGCATTCACTAAAACCGACCCCGTCAATTCCCTCTGTATCATTAGTAACAGCTGGTCCCGGAAATCCTGCTCACCAAATAGTGAGCAGTTTAATTTCCAGTACCCAGCCAACCTAACCTTAGGATTATCTAAGTTTACACGGACCCGGACAAGCCTATGATCCGTATAAACTATATAATGGAAGCTTGGGCACCCTAAGAGCCCTACATCGACTCTCTTAACTAAAACTCGGTCGAGGTAGCTCGAAAGCGACCCAGGATCCGAGTTGCCACTATTTGTCCAAGTCCATGCTACCTCCCGAGAGGGCTCATTCCGGTACTTATCGACAAGATCAAACCTGCCGATAAAGTCCCGAAATGGTTTAACATCAGGATTGTTAGTACCCTGTTTTTGCCCTATACGATCTATATCGGGGCCAAGGACGGCATTCCAATCCCCCGCTAAAACTACCCAACGAGATGTCGTCAAGTACGGCTCGATCTGCCGAAACAAAACAGGTCGCTCAGAATGGTTATTGGGAGCATAAACCCCAATGAGTCGTAGAGCCTTATCCTTTATGGTAACATCCATCACGCAAAGCCTGTCCGCCGGATCTGCGAAGACAAGAGTACATGCAGCCTTCAAAGACTTGCTCACCACCCAAGAGACACCCCTCGAACGACCATCAAAACATGCTGAATAAAGGGAGAACCCCTTAGACAGTATGTCCTCACGGTCATGAGAAGAAAACCGGGTCTCTTGCACACAACAAACATCCACCCCGAGGCGCTGAAGGTCACGAGAGAACCTCGCCCTGCGAGACTCGGACCTCAGGCCGCGCACATTTATACTTGCTAACTAGAGTGCCATGATGAAAACTGATTAGGGTTGTATAACTGGTTTAAACATGGTCGGGGTAAGGATACCAACAGCCTCTCCCATAGACCCATGGCCCATCTCAGTCTTGATGGTACCGTCTTGGGAGATTCCGCCGATATCCCAGGGGAAAGTCAGTTTAAGTGCTCTATACAGGAAGGGGTGAACTAAAACAGGGACCCTCCCTGCACAAAATTGTTTTAATGATTTCAATTTTTGGTTTTGGACGATTGCTATGGGCAAGGTCATCTTGTTGGACATGATGGCCTCGTCCAACATCGGCCAAATTTGTTTGGCTCCAGGTCCGGTTCGTATGACAGTAAGAACCCTTTGGGACAGAGGGAAATTGTCTGGTACTTCCACATCTTGGTCTGCAAACTGCTTGATGGAAAGTAGGTATCGAAGGTCTTTTATGCGATTTCCATAGTCTCTTGCCCTTTCTGCCTGAGCTGGAGAGATGCGGCAAACATCCTCACCCAAATTATATATTGTTTTTTTTTAACTTTTTTTTGTCTTTAAGCTCCTGAGTGGGGCTTCTGTCGCGTTTGGAGGATGGTGGAGGCATTTCAGTTATCTTCATGGGAGAAGGACTGGGTGTATGCTGAGGGGTGTGTGAGGGTCTTTTTTTAACGGGGGGAGGGCTGGGAGTATGGAGAGGGGTATGGAAAGATATGTGTTTATAAGGGCTGGGATCTCTACTGAAGGGAATTGATTTGGATGGTGATGTCAGGGGCGCTGGACGTTTCTTGGGTGAAGGGGAGGACCGGGTAGAGGACGTTGAAGGAATAGGGTCTAATTGCTTTTTTTAGTGTCTAGTTTTTTTTTAAGCTCTTTGATTTTTTCTGTTTTCTCGTACCCGGGATCGTATTTCTGTTGCTTTTCCTTGAATGTCAGTTGAGAGGCTGGGGCATCGCCCTTAACGTTGCTAGAGGAAGTGGAACTGTCCGTGCCTTTGGTCCTTGGGGCTTCAGGGGACTGAGGACCCGCTGTATGGCGCTTCCCTCTGGCCTTACCAGCAACTAGCCATTCCCCTTCTCCCTTCTCCGCAACTGCACTAGCAGCGGGCGAAGGCTCTTTGGGGAATGTGGTCTTTTCGCCAACCGAAAGATTATCCCTACCGGTCCCAGATGCTGGGATGCCCATTACGGGCGAGGCGGTAGGTACAGACGCGGTCAGAGGGGTATTTTGGTCACCAGGAGATTGAATACATGAGACCTTCTTCTCTGGGCAGGAAGAGGAGAGGTGACCAGGCTCTCCACATTTCCAGCATACCGGTTTATGGCCGGTCACAATGACCGGCAACTTCAATTTCCCAACCAACAGACAGTTGGGGATGGAGCGGAAGGCCTGTTCATCGAGTCGAATATCAAAGCTCCATCCCCCGTTCAGGCTATCGCAGGAAGCTCCCAGTATTTCGCCGTACTGGGACAGGTAGGCCGCGAGATGTTCCCCGAGAACCTGAGGAGGTTCCTCACATATTGCTACTAGGTACTTCTGCGGCATTCATATTCCGTGCGTATTATCATGTCTTTAGTGATGAGGTCTCGGCTCGAAGCCGCTACGCAATCTTCCGAAGTGGGTAACAATAAGTCCCACATGAAAAACCTTTGTCCCTTAACAACTCTAAGGGGTTTGAACCCCAAGGACTGCAGTGATTTTATCACTGTGTTTTTCGTCGCCCGACAAATTTTGCGCGTACGCTTGTCGATGACGAAAACTGACACAATTCGTTTCTCAATTTTTCTCAGTTCCTGGGCGTCTACTAAGAGTCCACCTTCTACCACAAGGTGTGCGTAACTCTTAGCTCGCTCCAAGAATTCCGCCACATTGATTATACAACTAGGGGGTCTTCTAACAAGAGGGCGATTCCCCAGCCTGTGAATTTTTCCCATTCATAACATTATGTGAGGCACTATTGGCCTCCATTTCATTTTGGCTTTTATTGGCCTTGTTAATTTCAGATCTTTGGCCATTATTGGCCTCTGTATTTCTAGGAACTTGGCCATTTTTGGCCTCCATAGAACTTTGGCCATTATTGGCCTCAGTAGTTTTAGATTTTTGGCCATTATTGGCCTCCATAACTTTAGCACTTTGGCCATTATTGGCCTCCATATTTTTAGAAGCTTGGCCATAATTGACCTTATTAGATTTTGGGGGTGTAGTTTCTACGGCTATAGTAGCAGAAGTGGCTGGCAAGACAGGATATTCATCCATATCGTCTTTGTCGGGTTGGGGGGGGGTCCTTGAAAGCAAATAAATGCTTTTTAACTGACCGTTTTAGGTCAGGAATAATTGTTTTTTTCTTTTTAATAAGAAAAGACGATGAACTTTTTTTCGTTTCCATTTTTTAAAAGGGAATACAAAGGGAATTGGAGGGAGGGAATGGGGGAAAGGAGGAAGGGGAGGCAAGGGAGAAGGGGAGGTGTGATAACAAAAAAAAACAAAATCCGCCTATAGACGGTGTGTGCGAGGGGGAAACAAATAAGATTCGCTTAGTAGCGAAAAATAAAACTTATTAAAGAAATAGGGGGAAAGAAAACGCCTGAAATCGAGGCAGGAAATAAATTCACAAACAAAATAAAAAGGTTTTACAACTGAATAAAGAAAAATCAAAAACTTCTTTTTTTTTTCAAAACAGTCGTAAAAACAGTAAATAATAAAAAACGAACTCAACCAAATGTTCAGTAACAGTTCCAAAAACAGACGGGCAGTAAAGTAGGAATCAAAAAACGAAGTTCAAAAACACACAAGGGTAATTATCCAACACTGTCAAGCAACAGTCTGAAAAATGTAACAAGTAAAGTCAAAACCGTTACTGGTGCGACTCCCATGATTCTACCATTCACATATTAATATATTAATGTTCGAATATTACGTCGATCGGCTATTCGCAGATATTTTGTGGTGATTCCTCAGATTCCTTCAAACGGCATTTCCTGAGTTGGTTCATATGGCGTTTGTGGGTATTTTTCGGTCCCTGGACAATATAGACCAGTTCGCCAATTCTCTGTTTGATGTTGCCTACTTCCCAGAATGTTATGTTGTCTTTGTAAGCCTTAAAAAGGACTTTGTCGCCAGGATTAAAATATTTCTTAGGGAGCGAGAAGGTTTTCTTGAACTTCGCTTGCCGTGGAATGAGTTTATCAAAGACGGACTTGATTTTTCTTGCGAACATTGTTTCTGCAGGCGAGCGTCCCATAGGCCTGTTAGGATTAGGGGTTATCCTATACACCTGCAGAAACTGTTGTTATGGCTATCCGTCGGTGTGCCTAGTGCCTTTTTAAAGCTCTTTTTAGAGTGTCCACGAAACTCTTGGCCTGACCGTTCGACCTGGGGTGATACTGAGGCGTCGTAATGTGGTCCACTTGATACGACTTGCAAAAGTCTCTGAATTCACTTGAAGTGAATTGAGTGCCGTTATCAGTCACTACACAATCTACCACGCCAAAACGCGCGAATAGCTCGTATAAAAATCCGATCGTGCAGTTGGCGGTTGGTTTTTTACATTGCAGGACCTCAGGCCATTTTGAGTGGCTATCCACAACAATAAGGTAGTACATGTTGTCTAGGGGACCTGAAAAATCCACATGAATTCTCTGCCATGGATGGTCTGTGTTTGGCCATGGTTTGCACGTCGTGGTTGGGGATTTTGCTGCAAGCACGCATCCCTTACAAGATTCTATCATGTCTGCTATGTCTTTGTCCATATTTCGCCAATATACGTAGCAGCGCATGAGGCTTTTCGTACGGCTCTTCACCGGATGTCCCATGTGAAAATCCTTAAGGATTTTTCTTTGTAGGGTATTTGGAATCACTACTCGAGGGAGAAAACTTCAGGCACATTTTGGTCTTTGTTGCGAATTTTGTTTTTGATACTTTGGATGAATTCATCCTCTCGAGACTCCCTTTTTATGTCGGCCAAAGTAACTGGGAGTTCTCTAATTGTATTCGCAATCATATTTTTGATTTCATAATTCGTCCTTGGTGTAGCAATGATGGAGTCTTCAAAAACTTCCGTATTTTTAGGAATGAGTCGCGATAAACTGTCCGCATGACAAATATTTTTAGATTTTAGGAACTCGATCTTAAAATTGTAATTCAAAAGAATCGTTCCCCAACGAAGTAATCTATTCACTGTATAGACCGGTAGGCCTTTCTTAGAAACAAAAATTGTTATTAGAAGTTTATAGTCCGTTTGCAGTATGAACCGTCTTCCATGTAGGTATCGATGGAACATAGTGACGGCGAATATTATCCCTAGAGCCTCTTTCTCTATTTGGGAATATTGTTTCTCTGATGGTAGTAAAGATCTAGATGTGTGTGCTATGGCAGTTTGTGGAGAATGCAAGCACCGATGCCGTATGGGCTTGCATCACTTGCGACTATGATGTCGAGATTAGGGTCGTAGTGGGTGAGAGAGAGATCCGAAATAAGTGTTTTCTTGATCTTCTCGAATGCGTCTTGGCATTCAGGGGTCCATACCCATGCTTTATGCTTTTTTAAAAGTTCGTTGAGAGGTCCTCTCAAATTCTGCATGTTTCTTAATGAAACCTTGGTAGAAGTTAGCAAGGCCGAGGAAGCTTTGTAACGATTGAACGTTAACTGGGGCCGGCATGTTTCTGACTGCATTGGCTCTTTCTGGATCCGGCCGACGACAGTCTCTATTTATAATGCGACCTAGGTATTTGATCTCTGGTAAGAAAAAAATCACACTTTGCTTCCTTAACCTTAAGCCCGTATTCTTGTAACTTCTTGAATACGTTTATTATATGGTTCCGGTGCTCTGCCGACGTTTTACTGGTCACCAGTATATCATCCAAATAGGCTGTTGCGTAGTCAAGGTCGCCCAGCATGGCGTCCATGACCTGCTGAAAGATTGCAGGCGCAACCTTGACTCCAAAAGCCAGTCTGTTATATTTGTACAGACCTTTATGGGTGTTTATGCAGAGCAATTTAGAACTCTCTTCATCCACCTCTATCTGAAGGTATGCATCTGAAAGGTCTATTTTGGAAAAGATTTTTCCGCCATTCAATTTGTTGAAGATTTCTTCAGGGCTTGGGAGGGGATAATGATGATCCTGCAAAGCATCGTTTAGCCCTGTGGAAAAATCTGCGCATACTCGTATTTGGTTGGACTTTTTTTTTACATAGACCGTAGGTGCTGCCCATTCGCTAAAATCTGTTTTTGATAGAATACCCGCCTGTTCGAATCTATCTGATTCTTTGTTGATCTGCTCTAGAGCAGCGAAAGGGACATTCCGTTTTTTTTTTTAACTGATCTTGCACCGTCCTTCACCTTGAAGTTAGCTTTAAATTTAGAACATTTCCCAAGGCCGCCAGAAAAAAGCTGGGGAAATTGTTGTTTGAGTTCCTTTTTGAGATTTTCCGAATTGGACGTTGTACTTTTTATTTTTCAGCAAAAAGTGCTCATTGGGCAATCCCATAGGTTGAAATTTTCTATCCAATCTGTTCCGAATAGGTTATCTGAATTTTCTAGTACGTAGGCTTTCAGCTTTTTGGTAACTCCATTTAGTGTTAGTGTAAGGATCACCTGACCTAAAATGTTAATATTCTCGCCAGTTACGGATTTTGCTGTTTTATCCGTCTTTAATAGGGTCGGCTTGTTTAACTTTCGCCAAGTACGCCAGTTGATAATCGAGAGGTCAGAACCCGAATCAAGCTGGAATTTTATAGAGTTATTGAAAATATCAACAGTCACATATTTTCTTAAATTCCTATCGACTATGTTGTCTGATTGGGCTTGCCTAATTTTACTTTTGTGTTTCCTCGCCTTGTTGGCGTACCAGCACCGAGTTAAGTTATGACCATTTTTATTGCAATTTTTGCAATATGTTTTCTTCTTGAATGGACAGAATTTCATCCAATGCCATTTTCCACAATGGTAACATGGTCTGGGAGGTTTCTTTAGCCTATTCGTATTTTGTTTATTGCGGGATTTAGAACATGAGATTTGCCTCTTGTCTTTTTGCGGGGCATAAGAGGTTGGGTTGCTTCTGATTTTTCTAATCTGAGCCACACCTGGTTCCTCGATCGTTTTTGAGTCATACTTGACAGAAATTACTCTTTGACAATCCTCTGCTAATTTTTGGAGAGTCAATCCCTGTTTGTTTTCGAGTTTGGTAAGTACTCGACGTCTGACCTCGGCGTCTTCTACTGATACTAGACATTGTGCGAATATTAAGCACTTAAAATCGTCGGCAGTCAGCTCGGCTAGTTTAAAATCATTACAGAGCTTGTTTACCGACGCTGCAAACGTTAGAAAATCTTGCTGGTTGTACTTGACTGTGTTCAGGCATTTCCAACGTTTGTGGAACAAGGTTATGTTAGGCCCGAATAGTTCCGTTAGGAGCTTAATAGTCTCTGAGAATTTCAGGTCTGTAATTTTCTTGGGTAATATATAATCTATGCACCTAACATGTTCGATAGCTCCCAGTTTCCTTACGTACCTTTTCTCACTAGGCCATTGTTCAGTCTACATTGAAAATATCTTCATAACGCCTGTAAAAAGCCTCGAATGTTTTGTCTTCCTCTAGTACGTATTCGAATGTTTCAATCGAGTTGTAGATTGTACTCTGGGAAAATGTCGTATCTTTTTCAGAGTTTTTAGAGCCGTTACATGAATTTACAAGTAATTCTTCAAGTTGTTTTTGCTGTAGTTCTGTTTTCTGAAGTATAAATTGTTGGAATTCTATTTGTTGTTTATGTAACTCCATAAACAATTGTTGCTGTCTTTCGTCTGATTTTTGTTGGTGGAGTTGCTGTCTTTTTTCGCTTTTTTGTTGTTGAAGTTTCTGTTCTGTTTGTTGGTCCGACTGTAATTTGAGGAATCTTTCTTCCAATTTCTGCTGTCTTTCATCTGATTTTTGTTGGTGGTCATCTGGACCTTTAACATTTGGACAATTATTTTTTGGAATTCTTTCATATTTAAATAATATGTAGAAAAGTAATGAAAGAACACACAAAACAGAAATAAATAAATAAATATATAACAGCAATTACTGTTGCTTTGAAAACCCGTGTACCAAGGGGAAGGTACACAAGAAAATCTAGTCAATTAATAAAATTAATAAGAACTACTTATTGGTTTAGATCTTTCGAGATACCATTGATCCGTTAATTTCAATGTGACCATTTAAATTTTCTCCACACTTATTTTTTTTTTTTTTTTTTTAGAAGTGTGGGGAGAAAAATATCACTTAGACAGCAAAAAAAAAAAAAAAATACAGTGGATTTTTTTCCTTCTTTTGGGAGAATTTGCTTTGCTTTTTTTTTTTTTTTAGAAAAAACTCACCTCAATCAATTTGAGGGGAGGGTAATTTTATGCACGAGATTTGTAGGAATTCAAATCAATTTCATAAAATTTTTAAACACTTTGCTAAATGCGCGACTTGGTGAATAGTTTTTTCGAACTTGAGCCAAACGTAGTACTTCGAGCTCTTGAGTTTGTCAGTTTGTTTTGTGCACAAGCTGGGTTTTTTGTAAGCAGTCGTTCTCGATACTTGGTTGCTCGTTTATTGTTTGCACATACTTGAGTAACCTTGAAAGGTAGCTGTGTATTGCGTTTCGTTCGCTGATGTAGTAATGCCAGCTCAAATTCTACTTCAACACTGATGTGGGAACCAGTGGGGTTAAACGAGTCCTCTGTCGCCACTGATGTGGGACTGGGGATTGGGGTTTCGGTGTGGGTGCGTGTCTCGAATCCTCTGTCGCCACTGATGTGGACCCGAAAGAGGGGCCACGGAACGAAAACACAGAACACGGGTTAGAGGTAAGAAACATATATTAAACAGAAAAGTTACAAAGAATAGTGTAAGAGTAAGCAGAGCTTACTATCCAATGGTGTCCGATATTGGTATCGTACGCGGCTGCGCATTACTGGTGCTACGATATTTAACAACCCCCCCCCCCCCACACACACACACACGGGTCGAATGTGGCACAAGGCCGGTTTAACGTGGGCTTACCGAGCCCGTAGGCTCGGCCAAAAATATGCCCTTTTACAACCCGTATATACGAGTTTAGGGACTGTCTACCTCCCCGGACGAAACCCTGCCCTGCGGCAAGCCTCGTCCAAGTTCCTCTCTGCCAAACAGAGAGTTCGACAGCAGAGTACCATTACTGGTGATACTCCCATGATACTACCATTCACATAATAATATAGTACTGGGAGAGTCCATGATGTAGGAAAGTATCGGTCTCACAACATTAATACAGACAATCATCGAGGCGAGGCGAAGTGGCGCAGCAGTATTGCGTGACCGAGCTTTTTTCTTATGTATTTTCGGATTTAGAACACCATTTCTGGACGAAACTATTTCTTCCTGATATATTTTGGTGTTTTGTAATTATAAGTAATTTTCAAGTAAAACAAACATCAGATTCATTCCAATCAAAATCTATCAAAAAAATAGTTTTGTTCAAAAACGGAGTGCGTGCATAAAACGAATCTTTACTTGAGAGTCTATTAATGTAAGAAAGTTTAAAAGTGTTTCTGACTTTTAGTATGTACTTTACTTTGCTAAGGCCATGATTTTGAAACTTCAATCTTCTTGCTACTATAAGGATGTGTTGAAGTATGTAAGAATTGCACATAATTTCTTATTTCCGTATCCTTAAATTTTCTACAGGAAACTAGAGGGAAAAACACTAGACATGATACGGAACGTACCCCTTTTTTTAACACTAGCTTGCCGAGTGAGACCCCCCCCCACACACACACACACACAACCCTAAGTACACCGCTGTTTACACTACACATGTTCATACTATTTCATGAACACACACGCACACAGACACACATTTATTATTTATATATGATTTTTTTTACCTTAATATTATCTAATAGTAACAACTCTGAAGGAAATTCCAACACAAGCCATTTAATGAACAAACCATTACTCCTTCTTTAGATGGTGTTGAGTCTTGACTCATTGTTGAATCTCGCCTATTGCATGGAATAATAATGCAACACAAAATGTACTTAGAACAAGAATGTATTATCACAAGAAAGTGTACACAATAAGTACATATAGTATTTCTGTATATTTCTGGGAAGACGTTCCTGGAGAATGTGTTGACTAGTCGCAGTCGATCAGAGTCTCTAGTTGGATCTCGTGATTCCTCCTCCTCGTCTTCCGGTACCAACCATTATTTATATAGTTGGTAGTCACCTATGCAGATTAGGTGATCCTACCACAACACCCCCCTCCCAAGCCTTGGAATCCTTTTCCTTTTATGTCTCAAAAACAAAACTGCAGAAAAGTATACCTGGCAACATCATCGTTTCAGAAAAGTATAGCTGGCAACATCATCGTTTCAGAAAAGTATAGCTGGCAACACCACTGCTTCAAATATGCGGATGCAGTTTGTCGCCACACCCAGGACGCGGAAATGTGCTGGAAAAGACCTGAAAGTTCACTATTTGCCCATAGCTGGGACCCCAACAGGTGCTACCACCCCGGGTCAGGGTGGACCTGGGAACACCAGCAATTAAGAGGTGGTTCCACGCTTCCTCAAAACCTCCTGATCAGAGGCCTTGCTGTTGGATGCAGTTTAACGTCGTACCCAGGACGCCATTGTTGAGTCTTGACTCATTGTTGAATCTCGCCTATTGCATGGAATAATAATGCAACACAAAATGTACTTAGAACAAGAATGTATTATCACAAGAAAGTGTACACAATAAGTACATATAGTATTTCTGTATATTTCTGGGAAGACGTTCCTGGAGAATGTGTTGACTAGTCGCAGTCGATCAGAGTCTCTAGTTGGATCTCGTGATTCCTTCTCCCGTCTTCCGGTACCAACCACTATTTATATAGTTGGTAGTCACCTATGCAGATTAGGTGGATCCTACCACAACAGATGGTAATGGAGACAACATAGGAAATAATACTGACCAAGTTGTACGAACTTTACTCACTAGAAATAAAATTTCTAATGAAATTAGGGAACTAATTATTCATCATTCTTTGCACTACAATTGCAGGAATACTTTCCTTACCAAGATCAACTGTGGCAAAAATTGTTTCAAAGTATATGAGAACAGGCTAGCGTACATGTGCTAGTAAAGGTGGAAACAGATTTTCTATGCTTCCTGCTGAACAAAAAGCAGTCATCAAAGGTTGGGTTGATAAAGTTCTATCTATAACACTTTCTGAGTTAACTAGCAAAGCAGGTACAGAATTAAATCTAACAGTAAGTTATAGTACCATAAATAGGTGTTTAAAGGAGTTTCATTATACTCTTAAAATATTGGTTGCTGTTCACGTGGCTCATAATACTGAAACGGCGTTAAATACTCGTTTTAATTATACTCATGAATCCACTGAAAATCAGTTATCTGTTGAAGATAAACATTTTATCTTTCTTGATAAAGTTGGTTTCAACATATCAAGTAGAACAAAAAGAGACCTTTCACCTGTTGGAACATCAGCTTATACACACGTTTCATGTATTAGAAGCAAAAATATTTCCGTTATAGCTGCTAGGAATAAGTATGGGATGGTAAATCATAAAATTAATAACAGAGCCGTCAATGGAGAAGATTTTAAAACCTATTTAGTTGATTTAAAATCAAAATGTGCAATCTTGGGTATTAATGATCCAATTTTTATAATGGACAATGCCAGAATTCACCATTATAGGGGATTGGTGATTATTCAATCCTTAAACATTAATGTTTTTTATCTGCCACCCTATTCTCCATTTTTAAATCCAATTGAGAATGTTTTTAGGAAATGGAAAAATACTGTTAATAGAGGTAATGCCCAAAATGAAAATGAACTGTTAACGCTCATTGCATCAATATTTAGGTTAATTATATAATCAGATTGTGATGGTTTTTACAGCTATGTGAATAGATCTAACAGAGAAGAAAAATTCTTGAATAAAGATTTAATTTTATTATGTTTTTTTAAATATTAGTTTTAAAATTTTTAATAACTACTTGTTGTTGGTTGAAAAATATATTCTTTTTTATTGTAAAATTTTTTATTGTCGTTATTGATAGAAAAAGTGTCGTCGTTGGTTGAAAAGGTTTCGTTGCTACAAGAAAAACCCTATATATATTTCATAAATGTTATTTTTTTACAGAATAAAGAATAGCAACACCACAGCAAGCAAAAAAGAAGTGTAGGCAGTATAATGTGGAATATCTGAAATATAGATTTGTAAAACTGCAACACACACAACAGCAACCTATGTGTCTGCTGTGTGAGATAGCGTTTTCAAATGAAGACATGAAGCCTTCCATACTCTTGGAACATTTGACAAAAATGCACTCTGACAAAGATATAGCATATTTCATTCACTCCGAGAAAAGTTCCTGAAACGAAAAACTATTGGAAATATGTTTGCTCGCACTTCACAAGAATACACTGACGGTTTGCGTGCTTGTGGAATCTTCCACGACGACCAGTTTACCCTCTGCTAGAAAATGCACTCTTCCTGTTACGATTTTACCAACATCATGTACAGAAAATAATCAACAGGAATTCATTGATTAATCACCGTCAATCTAGCTTGCTGATTGGTCAGTATCGGCCAATCAGATCACTCCCACGCGCAAGATCAATTTAGGCGCCAACTCAATCTGGAGCCTGTCACCTGAGAGAACATGATATAAAAACCCAACACGTGTGACTCTCTCTCTCTCTCTCTCTCTCTCTCTCTCTCTCTCTCTCTCTCTCTCTCTCTCTCTCTCTGTTTTCGACACGCGGACGCGGACTCTCGAACCTAACTTCTCTACGTCTCAACACCGCTGCCAAAATGTGACTGTTAAAGAACTCCCGTCTTGACTAATGCGGTCAGACGTAAAAGAACTTTACAACAATTCATGCAAGTATAATTGCAACATCTTTTATCCAACTGGCATAATACACAATTCAAAACATACTCAATCTTCTAAACGGCTTTTTAATAACCAACTTATTCGTTATGAGTCTAGGTACAAATATTACCTAATCAAAGAGACGTAATTCAGTCTCACTTTTCAGTTCGCATCACATGCATGTATATTCAATACTTAATAAATTCAATTGTTATGTTTTCTACTCTACGTTTTGTTTTGTATTTTTACCATTGCTATTTCACGTCAAATATAATTTGCTTTGTTCCACCACGTTGGATAACGACCTCCAGCATATGGCATAATACTTTCCATGCCTTTCCTAGACAAAATAAAATAATTGTGGTGAACAGCCATTGACACACGCATAACAAATCACACTCTAACGTACTCAGGGCCCGTTCCGCTACATGCTTCATACATTTCTTTGCTGATTGTTAGATCTGGTAAGCTTCATACGATTAAGGTGGAACTTATTCTGCCTACAATAAGAAAGTTTCTGTACATGGTTGTACATAAGTTACCTGACCAAATTATAAAAGCTATCCTTCTCAGTGATAACTTGGTTCAAAGAAGAGTAGATGAAATAGCTGAAAAACATTGGAGATATATTGTGCAACATTCTTGCCGCAACAGAATTTAGCTTTCCGTGAGATGAGTCCACTCTACCAGGAAATGAATCTTTGCTTCTTGCTTATGTTCATTTTATCAAAGATGAAAAGTTGGTTCAAGAGCTATTATTTGCAAGACAACGTAAAACAGACACTAAAGGAGAATAAATATTTAATGTTGTTGATAAATTTTTCAAAGAGAAAAACATCCCACTTTCTAACATGCTTGCTTGTGCAACAGATGGAGCACCATCGATGATAGGTCGCCATCGTGGCTTCATCATTTTCTTGAAAAAAGCTGTACCCATGTGTGCTTACGGTGCACTGTGTAATCCACAGGTAGCATCTGGTAACAAAAAACCTAAGTGTTCGACTTCACAAATCAGGATCTTTTATTGCTTAAAATACCAGGCTGGATAATTAATCCATTCTTAGATGTCAACAGTGAGGAAATAGGAGAGGCAGAGGAAGAATTAGTTTCAATCCAAAACGATATTAATCTAAGACCAAAGTTTACGATATCATATCAAGACTTTTGGTTACAAAAAAAAAATCTCTGACTTCTATCCAGTACTATGGAACAAGGTGAAGATATATTTTATTGCCTTTCCAACATCATATTTGGTAGAACGGGGCTTCAGTGCAGTTGCCTTGCTTCTTTCCAAGCAAAGGAACAGATTTAAAATTACCGAATGTGGGGGATCTACGACTTCTTAGTGAATTCCAGCTTGATGTGGAGAAACTAATATCCCTACACCAAGAACACACATCCCATTTGAATTGTAAAAACTAAATAAAAAAATGGTTTATTAAATTAACTAGTATTTTCCAACATATATTTTGTGTTCAATATTGTTGTTTTCACTTTGAAAAAAAAAAAGCTCGCATGTGTATATAGGGAGAGGGAGCGCTAGGAATCTATCTGTAAGCCAGGGGGGCGCCGGGCTAAAAAAAGAAAGAAAAAAGAAAAGGGAAACATTGCTTTAGAGTATCAAATTGGTCCCTGACTTTTGTAAAAAAAAGTTACCTGTACTTTGTTTTTATTTGCAAATGTTAAGTTTGAAACTTTGTTTTTTTTTTTTTGGAAGGACTTGCACAGACGTAGGAAGATAATATTAATCATTTACCTCAAATGAATCCTGATTAGGGATTTTTTCTCCTCCAGTTCAATATGAACTAACACACCCAAATTGTTTCTTTTTATATTTCACAAAATGATTTAGAGTGATTTTTATGTGATTTATGAAAAACTTTCAAACTTATGAAATTTAGGGTGGAAGGTAGAGTTCGGCAATATGGTCTGAGTAAAGATATTATTGTGGGTAATTGTCATACGGTTTCAAACATGGCATACATTTTAGTACAGAGAACATTTTAAAAAGTCAGGGATCGATTTGACACTGCATTTTTATATAATGAACAGTGCCCTCACTTCTAAAACGATTTTAAAAGAATCAATATTTTTAGATTCTTACAATTATCAATGGTAGAGAAAGGTCTGTTGATGAATAATGCTAATCGACAAAATTAGCAACATAAATTTCCCCACCTATTTTTTTTTTTTTTTTTACAAGAGGACTCGTCGCCACCATTATCATCATCATTATCAGACCTATGACTGGGTGTGGTCATAGAGTCACTGGGCAGCTAAGTTTTTTTTTACCCAACATATCTGGGTTGAAAGTTAAATAGGTACTCATTTACGCGTAAAGTGTCAAAGTGAACATGACGGAACCAATCCCTCTCTCTATCCAATTTAAAGACTCGGACACGTGGCTGTTGATTCCATTTTTAGGAAACCCTCCACCCAGCGATATCACCGTAGTTTGCATACACCATTGTGCTAGAATAGATCCACCCTTTAATTATTAAAGGGTGGATCTATTCTAAAACAACCTAATTAAAGTTTAATAGGTTTTGTTTTTAATCAACACTCGTCGTAGAACCTTAAAGTTCACCTCAGTTGTGTCAGACTTTTTATAAAATGTTTTGTTTCATTTTTCTCATAAGAAATTAAAAAGTTTAACATTTACGTTTTCTTTCTGGCTTATATTGTAGAAAACAAGTTTTAATTAAAAAAAAAATAATAATTTTAAAAAATTTATAGAGGGGTGGTGTATTTTTCATAACGAATATTTATTTTTTTTACACCGTTTATTATTAAATCCATTACGAGTTATCTCCCCTTCTCCAAATCGGTTTCAGGTCGGGAAATAGTTGATTGCATTCTTCATGCTTTTTTTTTTTTTACCAAACCTTCAGTAATCGTAAATTAATCGTCTGCCTCTTGGTTCCAGTAATGAAGGTACCAATCTTACATTTACTTATTTTATCAACAGTTTTTATTGTTTCTTTTTTGAGTGGCCTCTTAGAATAGCCACCGCGACCTGAAATAATTTTTTTTAATAATAATTAAGCACTCTGAAACACGAATATGAATAATTTCTCATTTTTTTTTTTTTTTATAAAAGTTAATAAGTTGGGTCCAGTTTGCTATGGAAATATATTTTAAATTGTTACCCTTTCACAAGCAAAAAAAAAAAATGTTTATATAACAAGGGATTTCTTAAATTTCGCAATTGGAATTCTTGAAATTTTTTTCAAGGTTTTTTTTTTTTTCATATCGATTAATAAGTCCTCCAAATTAACAATTTAAAATAAAAATATTGCTTTTTTTACATTTTTATTTTAAGAAATTACATGGTATGAGCGTATTTATATATTTTTGGATCGTACATGGATCAATTTACAAATTTTACATTATTACAATTATTAATTTAAAAACTAAAAACTAAAGCAAACTGGACTACAATTGAATTATTTATTAACTTTTTTATAAACTGGAAAACTTAATAATATAAAAAAAAAAATTGAAAAAAGAAAATGATTATTTCTCGTCACAGTTCTAAAAATCTACCCTTTTCCAAAAAGGGGGCGTGATTTTTTTCTTTTTCCTTTATTTTTATTTATTTATTTATTTATTTTATTTTTTTTATGTTGCGGCGGCGAAGACGGCGGCCATTTTGTCTGTTTTTTATTTGTTTGTTTTTCCTGTTTTTCATAATAACAATTTGTTTGGTACCTCGCCAATTCTCTGACGACAAAAGATGATCAAGTTTCAAATCTAAGTTAATTAGAAAATGTATTCTATTTATTTTACAGTTACAGAAGTCATTATTAAAACGACTTCAAAGGGCCGGTATATCTATCTATGCATTCTTTCTTCGGAAGAAAACCAGAATATTCACCATTGCCTTGCCATGAAATACTTCGTGGTTATCATTTATTTTTAAATCTAATAATTCCTAGGTTTTCGGTATTTTTTAAAACCGCGTTATTTTGTTTTCATTTTAGTAGGGTTAACCCTAATGGGGACAGATTCGAACGCTACCGAAGAGCACATTACTTTGTTGAAGGCTCTCAAAAACCAGGCCGGTAGACGACGAAAATCTACTGTTTAAAAAAGGACGTCTACTCAAACACGTTAATCAACTAAATATAGCTTTTACAGTAGGCACAATCAAAATTTGAGCTCAACAACGAAAATGCATTTAATAATTTGTCTCCTTTTTAGTAAAACTTTGGTTCTTTTTGAAAAAAATAGCCTAAAGTTCATCTACAAAGTAAAAGAAAATTAATTTTACATATTTCAATAAGACACTTTAAAAATATCTGTCCTAGATATTCATTTCAAATAAAAATTAGTAAAATTAAGGATTAACAGAATTTTTTTTATAGGTACCTCGAAAGAAACGCAATAATTATAGGTTTGAATGAATTTTAAAAAATGAAAAATCTTTCTTGAACCTTTTATTTCAGTTTTAATTTCCAGTTAATAGATTAAATTTAATATTTCTAATAAGCGAAATACTCTGTTATATTTCAAAAACTATTTTAAATTTACTGGAAGATTTTTTTTTTTTTTTTGCTAAAATAGCTGATTAGCGCCCTTTTTTTAGTCATCTTTCATCGCAATCTAATTCTCTTTATTAAAAAATCTTCCTAAAATAAAATAGACATTTCTGAAACATTATTTGAGGAATATTAGGTGATTTAAAGTATAATTAATCTGATCTGAAAGAAATATTATTTACATAACATTTAAAATATCACAGAAATGCATACCTTAATCCAACAGTAGCTGTGTTTTTAACCTGACAGTAGGTTTGTTGATGTGATGACAGATCTATTTCGTTCTGTGGCGACTATATCTGTAAAACATAATTCAAGAAAATGACGTAAGCATCTTTTTTATATAATTTTTAAGTAGTAATCTTAAAACTTTAGGAAAATATACTCTGTTATCTAATGTTTTATAGAATCTTAGGATATCTATCTATATATATTTCTGAGATGAGTTATTGTAATTATTTACACTATTTACATTGTTCAGACTGTTTTGAATATGACAATGAAGATGTGGACAACAATTACAACAATGTATTTAGTGCAAATGAATTTTATAAATTTTGGCTTTAAATTTACTTTAGTTATCACTTTTATTTTCTGATAATGTTGTTTATGAGTGCCCATACTTACAAAAATAAGCACATTTATACACATACAAAAAAATTCTAAATTCTTTTAAAAATATTGGTGTTTGATGATTTGTATTAAGCTTTTCCATTTAGAATTAGATATAGTTTTCACTTAATATCTAAAAGGCTGAAATAATAAAAAATTTAAAACTTAATAAATTTTTCTAATTAAAATTTAAAAAAATGAAAACAATTCTTGTAAAAACTCATTAATCATTGAAAAAAGAATTTTCAGAAGACAATATTGTCCATAATATATCTTATTTATAAAAGCAATTAAAAGCTTTTTTTAATTAAATAATGTCAATTTAACTTCATTTTTTTTATACTACGATTCAGAGCACTTTTTTAGTAAATGTTGTTTCTGTTTGACTAAAACAAACTGATGATTTAAATTCTCTAAATCTTCTGCTTTTAACTAATATTAATATAAAGAGGCTGGAATTTTAATTTCTTTAATTTTCATAAAATTAAGTAGGGATAACATATTTAAAAAAAAAAAAAAATTATCAAGATTTTCTAAAAAACAAAAAAAATAATTTCATTCATTTGTAAATAAGTCCTGAGAATTTAAAATCCAACGGTTATTTGGGGGTTTTTTGTCTTTTTTTTTTTTGTTTTTTTTTACAAGAATATACAAAACGTTTTTTTATTGCAAAAAAGGTGCTAAATTTCCTAATACTAATCTTTAGCCCACCCTGATGCAAGAAAATGAGATTTTTAACCAAAATTTTGAACACACTGGAAAGAATTAAAATTTTTAATAAAATAATAATTTGATTTTTCCTCTTAATAACAAATTTAAGAATTTTAGTATTTTTATGTTAATAGAAAAATATTTTTTTAATAATATAATGAAGTGATATTTTTTTCATTACATTTTTTTATTTATTCTGTATTTATTTTTTTTGTTTAAGGATTTGATCTCCATAAATATTTAGTTGGACCATGTTAGATTTTTTTTAATTATTTTATGAAAATTTATTCAAGACAAAGTGTTACAATAAAAAAAAAATGACCAAAATGGATAATGGAACTATTGAATTTCTACAGTTAATTGATTGCCTTCACTTAGCTTTTTTCAGCTACCAATGTCATAAAAATCTCTTGACATCTCCAGATATAATTATTCTTAACCTTATATAACCAATCAGGAGTTAATTCAGAATTGTTGAATTATTTCTTACTTGATCTTCTTTGAAAAAAGAAAAGAAAATTCTTTTAAAAATATTTCATGCTTGAAAATGACCTTAAAATTTTTTGATTCTCAATCATGTCTTTATTTAATAAAAAAATATATCTTTTGTTATCAGTAATTGGAAGAATTACAAAATCCCACTGGAAAATTACAAGTAAATTTTAGAGAAATAAATAAATATTCTTTGTAGATTTTTTCCCTGTCAAATCTGAAAGAAAATAATGTGTGAATTTAAATTATTTTTGTAAAACTTCAGGGCAAATTTTCAAGATGTTCAAATCTGATATTGTAAAATAAAAAAAACTTTTTACTGAAATATTAATCTTTCTTTACAAAACTATAAAAAAATTTGTCAACAACTCTCACTCCACTTTAAAGGTATTCCCAATGTATTGAAATGGAGTGGGTAACTGACCTCAAAATTTTTTTTTCTAATAATCTATTCTATTTATTTATTAATAAGTTGTAAAAATTTAATTTAAATCTGATAATTCCCAGAGTTTTGTTAAATTTTTTAATTCAGCACTATTTTGTTTTCATTTTTGAAAAAATGCATTTAATTTTGGTGCTACATAGTATATAATAGGAAACACACACACACCCACACACATATATAAATAAATGGCAACAGATGTTATTTTCCTTTCAAACCTTAAAGTTAGATATGACTCAATCATCGTAGCATTTAATGTTTAATTTTAATACATGTCTATGGATGCAAAGTTTGTAGTAATTCAACTTAGAATCTGTGTTTGAAATTCTTCATTTGGTGTGAGGGACTTAATATTTTTTTTTGTAATTAATAATTTTGGCAATTGCACCCCCCTCACTGTTTTTTTTAAAATCATTTGTGTCTATTATTTCAGTGTGTGTGTATATATATATATATATGTATAGATATTTTTGAATAACACATCTGTCACGGAAATATTTTTGGAAAAGTATGTGTCATGCACGCCCCCTTGAGTGTAATATGGCTCGATACCAAAATTAAAATGGGTGTCCTATGTATACATGAGACTAGGAATGACAACTGCACAAACTCCTTCAGCTCTTTTCCATTTGAGGCCAACTTAGATCTCTGGATTAATCCGAGCTCCTCTAACTGAAGAAGAGGTACTGCCTGTGGCTGGCCTACTTGGGCTCACGTATATCATATTTAATTTTAAGCAATAGCTAATAATTATATACCAGGCATATTGTTGAAAGTTCTCAGTTCAAACAAGAGATTTGGGAAATTGGGTTTAGACTAAGCACTTTTCAGCATGCCCTTCATGTTTGCACACAAACACATTCAAAATGAGAGTAAAATATAATAATATCAGTCATTGCTTTGATGAAATAGTTTTAGGTGGAGGCCATGTATTAAATTCATGTTACATGTTAAGGTAGCAAGTAACATTTAAGTTACATCTTTTATGAGTGCTGCTGTTATCATGTATTCCAATACTACTTGCCAAATGGTCAGATTATTGGTAACTAAACCGGTTCATCCACCAGGCTTTTCTGGTGGGGGCTGGTGGCTAGGCACCAAGCAGAATTAAAAACAAAACCTAAACTGGACTCTATAGCTATGTATGCATCCAGTACAGTGGTGACATGGCGTCACTGAGGAGAGGGCTTCTTAATCTGCCTTGACAGAGGATCCCCTCCTCAAATGGAATTAACCTTCCCTGGAGTGAGATTGGCTTGGCCAGGTCTACTTGTCCAATGCAAGTCAGGTACTCAGCTGTGCAGCAACTCTTCAACCACACCCAGTAATGGAACAGATGATTGATTTAAAGTGCCACTTATATATATGGTTTAAGCAAACAATTGAAAATACAAATCCAGCAAAATAAGTTTGTGTAAAATAAAGTTGGTTGATAGAAGAAAAGTTGTATGTGAAATGAACATTTTTTTCTTGTGTTTGAGTTTAAATAAAATGTCTGTATACAAGGGAATTTACATAGACATAGGTAGACAGAAGTGTGTTAAACTGTGTCCTTGGGCATAAACTTATCGATGGAAATGAGTAATTGAAGACCAGCTCCATATTTCTTTTTAGTGGCTCTGGGATTAGGACTTTCAAACATCAAAATAGAATGATTTGATTGATGCATTATTCATTTTATCTATCTCAACTTTCTTTTCTGTCTGTCCCTCATGACAGTTTATGTAATTTTTTCTTCAGGTATCTGAAAATAATCCGGAAATAACTTCTGAAGATGACAGCAGTTCAACATCTTCACCAAAATCTGAAAATTCTCCCCACAAATCAAAGTTTGATGTCCAGATTACAAATGCTGTCAAAGATGGAGATACACTTAATTTTACAGTGGAGTCAACGAAGGTTGGCATTATTTTATCATTTTCCTTTATTTTTGTAAACTTTCTAATAGCTTATACTCTTTTCATGTTACCCAGAGGTTTTTGTCAGACAGAAACACATAGTAAAGATTTTACTATAAAATAAAAAGGATCAGAAATTTCTTCTTTTTAGTAAAATTGAACTATTGCTTTAGAATTCAGATTTTACAAGACTGACCAGTAGGATAAGTTTACCATCATTTCAGTGCATTTCTGCAGTAAAATTATTATAATTATAACCTCTTCAAGTCCAGAGTCAGCTGATAACTATCCTCCATATCCTCACTTCCTACTTTCCCATTTATATTGTGCACCTCATTCAGTAACCCTCTATCTTGAGTGGCTTTTGAGCATTGGGAAACATCAGTAAGAAAAGAAAGTGGTTTAAATGGATAATCTAACATGGTTTAGAAACCAAGGGTATGAGAAATATTAACAAAATCATCAGTATTTCATCATCTAAAGGAAACATTACTTTTTTACCAATTAAAATTCTGGTCCCTTTTCCTATAAAAGAAAATCCTAACTCAATACAGTGGATCCCCACAGATGATTCAGTACTTTACAAAAGACTTGGTGTACATACACATTTCTTTTCTTTGGTATCACGCCATGCTCCATGCAAGGCAGTAAAGCCACTAAGACAAGGGGTTACAGGGTGTAGAAGAATTAGGAACAGAAACATCATTAATGAGCAGGAAGAGGAAAGATTAAAATTGCATTTAAATTTTTGTGGATTAATGTTGGTTGGAAAGCATGGAGCTGGAAGGGAGTTCCACAAGTGAGAAATGTGAGAAAAGAAATTGTTAACATAAAATTTACAGTTACATCCAGCTAGCTCAACAGTAATTTGATGAGATCTTGACACCAGTCTAGTACTGCACTTAAATTCAAAATGTCTAGAGACCCCATAGCAAAGAACTCATCTGAACAATTGTCGTGAAAGTATTTATAGACAAGACACAGAGAGGCAACATTATGGCAGTGGGAAAGTGAATCAAGATGAGCCTCCAGATCAGGACCAATAATATTGCTGATTCTTCTTTGGATTTTATCAAGGAGCTCAAGGTAAATAGCATGTATACCAGGCCATATGTAGCAACAATATTCTAAGCATGGAGGAATGGTAGACTTATAGATATGTAAAATAGATTCTGGAGAGAACCAACTTTCTTAGCAGCTGAACTAGCAATTAAATATAGTCTTTCCACTTCATGTCAGCTGAGAATGTTAGCCCCAGAAAGTGTAACAAGCCACTTTCCTGGAGGTTAGCATCAGCCATGCTGATGGAAGGTAGAAAGGAGTCTCTCAGATGATTAATGGAGAGCAGTTTTGCTTTGGAGGCATTCAAATTAACAAGCTGTCTTTTGCCCTCGTTAACGACTGTATTATGCTAGAAATGATGATGTTCTTGTATTAGCTTTGTGTTATGACTCTGAAAGACAAATTTCTTTCCTCATCATGTAAGGTGTGAAAGAAAGCGCAATAAAACTTGGTTGTTAGAAGCTTAGCTATTATGATGACATTAACAATGTGTCTTATTTGATTTCAGGTTGGTGATGGAACAACGAAAGTGTTGGAAAGAATATTTGAAGATTTCGAATGGCTTCACCACTGTCTTATAACACAAAATAATATTAACGGGCTCATCGTAAGTCTTTATATATCCTAAACTGTTTCATTACATCAATATATTTCTAATTTTAACACATTTTAAGAAACACTTACATTCACAATGTATGATTACTCAGCCGTTATTACTCTTACCATGTAATCCTGAACTAACTACTGCATGGTCAGGTTTCAACAACTAAACTAGTTCCACTGCCGGGCTTTTCTGGTGAAGCTGGTGCCTGGACAGGGATGAGCTTTGTCAGGTCTACATATGAATGTATACATCTCTGGCTTTCAACCCAGATATGTTGAGTGAAATGGTCAACTGGGATGTGACTCTACACCCACACCTGGTCCTGGAACTGATGATGAAATAATGTAAATAAGGATACCTCCTCTCATTCATGAAATTCAAATGGGGTGGGGGTAATATTTTTATCTATGTTTTGATATTTTTTTCCTCTTTGCTAATTTTTTTTTTTTTTTTTCTGTACAGGTTCCTCCACTACCTTTAAAAGCCGAAATTGACCCCAAGAGTGCAGAAAGTAAATCAAGACGACAACTCGGGAATGATACGAATGTTCTTGTTGGAGATGAATTCCAGAAAGAATGCAGAAACTTAGAAAAGTGAGTGGACTTTATTTTTATCAAACAAATAATGGTGATTTCATTATTGCCTGGAACAAGATGATTCTGTGATGATCTAAAAAGGTTAATAAAAATTTAATGGACTTTGTTTTTCAATTTTTGGTGTTGAGCAGTTATCTCTTTCCAAACATAATTTTGAATTTTATATATCACAAACTGTATTTGATTTCTACAAGAACATACATCTGTATATCATCATCAGTCCCATGATTTAGTGTGGTCATGGAGTTACAACACAGCTGAGCACCTGAACTAGCTCCCTTCCATATCTCTTGGTTGCATACCATTTGAGTCTCTGTGATGGATCTTCCCATCCAGTTGGTGACATTGTGCCTCTTCTTCTTTTATCTAAGGTCGTTCCTTCTTGGAAAGCTCTTGTCCATACTATTTCAACTTTCTTTTCTTGATGGTAGATACAAGGATCTTCCAACAGGACTGTTTCTCATCTGATGGTGTCACATACTTCATCATTTATGATGCAGTCTATGAAGGAAATGTCTAGGATTGTTCTGTAGCATTTTTAATGATTTAGATCAGTTTGGAGCATTGCCGGTCATAGTAAACAGACGACTTTTTCATTGCTCAAAGAAAACAGGTTTTTAAAGAAAATAAAGGAAGTAGTAATTATTTATCTGTTCATTTCCTGTTTTTATTATCATATATTTATTATATTTTATTAAAATAGATATTCTACTTGATTATTAGAGACAATATTTGTTTATTCTTTAAGTTTATTGGTATTCATCACTTGTCTTAAATGTCATTTGGTGAGTTTATATTCTTAAAAATATTTACTGCATTGTATTTGCTAATTTATGTATCTGGCATAAATGAACAAGCTTATATAATACACACACACACACACACACACACAACAATTCAAATGTTTGAAGCCACACCAGAATTACCATGTGATAAACTTGACAGAAGAATGAAAAATAAAAATGAAAAAGAGCACTTAGTCATTGAAAAAAAGAATGGAATCAATTATCAAACTTGTACTTTAAGAAACTTTTGCAACAAATGCCAAAAATTTGTGATGCAGTAATCAAGAATAAAGAAGGATATTTTGACAAGAGCAAAATTTAATCATAAAATGCTTTTTCTTTTTGTCATAATAAAATTTCTCATAAAAAATCATGTCTCACTTTTTTAACCATTATAATAACTTTCTCTTATTTAAAGTACAAAACAACTACTTTTTGGGCCAATTTAAAAAATTACCAGGGGTGGCCTCAAACTATTGAACTTTAGAGTGTGTGTGCTGTGTGTGTGTGTATATATATATATATATATATATATATATATATATATGCAGCAAATGTTATTAAAGACAACAGATGTTTTGTGTTGTTTAATTTTATTGATCAACTTTTCCAAATTACAAATGATGTAAAATTTGGTCATTTGTGCCAAATATTTATTTATTGTTTTCAATGATAACACCATATTATTTCAAATATTTTGTTCAACCATTGAAGACAATTTTTGGTGTGTTAGCATAACACTCCTTTCGAAGGGTTTTTTGTTTGATATGTTTTAACATTTTTTTATGAAGAGGACATATTTTGAATTTTTATGAGGTCAAAGTTGAGGGGAGCCATGATTGCCCACCTTCTGTAGGGATAAGGCATACAGAAGATCAATTTTTAACAAATTGGGCCTGAAATAAGATATTTAAGTTTTGAATAGAAGCATATTTTGTAAATCCATAACTATTATTAATAATAAGTTTCATTACCGTATGTAATCGTAGGGTCGCTGACCAGCCCTGTTTATATATGAAAGCCAGAGAGGTATTTATTCATGCAAACTATGTCTGGGGCAGAATAGATCTACAGGTCAAACAACTGATATCATCTAACTTGAAGGCTCATTTTGATCATGGACACATGGACATTGATGCCATTGGGGAAAACCCTCTACTCTGATTGTTCCTTTGACATATCTTGGTTTAAAGCCAGAGAGATATTATATATCATAAATCTGTTTAATTTTTCATGCATCAAAATCCCTATATATTACACATATTTTAATGTTTTATTATGTACAAATATCATTGATTTGTTTACAGATATTTATTTTATTTACAAATTTTTATTTTTAATTTTATTAACTATTAAATTAAAAAAAAATTCAAATTAACCTCAGAGTTTCTATGTAGCAAGTTTGTCATGGTAATGATTTTTCATTAATTTTTCAGTTATAATTATGTTGTTATTGAATTAAATATTGGCAACAAATTAAAAATTAAAACATCCAAATGGTTCTTGTATTTTTCCTCTTACATACTTATTTGGATATTTCCCATCAGTCATTTTATCACATAACTTATATACAAGGGTAAGTCAAAAATTATCCGCACTCATAACACAGATATGTTATGACAAAAATGCGAATAATGTTAGACTTTACCTCATATATTCTCAAACATCTCTGTTAATAAGTCTTTATCACTCTGAGATGATTCATCCTTGTGTTTACACTAGTTTATATTCATGATAGCATATAAACTGCTTGTACCTAATAAACCTTTCCTTTTTTTCTTTCTCCTTCACCCCTTTTTTTTATATAGATATTTGCATCTCGTTTTGGCCCATGAGATATTCGGCAAAGATCACAGTCTTCAAAAGTTCCTTTCTGAATCTGAGGTAAGTTCTTTATGGAGAAGGGGCTTCTTTTAAAATTTTGTAGCTGTTTTTAATTTTTTTAAATACAATAATCCATGAATTTTTCATTAATCATTATTATTACTATCCTGTCAGTGTGCTGATGGCAAATGATAAAATTTCAAATCTAAATTTTGTCCATTTAAAATATGGCATTTATTAGAAAATATAATCAGTTTAAATACTGAAGTCATTATAAAAACAATGTCAAAAGTCTAGCTTGTGCTTTTTTCCTGTAACCCAAGGTTGATACCAGACAAAAATTTATTAGAAAGATCATTACTATAGACAAATATCAGAAAGATTTTATTGCTCAGCTTAGGGTGGGGGTGTTAAGACTGGGTAGGAGGTTATGTATTATTCCGTGGTATTTTTATAATTTCTATTTGTTATTCATTAAATTGTTTTCTATCTCCTAGCCTCCTGTCCGTGCCAAAATCAGAAAAGGACTCATCTACAAATTATCATCTGCAGTCGATGAAGCTAGGAAAGGAAATCATAAGGTAAGATATGAAGTTTTTTGATTTCACTGACTTTTACAAATTTGTAAATCATAAAGAGATCAATAAGAAAAATTTATATAGTAAAGTCAGTTTTTCCTTCAGATGGATCTGACACATCTTTTTCTTTTTTATAATTGCTGATGTTAATCCCCGAAAATGGGAATTACAATCTTATTACAACATGACACCCAAGTGTGACTGTCACTAAGTCGTTTATTCATTTGTCTTTCCTTGGGTGAGGATTTCCACGTGTTGGTGAATAGTTTACACTTCAGGGTATCAGATAATTATATAGTATATTAGATTTTTCTTTCTTTTTTTAATGCATAAAATTAATTTTCTTCCCTATGCATTGTTACATTTAAAGGCTGTTGACCTATCTACAAGCAACTGTGTTGGAGGAAAATTAATTTTATGGATTAAAAAAAAAAGAAAAATCTAACCGGTCACACAAGTTGTTGGACTGTATTTCTGAAACCTGATATATAAATATCTTATACCCTGGAGTGTAGAAGATTCACCAACATGTGGAAATCCTCACTCAAGGAAAGATAAACAAATAAATGACTTAGTGTCAGTCACACTTGGGTGTCATGTAATAAGATTCTCAATTTCAGGGATTAGCATCAGCCATTATGAAAAAAAAAGTTGACCGGTTTGAGTTTTTGTTCAACTAATGAATTCTTACTTAAGAGGGCAAGGGATTTCTTTATAAAGTAGTTTCTTCAGGAATTTTTCATTGAAAATTGTTTTTTTAGCAAACACATGGTGTGAAACAGCTAAAAACTGGGGTCTCTTTTTCTCTCTCTCGTTTCATTTCCTCCTCATCATTGACGAGGAATTGTAAGAGTTCTCCTACTAAGGTGATAAAACAATTTCAATGATATGAATTGTGCTGTTTAATACCAGAAGAAACCTTTCCCTTAGTGAAAAATACATTAAATTTAAGTTTCAACAGACAGAGACAAGCTGACTTTAGTATATGAATTCCAAGAAAGCTGCAGCAACTGACATTTTGCTGTATCTGACTCAATCTACAACCGAACAGTGACAGTGGTTAACAAATACACAACTATATTAAATATGACAATGTTACATCTGTAGAAAAAGGATTTTTGTTACTTTGTCTGGACAACTCTTACCCTCGTTTAACAGGATCCTTTTTTTTCTTTTTTTTTTTTTTTTTTGACTTCTAGGCTTTTAGCAATTCTTATCAAAAGGTTGGAGTTCATACCTTTTTGTTTTTGCAATGGTTTTTGGTTTTAAATGCTTGTGTATTATGAAATTAGTTGTTTATTCTGAAAGTCTTAGATGGACAACTTTGAAAAAACAATGAAGATAAAGCTTTTTCGAATCAACTCTATAGGTTTTTCTCTTGAAAATTATTTCTGATAGTTGAATACCAAATTTCTGATTATAACTCAAGGAAAACTTTGCTCAGCAGACATTGATTATTTTAGGATGCCTATAAAGGAGAGGAAGAAAATTAGGGAGGGTTAGGGTTAGTCAGTAAATGTTTTATTTTTTATTTATTTATTTTTAAAATGATCTGATCGGAAATGAAGTGAGCATGGCAAAAAAAGCATGTATATGTATTCAAGAGTATAATATCATTAGAAGATAATTTCATGAATTAAGCATTTATTCCAATCAAATTAATTTAGGTAAATATATTAGGTTAAGTAATAAGTAATTTCAGTCTATAGGAACGAATTGTAATGATGACTCTATCTTCCTAACTAACCATTTCCTATATATAGCAGAATATGAAAAGTGTCTTACATATAACAAAGTTCAATGCAAAAGCAGTAGATTGGAAAGGATAAATCTCCATAACTGGCCTTAAGTTCCATAGAAGAAAGTGTGTGTGTGTGTGTGTGTGTATGATAAACATATATATATATATATATTGTACATTGAGTACTGGTGTTAATAAAATAGTGCTCAATGTAATATAACAGAGTTAATTATGTATTAATAAGTATGTTTTTTCCTCACCAGTAGCATGACTCAAAGTTTCATGTACAAAAATGTATATATATATATATATATATGTGTGTGTGTTTTTATATATATATATATATATATATATATATATATATATATATATAAAGTGGACATTGAAGTCAACACTCAGAGGTGATAGTCTGTTTCATACTTGAACACAATCGCTAGGCCATATGTGTGTGTGTGTGGTAAGACTGTAATGACCTCTCCAGGGCACAGTCCTAGGTGATTGTATATAATATGCGCATGTGCTACTTTGTGCCATGTGTCCCCCACCCAACTTTTGGCTGTACTGGCAAAAACCAAAAGATTACATTTGCATTATTGTAGGAGTTTCCAGAAGATGGTCACTGTTGACAACCAACCATCTTCAGGGATTCACTCCAGATTTTCTGTCTGGATTTATTTCCACAGCTTTTTCCATGTTTTGATATGACCACAAGACAGCAGAGCTTAAAAATCACGGTTTCCTTCTCACTAGTGAACTCCATGTACCTGAAGCAACTGGTTATGAGGAATAAGTGGTTCACCTTTGTCCCTTCTCAGGTTTGGAGTTAGACTTAGTTATCTGAAGCTATTTGAGACTCATGCTGTGGGAGCTAGTCCCCACTACCATCACAAGCTATGACAACCTTTGGAAGAGATACAATGTTCATATATAAACCTTACATACATTGTGTTTAAGAAGCTCCCCCAAAAATGAGAAAAAGTTGTATATTTTTGACAATTGGAAACGTTCATGAAAGTAGATTTGTTTAGAAATATATCCAATAATGCATTTCACCTTTTAAGGCTTCATCAGATCCGAAAGTGAAAGAATGAAATGTGTTTATGTGTATTTAAATAATGAATCTTCATTACATACACATATGCATACGCATTTCATTGTTTCACTTTCGGATCTGTTGAAGCCTTAAATAGTTAAATGCTTTATCATATATATATATATATATATAAAAGTGGACATGGAAGTCAGCACTTAGAGGCGACAGTCTGTTTCATGCTAGTGCAATCGTCAGGCGACTAGTGCTGTTATTTTTCTCGGCTATTTATATAAGGGTCAGTGGTGCATTATGGGTAGTCTATTTTGGCGGTTACTTTTACCGGAAGTGGCTTATTTGTTTATTTATTTATGTCAAATTGTTTTGCTTGTTTTTTGTTTGTTTTTTTATTTTTATTTTTATTTTTTATCTTATATATTTATTTATTTATTCTTTTATTTTGATCGGTGTTTTTGGTTAACGTAGTAAAAATTTGTTTATATAGCTTATTGTTGGTAGTCTATAATGGCCGTCATTTACCGGAAATCGATTGTTCGCTTATTTATTTGGGTCAAATTGTTTTGCTTGTTTTTATTTATTTTCATTTTTATTTTTTATCTTATATATTTGTTTATTTGTCATTGATTAAATCTGTTTGTTGAATTTGTGGTTTTTTCTTACTATTATTTAGGTGGGAACAGTTTTTAATTTATCTATTTAGGTTGGTTATCTTTATTTGTTTTTGTTTTGTTTTGTTTTTTAAACGGCTAGTTTATCGTAATCGGTTGTTAGTTTATTTATATATTTGGATGTATTTAGATCGATTTATTATACTTGTTGTTATTTATTTGTTACACTATATCTTTTTGGCTTTCGGTTTTTAAGTAACGTAGTATATTATCTTTTATTAATGTTTTTTTTTTTTATTATTATTATTTTTATTTGTATAACAGTTATAACTTTCGTCCGTTCTTTTGTTTTGATTTTATTTCGTATATTCTAACAGGTGTGGTTTTATGATTTGTTTGGAGTAATTTATTTTGCTTATTTTATTGTTGTTTGTTTATATATTTATTTATTTTTCTATTTTAAGTTACGTAGTAAAAATTTGTTTTCATGTCTACATTTTGAGATTAGCTCGGATCTTTTATTTAATAATTTATTTTGATCTGGGAAGGTAATGATAGCTATTTTTTCCTCCAAGCAAAGTTTGCAGGTTTTTGATAGGTTGTTGTAGGCTGATGATTTTTTCCTTATTTTCCAAGATATTTTTGGTGTGGTGTGTGTTTTGTTTTTTATTTCCCAGATATACTTAGAAAGCATTGTGCTGTTCACATATTTACTATTTGTGAAAGACATTTTGTGTACATAATTTCTTTGTTTCCATGGTCCTTCGGTTACTCCTATATATACTTTTTCTTCATTATCTGCTGATTTTGTCGTGGCTTGGTAGATTACGTTGTTTTGTAAACAATTACCGTTTAAGGGACATTCGTTTTTTATTCTGCAGTTGCACGTGGGTTTAATTTGTTCGTGTGGTTTGTTAATAATTTTTCTGTTGTGCTTTTTTATTATTTGTGCCATGTTCTCGGTGCAACTGTAGCTGATTTTTACTGTGTTTTTGTTGAATATTTTGTGTAGGGTGCTTGATTCCGGGAAGTGTTTGTGTAAAAGCTTGAAGAATATTTTTCCTATGTTTGTTTTTACGTTTTTGCTGTACGGTGGGTTGAACCATATGATATTTCTTTTTCTGTTGGTCTTTTTTGTGTTCTGTGGTGAGTATGTGAGTGTTGCTGGGAATCCGCTATCTTTTAGGGCTGTTTCGTAGTCTTTCTTGGCCTTGTTAAATATAGATTCATCGGAAGAATTGTCGGAAAGCCTGCGGTTAATCGATTTAGGTATCTGTTTGATTATAGAAGGCAGGTGGTTGGAGTATATATGTATGTACTGTGGTTTATCATTCGGTTTTCTGTATGGTTTGTGTGTGCCTTTTCTTAGGTTGAAGGTGACATCTAGAAAATCTACTTCGTTTAGGTTAGTTTTTATATCTATCTCGAATCCGCTATTTTTGAAAATTTTAATTATTGCTTTTCTAGTTTTATCAGTCTTTTGTTTGTTGCAGTTTCTTAAGATTATGAGACCGTCATCTCTGTAGAGCCCTGTGTCATTTCTATCTATTATTTTGCTTAGTTCGTGTAGTAAGTAAATGCCTACGATTTCGCATGTCTCTGCACCGTCAAAGCTTCCCATTGTAGTGTCAAATATCCCATCTTTCTTTATCCATGCTTCTTCATGGTGAAAAGGGGGAATGTGTTGAGGCTGGTCTTCACTATCTTATACCTAGCTAATCTGATTCACAACCTGTTCACTCATTACAATTTGCCCATTCACCATAAAAACTCATCCATTAACACAGCTCTGTACTCAAGCAAATATAATGGTGAATGATAGATATTTATCTATCACAGTATCCCCACTAGAACCAGCAGCCAGGACTCAGAGAATGGGATTGCCTAAGTGGCAGAATAAAACATTCCAGATTGCTACATATACCAGCTGTTCTAACCTCTGGGACTAGAGAGCTTACAACACAGCAAAGCACTAATCTAGTTATTCAAAATTACATATATATGGTTTTGAAAATGGTTGTGACTATTTGAATGTTGTTTAGACATAAGCTGTTCTGGATATTGGATGTTATAGAGTTGGTAGGTAGTATTATCTATCTATTATTGTGTATAATGTTATTTTTGTTGCGGTCATGTATTGGGGGCTGCAAATTCTTAATGCTCTTAAGTGGAAACCTATAATTATACCAGATTTAATTTTATAGAAGTGGTTTGAGTAGAAGTTGACCATGTCGTTTTTGTTGGTAGATTTTCTGTAAACGTCAAAATGAGTTTGCTATTGTTTCTGTGTATCTTGATATCTTGGAAGTGGATAGTGTAGTTGGTTTTAGGTTCAAAGATGAAGTCTATTGTAGGTTCAACATTGTTAAGTTGGTTGACAAGATCTGTTAAAATAGTGTTTTGTGGATATATTAGTCTCTCTATCTGAAGTAGGAAGAGTTTGGTGGGAGAATGTTTCTGGAAGGACTACTTTCTAGAAATTCTAAAAATGCAAGTGAGAATGCCGCTGAGAGGACATATCATCGGTAAGTGAAATTTTTGTCTATAGAAGTGGTTACCGAAAGTGAAGAAACATTTTTTGGTGATTAGCTGGCATCTTTTTACAATTTTTTGTGTGGAGATAGGTGACTTTATTTCTGTTTTTGTTAAGTGTGTTTTTAGTAGATTTAAGCATTTCTCTATAGGGATGTTTGTGTATGGAAATTTTATTTCTAAACTGGGCATATATTTGTTTTTTATATCTACATTTTTTAATCTGTTTAGGAGGTCACATGAATTTTTTTGTGTAGGGACTAATTGTGCCAAGGAGTGGGGTTAGGATTTTGCTTAGTGTGTCAGATAGTTTATGTGGGGCACTGTCTATCCTTGATATGATAGGTCCCATTGGCTAAAAGAAAAAAGAGAAGGAAAGAAAAAGAAAAAACAAAATATTCTGTTTGAGGATGCTAAGTGACATAATCTAATGTCTAATACCTAAACATTTCAGTTAACCTGGTGAATATGTATGAGTGTCTCAAAATTTAAAAATTTTGAGTAACTGACAAATAAATACTTGATGCAAAATAAAATTATTACATTTGTCTTAATAAAGTCTCTATGATGACAAAATGCATCAGCTAAATGTAGTTTTCCTAGTCTTTTTATTCATTTTGTCTTTTCTACAGATACACTCCATCTGAGAATATTTGCACACACACACACACACTCACACACACTCTAAAATACAAAAAAATTACAAAACAGTCATACATAAATAAACAAACACAAATATTGAAAAGTCTGCTATGGAAACAAGATAGAAAGAAAAATATAAATCTGGATTCAAGCTTACTTGGAGATTATGAAATCATTATTTATAACATACAATAAAATACAGTACTAACACATAAACTATCAACTTATAAAAAATAAATGAGAGTAACAAAGTTGATAAATATAAGTTTAGGTAAGCAAAAAAAAAAAGTAAAAATATGACATGATTTTCAGGAAATAAATACTAATACAGAAAAACCTGATAAGTGTGTAAAAAGTTTAAAACAATAATAATCAATACATATACGAATCCAAATAAATATAATAATCATACATAATAAATAAAAGAAATAATTATGAATTATTAAATTATTATATTACTTTTAAGCCATATTTAAGTTTCTTTCGTTTTTTTTTTGTTCCAAAATTGTGTGTTTAAGTTTAACCAAAAGAAACTTAAATATGGCTTAAAACTTTATATATATATATATATATATATATATATAATGTAGGAAGTGCATGTGCATATAAACAGATATCTATTGTAATAAGAAATGTGTACATACATATGGTATGATATTCTATAAAAAAAACTTTTTATAAACCTAAAAGTTATCTCCCTTAGATTTTTTTTAATGCTAATTTGAAAAATATAAAAATGCAGTGGCTCATTAAATTAATTTTTTTTTTTAAATGTATTTGAAAATATTGGCTACTTTTGAAAGTAGTTTTTCTTTTTTTTTATTTCTGATTGGTTGTTTTCTAAAAGATGATGGGGGGGGGTAAAAAAACAATAACAAATAATTCCCATGGGAAAATGGCAGAAAAAGTTTTTTGGCACATAATTGGCAAAAAAAGAAAAAAAAACAAGTATGTAATTTTTTTGTTTTTACTGGAAGTCATTGTGAGATAAATTCCAAAGAGAAAAGAAGTTAGATTTTGTGTTTAATTGTTTTGTTTATATTATTTTCTGAGAAACCTCTTAATGAATAATAATAATCATACATTATCACAGTCAAGATTATTATATTCATTCTGACCTCCATTATCTTGTTGATGGCTGCATAGTATGTGTTATGCCAAGATTACATATGGATTTGAATTCAGCATTGTCCTACTTCTAAACTGGTTGCCAAATTTAATTAATTTTTTATTTAGTTTTTCCAACATTTTACAAAAATATACAAAAATGTATGTAATGTTGATTAAGGATCTGATAAGGATATTCTTATCTGATTTTGATGAAAGACAGTGCTTTGAAACTTTTCACCAATTAGGGATTTGAAAATTTTATTTACTAGAATTTTTTCTCTGTTCATAATTGGATGTGCAGTTGGTGTAATGGATAGTGGTTCAGAATGAGAAATCAGAGAGCCAAGTTCAACTTCCAGTTGGCTTTGTTACATTCACTTACTTTTCCTAAGGTTATTTGTATGTATGAATCTATTTTCTGTTCCTGACCATGGGTTAAATAGTAGGACTTGTATCTAGGAAAATCCTTGTTATTCTTCAAAAAATTGTTAATGCAATATTCACTAGCACAAAAAAAAAATTCTTGTAATCCAAAAATGTTTTTGCTTTAAATAATCTCCAAAGGGTTGATAAACAGTCAAAAAAAAAATCAACAATCTCTGTTCATAATCAATTTTTTTCCACCACCTCTTTCAGGATATTGATGACTATTTCCAGAAAATGAGAGATTGGGTTAATAATTACACCACTTTGATGAGGGAGACATCAAATGTGAGTTCCATTTTTATAATTTGTTTCTCATATACAATCACTTTTTCAAGAAAATATTAATCAACTTTAAGCTAATTAGACATTATAGAATGATGCTTTAGCATGAAGAAACCCTCAGGTTAAAGAGATTGCTCTTTGATGTGGGTGGGGGTTAAGAGGTATTAATGAAACCTTTAAAAAAATTCATTGTGTCCTCCCCTGAACTATGCAGGCAACTCCATGAGTAGTGGTTTCAAGGTTTTCATCAGTGAGGAGTTCAGTCAAGAGACACTAACTGGCTGCAAACTAAATCCACATGAATCACTGACAGTATATTGCAGCAGGCAGTACTGGGTTACATTTTTACAAAATTACACAATAAAATTCTATACTGGAATCTCCATAAAGTGAACATAAAAAATTCAAAAACTTGTGTCAGTTCAGTTTAATTTCAGAAGCTTAATATTAACTTTGAGGAATACGCAGCATATTTTATCAATACTCTCCTCTTTGTAGCTAAAGAAAACATTGCAAAATGGTCTGCCTCTTCAAAATTTAAGAATCCATGGTTTAACAATGTTAGAAAATCCTGTGCAAAACTTAGGAAAATTAAAGAACAACACAACCAGGAAAAATTTGGATGTATGTAAAATTATTAAAAGATCTAAATGAAATACATGGAGAAATTATGTATCAAGAATAAACTTGAAGACAAAAACAAAAAGTTATGTGATATGATCTAAATAATAGAAAAACTGAGACTAACACATTATTTGCAATAATATAAAGATTATGGAAAAGAAAGAAATAGACCAACTGGCTGAAAAATTATCAGAAAACTCGTTCTCAAAAAAAAAAAAAAAAAATTGAAAATCATGAAGCAGAAGAAAGAAAAAAAAATTAACCTCAAGTCAGAAAATAAAGAAAACTACAACTACCTATTTACCACAACAGAATTAGAAGCACTTAACACAGTTCATGACATAGCTGTTAACTGTGATGAGGTGCATTATCAATTTCTAAAGCAATTAACAGAACCGTCATGAAACTACTTGCTACAAGTTTATAATTATATATGGGTCAGTAATAACATCTCTAAAATACGGAAGCAAGACATTGTTATCCCCATACCAAAATAAATTACAAACAAAACAAACCCAACAAATTATCAACCTATTGCTCTCATCAATTGTGTGTAAAACGTTTGAAAGAATGGTCAGCAATAGATTGATATGTTATTTGAAAACAAATCATCTGATTGCAGAATGTCAATCAGGTTTCAGAAATAAAAAGTCCCATTGACCACATAGTTCATTTGGAAACTTCAATACAAGAAGCGATTGTCAAAAAAGAACATCCAGTAGCAATTTCATTTGACTTTGAGAATGCCTATGACACTTACCTGTAATTAAGGCATAAAAAGAGAAATATAAGATCATAGAACAAAAGGTTGAATGCCAGCTTTCCAAGCTGCCAATGACATTTCCTAGCCTGATTAAGTGACACTATTTCAGCAAAAAAAGAACAAGAAATGGGTGTTCCACAAGGAAGTATTTTACCTATCACACATTTTAACATAAAAATAGGAAATACAGTAAAAAAATGTTGGAACAAACTTCACCCAATATGTGGATGACTTCTTAATTTGCTATCGATCAAAGCACATGCACACAATAAAGCACCAACTCCAACTTTGCTTCATCAAAATATATGGAACACAGAGAATGACTTCAAATTTTCAAAAGACAAAACAAAATGCATGCAATTTTGCCAACATCAAAAATGCACCAAGATCTTATTTTGAAACGGTAATGATATTTTGTTTGTTGATAAATATAAATACATCATATTTGACAAAAAAAAACTAATATTTATACCCCATGTGAATATTTACACTATTTACATTGTTCAAACAATTGTCCTCATCGTTTTTGTCATATTCACAAAGTTTCAGTTGTTGTACGCTCCAACCTTCCTCAGATAATATATGTTTGAACTGAACCCTTTCTTTTGTCCACCTGTGTACATTGTTCTAGTTCAACATGCCTTTTCTGGTTATCTCATTTTCATTTATCTCCCTTTAGTAACTCAACTTTCCAAATGGTCAGGTATTGAACTCACAACTCTTTGGGTCAAGTGACTGGAGTACTTCAACCAACATTTTTAACCACTGGGCCATGTGTCCAAACAATGTAAATAGTGTAAATAGTTACAATACCTCATCTCAGAAATATACACAGATACCCCATTTGAAATATCTAAAATACTTACCGACTTTGGTACAGACAAAGCTATATTAATCAAGCTTTACTGCTCAGTAGATCTAAACTAGATTATGGCTGCATTATATGCAGTAAGAAAATCATATATAAAAAAAACTTGATATGGTACATCAACGAGATTAGCTTTGAGAGTTTTCAAAACCTCCCTAGTGAAAAACTTATATGCAAATGCTAAGGAATCTTCATTAGCGATGAGTGGGGGGAGGTAGAACTGCAATACTGCTTAAAGCTCTCATTATGCCCGTCAAATCCAGCTTGCAAATGTGTCTTCCACCTACAATATACATCTTTTTTCAACAAAAAAAGAAAATATGATTTGACCATACAGTCTCCCGTGTAAAAGATTCCCTTAAAGAAGTCCAGATGAACATAACACAAATCCACAAGTTCATAAAATCAACCTCTCCACCCTGGATGATCAAGCAACCAAATATATTTCTAGGAGTAACAAAATAAACAAAATCAAAGACCAACCTAACTATATTCCACCAAGAATGACTTGTTAACAAAAATAAACTCCTTGACCATTTACCAATATACAGGGTGTCCCTAAAGTCTGGACACACAGGCAAAAATGCATATTTTCAAGAAATTAAATTTTCAACAACATTTCATTGAAATGGAATATTAACAACTAACATCTTCAATATGATTTCCATCATTTGTGATGCAACAATTGATGCTCTTTGATAGATTCATGTGAACTTGATGCAATAACACCACATTACCATCAATTTTAGAACATTCACTCTTTATGCCTTCAGTCAAGTGTGTTGCATTTGTGATTTTCATTGAGTACATTTTCTCCTTTAACATACCCCAGAAAAAGAAATCAATTATTTCTTTCTTTCAAAAACAAACATGTTTAAGCTATGGAGGTAAAAAAATATAATTAATGAGATTTCCTATGTGTCCAGACTTTAGGGACGCCCTATACATTGATGAATCAAAAGATGGAGACCAAATGGGATGTGCTGCCATCCATTTTAAAAAAAAAAAAAAAAAAAAAAAAAGTCAATGAAACAAATCTTGGACAAATTTTCTATATACAATACAGAAATATCTGCCATTAGCTTATCCCGTGACATCATAACCGCTAATAATTACAAGAAATTCCTCATTTTCACAGACTCCCGTCAGTTCTTATAACTATAAAATGTAAGAAAATGACTAATCCACTAACTACAAATCTACTAAATAGAATTAATACCATGTCAAAAAAAAAGACCTCATATGACAGGTAATAAAGCAACAAATGTGTCATTGGAACTTGAGCAATCAACAAACAAAATACCTTACACAGACTCGAAGCAATCCATTAATAAATACATTTTGAGAAAATGATAAGGGACAAATAACTCCTGCCTAAACAACAAGCTATTTAGTATCAAACCCAATATTGAGGAATGGCCTTCAGGCTACAGAAAAGTAAGAAAAGAGCTAGCTCTTGCCAGACTCAGCAGTGGACACATCTTTATTACTCATTGATATATACTACTAAATGAAGAACCTCCAATGAGAATGACATGTCTGGAAAGCTTAATGTGATAAAGCATATACTGACAGATTGTGTTGACTTCAAACTAGTCAAATGAAAATATTGCAGAACTAAGAGCCTTTTGAAAAACCAAGTAGCATTTTACAATTTTTAAAAGAGGTTGTGTATTTAAAAAAAAGTTTTGAAATTTATATAAACATAATTTTGATAAATTTATATATATAGACAAATTTAAAATTTGCATATTTATCAAATGTTTAGAGACAAAACAATGGAAACTTATCTGTATAAATAAAAATTAAATCTTAACTTTAAATCAAAAATAAAACAAAATTTTACTTAAAATTTTTATACAAAAAAAGTCAGGAAAATTTTTAACCATTGAATAACCCACAAAGTGTTGATATATCATAAAACAAAAAAATCAATCAAATTTCTTTTATCATTTATATATAATGCTATCTTACCAAGTTGCTTATATATATATATATATATATATATAAATATATATATATATATATATATAAATAAAGTTGTAGCCTTTTTATTTCAAAGAAAATGTCTTAAAAATGTGTTGGGTAAAGTTCATCATCATCAGTCCTATGTCCGGGTGGGGGGTGGCGTAGTATCATTAATATCTTGGTAGGTATCCATGCATGCATAGCATGTTTTGGGCAAAGTAGACCTAGTGAAAAATCATCCCTCTCCAGGTTGGAACCACTTTTTAATTGCTGTTGTTCCCAGGTCTGCCCCAGTGCCAGGGTGGTAGCACCTGTTAGGGCCCCAGCTATGGGTAAATAGTGACTCCCCCCCACCAATAAAAACAAAACACTATGAAATTATAGTAAAATTATGCCTATTTATAGTAAAATTACCAACAATACATATTTATAGCAAAATGATCAGCAATACATTTTATAGTAGAATTACCAACAATACATTTTATCTGTAGTTGAAGGCATGCAATTGCATTCTAAATATATTTAGATAAAACCATAAAATTACGTTCAAAATATTTAGATTTTGGCATTAAATAACCCATAGAGTTTGATGTGCCACTAAACAAAACCAACCCTCTCCACGACAGATCGTAATGAATGGCTTCTCACTTGAAGGCTCGGACATATGGCCATTGATTCTATCTAGGAGGAACCCTCCCCTATGAGAGTTGATTTCCATTTAGGAATTTCCTTCTGCCCAATGATGCCATGTTATCACTGTCCTGAATATACTGCCAGTCGTTTTGATCCAAGTGCAGATTTAGCCTATATCTAGTTGAAACTTGCTGAAGTTATTGTCTCTCAGCTGAACTCACTGGGGAGAATCTCAGAACCACTGCAGATTGAGTTGCCTGCATACTTTGCTGACAGAGGTGATGAACTAAGGGATCATTTGATTTTTCTTCTCAGTGTTAGATTAAACAGATCATTGTCAAATATAATAAAAATTATTATTAACTCTTTAAATGATAAATAATAAATGGTTATACACATAGGGTGTCCCCCCAAAATTGACATCATTTAAAATGTGAGTACCTGAGTAATAATATGTCCCAGGCAAACAAAATTAAATAGTCTTCATGTTGAATAAGAACAGATTTATTTATCAAAATTCAAACCAGATGTTCAAAGGGATGTAGATTTTTTAACCGACTTCAAAAAGCTTCAATAAGCACACCACCTGTGACATAACACATGTCAAGTCTGTAGTTCAGTTCCTGCCAAATACACTGTAGCATGCCTTGTGTAACATTCACCTCAGTGATTCTCTGCTTAAGTTCTTCTAGACTTATAAGAAGAGAGGGGATATGGACCTGTCTTTTCACATAGCTCCATAGAAAAAAAAATCACAAGTCTGGTGAATATGCTCATTAGAACTGGTACACCCGATCCATCTTTCTAATGGATTCTCATTGAGATTAGTCCATACAGTTGACTTAGTTTTTACACATTTTGTTAAAATTTGAGTAAGAGTTGGCCATGTTATTAGACTAAAAATTGATGTCAATTTTTTTGGACACTCTGTGTAATAAATAATAGAAAATAATTATTGGAAAGGTATCATTATTACTAATGTTATTTTTTTTATTAAAACAATTGTTTAAATGTTAAATAATAGAAAATAATTTAGTAATGTCAGGGAAAAGGAAAATCCTTTTAGCCATTTTTATAATTGGGCGATAATTTTTATAAAGCATAAACTGTATGAAAGAAAATTGTAAATAATATCATGTTATTTATAAGGGATTTGTAATAATTCCATTCCTAATTTATTTGCAGAATTACAACAAGATGGTAAATGCACAATATAGTGAGTACATTTATTTTTTATTTTGCTTAATATGTAGTTTTGGTCTTTGTGTAATAAATAATTAAAATATATATAATATATATATATATATATAATGATAAAAATATAGTTTTAAGGTATGCCATATTTAAAGAGTTAGAGAGCTTAATATCAAGGATTGAAGTCAACACCCAGCCATGACAGTCTGTTTCTGTATAAAATAGACTGTCGCTGCCGGGTGTTGAACTTATATATATGCACGAGAACTTTTTGCAATACACTGATGCATGTTGAAATACTCACAGTATTTAGTATTGTGCTGAAGTTATCGCTAACATTTTTTGTTAAGATTTACAAACTTTCTGTTTTGCTCAGTTTTGCAAACCAATTGATGAAATTTGAATAAGCTGATTTGTTTGAAAAATACTTTGACAAAACTCTACTTTGCGGTTTAATAATTTCTTTAATTTGATTCTATATGACTTCATGATAAACAATTTTTTAAGAAAATTTTTTTTTTCCTTTTTCATTTCTAACAGCGAAGAATAAATTCTTAGGTTTCTTACTCTTGAGCATGCAACATACAACTGACCATGCATAAATATTTCTTTCTGGAGCCAAATTCCAACTTTTTGAAGCATTTGGCCTTGATTTACTTATCGGTCTTACAAATGCAGGGTGAACTGGAAACTGGGTTTTAATTTTTCCAAAAGAATTAATAAAATGTACTAAGCTATGTACCTTAGTAAAACCAGTTGTACTTTGTACCCTCTTACCTGTTTGTACTTCTCCCCAAAATTTGGTTTTGTTTGGTCAATGTATGACTAATTTAGAGGGTGTGACAGATGGAAGGAAATCACAGAATGTTATACATTTATATCATAAAGAAACAATTTATACAAAGAATTAAATAGCAATGTTAATGTAATTAATGGCAAAATCACTTCACTAACAAGACTTAATGAGACATTAACTTTCTATCAATTCCTTGAATAATAAGATCCTTATATTAACTCTTGTTAGCGAAGTGATTTTGCCACTAATCACATTAACATTGCTATTTAATTCTTTGTATAAATTGTTTCTTTATGATATATAATATAAGCTGCACACCCTAATGTGTGTGTGTGTGTGTGTGTGTGTGTGTACATATATATATATATATATATATATATATATATATATATATATATAGTTGAGTGAAAGACGATATTCCACTCAGGCCAATTGTTAGTTGCCAAGCCTCTGTGTGCCACCCTCTGAGTTGCTTCTTTGTAGATATAATTGACCCATTGATTGGAAAGTCTCCTTCATATGTCCGAAACTCCACCCACTTTGTGGAACTAATCAAATATGCTCCCATCCTCTCCAACCACGTGGTGAGTTTGTTCACCAAGGTACTCACAGAGGAGGCACTCTCAGTAGTCGGAGACAGATTGGCCTCTGACTCATCTCTAGAACAGACCAGTATTCCAATAGATAATCTGATGGAGATGTTGACTTTCTGTACACAAACAATACACTTCAAAATAGGATCACACAGAGCATGAGTTCAAGACATCCGTATACCGTAAACTGACATTCACCGGACAGTACCTCAATTTCAACTCCCACTATCCATGCTGCGTAAAGAAAGGGATCGTCCGCTTCTTACAACACCAAGCAAAGTGACGACCCAGAGACATTAGATAAAGAATTGGTCAGTATAAGTAGTACCCTACAACACAACAACTACCCTGGGTACATGGCAGCAGCCCCCAAAAACTGGGATAGGCAGGTACAAAAGGAGGAGGACAACAACACTCAGAAAACAGTCTGCCTGCTTTATGTAAAGGGGTTATCAGAGAAAATACAAAGGATCTGCAGTCCATATAACATAAGGATAACCTTCAAAAGCTGGACGACACTTCTCAGATATCTCTCCCAAATAAGACCTCCCATAGAGGCGAACATGACTAAAGACTGTGTGTACGCTATCCCGTGCAGCTGCGGAAAGATATATAAAGGGGAGACAGGCTGCCCCCTTAAGGTAAGGCTTCAAGAACACCAGAAAGCTGTAACATGAAGGGAAGTGGAAAAATCAGGCATGGCTGACCACATATGGAGAGAAAATGGAGGTCACCGCCCTCTGTGGGATCAAGTTGAGGTCATAGACAAAGAACATCATTGGAAAATTCGTAAACTTAAGAAATCAGCCCATATGCTAGGCCACAAAAATCTCCTGAGCCGACCAAGCATAGAAATGAATATAATATGGGATCCAGTAATAAGGAGTGCCTGAGAAAAGCAATAATAACAACAAAAATTGCAATATGAGCCCTGGTAAAAAACATAGATGATAACAGTAGAAATTGCAATATGAGCACTGCTAAAAAAATGTTGCTGATGACATTAGGTTTATAAAGTGGATAAAGGCGTCAGATCCAGTGACAGGACCCAAAGAGTGTGAGTTCAATATCTGGTTAAGGAGGTGGAGAGGGGGAATTAATAGGTGATAACTGACATCCATTAGACATGGCATGTGGAACTAGAACAGTCTACCCCAGTGAGCAAAATAAGGGGTTCAGTTCGATATTCCAACCACCTGAAGAAGGCCGGAGTGTATAACATGGCGACAAAGATGAGGACAATAGTCTGAATAATGTAAATAGTGTACATAATACCTCATCTCAGAAATATAGACAGATACAGAAGAATTCTGTCCTTGGTCATTTTGACAGTTTTATTGGTTGCTGGAAATGGGATGTGCATGTTAAGTGTATGTTATCTTTTGTTCTTTGGGATTGTGTGTGTGAATGTGTATATATTAGTATGAGTGTGTGTATAAGTGTGAGACCTCAACACCTCTGCAAGTGTGTCTGTCTTATATGGATCAGAAATGTGTATAGGGTTTGATTTATGGGGTTATATATTAATTCTATCTATGTTGTTAAATTTGTGATTAAGCTTGTCTGCACGAAGTGTTTTGATGAGCAAAATCCATTTGTCTTCATGTTCCTCTAGTATTTTTCTAAGGTTATCTTTTTTGTCTGTTTCTATTTTTGCAATTATAGTGAATTTTGCACATATACATATATATGTGTGTGTGTATATAAATTTCAGTAGTTGGTCATATCTTTTTAAAAGATATTGCCTAAATGCATTAGTTTGATAAAGATTTAAAATATTGACCTCTATTTAATATGATGACTACAGTTTCCCTACCAGGTTTTTCTAGTGGGGAGTGTTTCAACACCCAGCTGGATTAAAAACCAGACCTGTTAGTCCAAATGAACCTTATTATAGATTCAACATAATGGGGTATACTGGACTCCATAGCTATGTATTGGCACAGTGTCACTTTTAGAGGGTTTTCTAGACTGAAGTTAATGACCAGGGGTGAGGGTTCCCCCTTAAATTGACTCAAGAGCTAAGTGTCTAAGCCTTGAAGTTGGAGGACATCAACTATGTTGTGTTTGATCTGTAGAGGGTTGCACTCTTTCAGGTTTACTTACTCAATACCTGCTATAGATGAATGAATACACCCAGCTGAGTGACTAGTTCCCTTCACATATCAATGTGAAGGGAACTAGTCACTCAGCTGGGCTGCACCCGTACAACCCCACCCAGTTATAGGACTGTAAAATTTTTGTCAATATCTTGCATTAATTGTTGATATGGGAGACCTTAACTTAGGTACCGCCACAAAATCGCTAAAAAAATGGCATAGCATGATGAAAAAGACGCCAAACTTGACTAAAACAAAATTTTATCGTCTAAATGCTTATGTTATCATGAAGAGGAAAGACCAAAGTTTTTTTTCATTATTTTAAAAAAAATTTCCTTTTTAGAACATTCTAAATTTTGATTAAAAAAACATTGTTTATCTTTGTATCACCGTCACTAGTAAAATAACATACAATTTTTAGCACATTTTTTTTGTATGACACCCATTATTTTTGGAAATGTTGCAAAAATAAAAATAATTGTTGGATGTTAATGAAACTTTCAGAAAGTATTCACAGATGATGGAAATTATTATAAATATGTTTTTTTTTTTTATTAAAGTCATGGCAGAAATATTTTTTTATTATATTTATTACCCCCCCCCCAACTAATTTTATGAAAACTCTAGAAATTCACTCGCGTTGGGTTTAGTGATTACAATAGTTAAAAGCACAAGGCTTTGAAGAATGCAAATCATGTTTTTTGTTTTTTTTAATTGGACCCATTGTACCTGAAAATCAGCTCTGAATTGTAACATACAAAACAAAACTCAATAAAACAAATATATTATTTAATTTCAAATGCTTGTATTTGCTTTTAGTTGTTTTTATGAATATGGACAATATTTTCTGAAAGGAAAAAAAATTTTCGATGAAAAATGAATTTTTAATAGTTATTTGTTATTTATTTAATTATAATAGATTTTTACATTAATTTGTTAAAATATTGTAAAATTAGTTAAAATCCGCGTCGGGTTTCCTAAGTGTCCTTATGAGATAGATCTTTTTTTAGTGCTTTGTAAATTGTATCGTTTTGTCTAATCAGAAGACAGGAAGCAATTAAGAATGTAATTTTCTGTTTATAATCGGGCTCTAATTATAAAGTACGGAAGACCAACCAGAATACAATTAAGTTGCGTTATTTAAGTTAAGCATTGTTCTCTGCTGTTAAGGCCTTTAATTTTGCGAAAGACGTGTGGAGAAGTTCATTTGATTTTTCAATTTCAACTGAGAAGGGTACCTAAAAGTATCAGTATCATCTTATGAAATTTATATGATCTTATTTTTATATTAATCTCAGTTATGGCATTTTTTCCATAAATGAAATATCAAAATTAATAAAATGAATGGAAATACGGATAACACAGTAAAATGTAGTAAATGTACATAAAATTATAGTATTTTATGTACACTTCTGATAAAATTTCATGAGAAAGGTACCTATAAATTAATTAGATACATTTCTTATGAAATTTAATCTCATTCGTAACAGTCTTTTTTAATTTCTTTATAATATATTTTCCATAAAGCATCATAAACATAAAGGTAAGTACAAAAAAAAAAAATTAGAGTGCTGAAATTTTTCCTTAAAAATAACGAGGTAAATAATTTGTTCACTTAAATGTAAAATATTTCACTTTTCTCCTTCTGTAGAACAAATTATCCTCACGGAATCCATCAATAGGTCATTCAACACCTGTCAAATGACGCAAAAGTTTATGACCTGCTTTGATTTATTTTCAAATTATATCTTTTCGGCACAAAAGCTAAGTTAAGCTTGCTTCAAAATATTTTAAATAAACATTATAATTTCTGATTTTCTTAAAATAAGTTTTTAAAAAATGATAATTGATATTTAAAAAATTTCAAACTGAGATTTTCATTGATTCTATGAAATGGAAAAAAATGATCAATTTTGCTGACTAAAAAAAAAGATATTTAACGAAATTTTCAGACATGTTAGGAATGATTAAAAAATGTAAAAAAATACCACAAAAATACTTTGATCTTTCCTCTTAATAATAACATAAACATTTAGACGATAAAATTTTGTTTTCGTCAAGTTTGGCGTCTTTTCCATCAAGCTATGCTCTTTTTTTTACATTTCGTGGAGGTACCTACCTTAACTGCTAAAACATTTATTTTTCACTTTTTTCCTGGTTTTTGTATTGAATCAGAAACTAGATTCATTAATTATTATTGATGATCACATGACTAATAAGTCATCCTGAGATCAACAAAAAAAGTTGAATCCATAAGATTAGATAATTTTTTTTTTTTACATGACCTTGACATCATCTGGTAATTATGTTAGACTATAATAAAGGGGAAAATTTACTAAGCAATTCTTAAAGGCTAACTGCAGTATACACATGAAGAATGCAAAAATATGACTCAAAATATGTTAAAAACAAAAACAAAAAAGTAACATAATATTTACACTATTTGAACTGTTGTTTTCCTCTTTGTTGTCATATTCATGACAGTTCATCCATTGTACGCTCTGGTCTTCTTCAGGTGATTGGTATTTCAAACTGAACCCTTTATTTCGGCTACTGGAGTAGATTGTTCTAGTTCCACGTGCCATGCCTCTTCCAGATATCTCAGTTTAAGTTATTTCCTTTTAACTCAACTTTCTAAGTTTTTGTTCACCTCTACTGTGGCCAGCTATTGAACTCACAACTCTTTGAATCAAGTTACTGGATTACTTCAACGCTTTTATCCACTGGATAAATAAAGGGGATGAAATAAAGGGTTCAGTTCGAAATTCCAATCACAGAGCATGCAGTGGCTGTAACGTCATGAATATGACAACAAAGATGAGGATAACAGTCCAGACATTTTCTTGGATGATGAGTTACCATTATTTACTTTAATTACATCCGAACTATTATCATCATCTTTGTTATCATCACGTCTTTAGATGCTATTTCTCCTGGCTAACATTCTGAGAATTTCAAACTGAACCATTTATTTAATTTATGGGAAGAAATTGTTTTCATTCATCTGTCCACGTGTAGGGACATCTTGTTCTTATTTAGTACTTAGTTCTCAGTTATTGTTTTATTTTTTCCACTGAATCTAAGTCTGTGCTATCTGGCCCAGGAATTGAACTCACAATTCTCATCAGATTCACAAACCACCCACTAGGATATTGTCTCCTGGAAGCAATAAGTAAGCAATTTATACATATATGAAGAGCAGTTGTTGTTGTTGGGAGGAGGGGGCTAAAACTAAAAAAATACAATAATTAATAACAAAAAAAAATAAATATACAGGCTTAGTATCACCCAACCTACCTTTTTGTAAAAAAAATTTTCATATGATTTTTTTTTATAAAAAAAAATCATTTTTATTTTTTTGGTTTGTAACTAATATAAAAAAAGGAAAAAAAAACAAAAAGTTAAAGCAAGCCTTATTTAAAAAATTAATTCAAATAAAATATAGTTAAATTTGTCGAACAAATATTCAACACGACTAATGTTGACCATAACTCTTGTCTATCTGTCCTAATCTTTATTTAACTAAAGTTTTTTCTTTTCAAATACAAGTATAACTTGAAATTTAAACATAATTGATTTTCAAAACTAAATTCTCAATGTATCTTACTTCTGGTCTTTCAAAACTAATTCATTTATGGAGAAATATTTGCTTCTTTCACTTTCTTAAAAATTATTAATGTAATCTTTATTTACTTAAAAAAAATCTAAATTCACCTCCAAAATAAATAAATAATTATTTTTCAAAGAAGTAAGGCTCACTGTAGTTTTTGCTTAAAAAAAATGATTAAATTAAATATGTTTAAATATATCTTAATTTAAGTTTATTTACTTTTTTTATTAAAAATAGTTTGAAGAAAAGGTTAATGAACTTAGATAAATCAATTTGATTTGTTTGGAAACAACATTAACAGAGCATTTATGTTAGTATTTAATTAAAAAAATAAAGTGTCTTTTTGAATGAAAATATGGGGATGCTCAGCTCCCTAGCCAAACCCCCGAGCGTAGTATTGGTAGTGTGGTATTTTCCTAAATTTAGTTATTTTGTAACACTCAAAAAAAAAACAATGAAGTTTATTTTTTTAAAGCTTGAATAAAAAATTATTTTCCACAAGATGGTTGAAAAATATCAATGAATTGTTAATAATAAACTATTATTCTGAGCAGCGCCAGGTATCCCCACTAGTACTAAATAAGAACAAGACAAGATATCCTGAGACATCGACAGCAGAATGAGAACACTCTACCTCTGTAGATTAATTCAGTTAGGAATTCCCTGAAGTTTACCTGAAATGGTAGACACTGGAAGAATAATGGATGAGTTGATGGTGAAAACATTGGAATTATAACAACAAGGATGAGGATGTTAGGATATAACATTTTTATTACTGGTGGATAACAAATAGTTTTTGCTAAAATATTTCTAAACTGTTGTTCTCCTAGATATATACTTACTGTTGTAATTTCCTGTTTATTCATGTAGGAGTTGCTGGTTGTTACTGTCACCTGTCTACTGCTCTTACACAAACTGGACTTTATAAGGATGAAGAATCAATGAAAGTAAACAAGTAAGAAACATATTTACTTACTTTTAATAAAGTAAAATTAATTGAACTCCGTAATCATCATAATCATTCTCATGACTATAGGTGTATTTGTAGGTTCATTTCGCAGCTGAACACTTGGCCACTTCCTTCTACATATGGTTTAAAAGATAGAGAGGTCTGTCTTTATTTCTGAGATGAGGTATTGTAACTATTTACATTGTTTGGACTGTTGTCCTCATCTTTATTGTTATATTCAAAATGTTTCAACTGTTGTACACTCTAGCCTTCTTCAGGTGATATATGTTGGAATTTTGAACTGAACCCTTTATTTAGTCTACTGGGGTAATTTCCAATGTATATCACCTGAAGAAGGCTGGAGCATACAATGGCTGAAACATTATGAATATGACAACACATATGAA